>NW_026847438.1:243550245-243572135 GCF_025583915.1 Anolis sagrei ordinatus
CTAGTGATTCCAGTCATGAAAGCCTTCGACAATACATTTTTTCATCATTTCTTCTATTTTCTTTTTTCTACCTCTTTCCTTCCCTCCCCTTTCTCTTTTCTCCAGCTCTGAGGAAGCCTACCTCCCAATTCTCCATGGTAACATGGCTCTCTTTGTGGCTCTTTCCTTTCTCCCTCCCTTCCCCTCTTAAAGGGTTGGTGTAAAAGGAAGAAAACAAGCCCAGCTTGCAAAAGCTAAGGAGAGAGGTGAGTGGAGCAAACAGGCAGCTTCATAGCCAGAAGTGCAGTATGAGTGGCTAATGACATTTATTTCTTTATTTATTTACTACATTTATATACCGTCCCTCTCAACCTACAGGTGACCTACAGGCTTACAGTCGGTACCAAGACCATAAAGTACAGCTACAATACAATTAAAAACATTAATATAATATTCAACCATAGCATAGTAAATAAAAACATATATCATTAGGGTCTCCTTGTTAAAACATGTCCAATCACATTGTCCAACTATTCCATTTTTCTATTTCTGTTACATTGCGTTTGGGGAAAAGCTCAGTAACTGGAGATGGGTGGAGCCAGAGGCAAAGAGAAGGACCAAGGCAGCCATTTTAAGATCAGTTAGTGTGGAAGAAGAAGGTTTAGGAGTTTGAAGGAAGGAGATCTGAGAACTGTTTTATGAAAGATTCCTCTTTGTGGATAGGAATTCATAGGCCTCTATAGTGATTAGAGTGCTGTGGAAGTAAGGGAGATTTTAAAAGGTTTAAAAGATCCAGTTTGGATGTGTGTGCATGTGAAACTTTGTTCTAAGGAACTCAAGATATAAGTACCATCCTCTGTAAGAAGTAAAGCCTGTCAAGTTATTTGAAACCATTACATATATTGACTGTTCATAATAAACAACATTTTGCTGTTTTATTCCAATGGAAGTCTTTGTGTGGCTCAATGAAGGAGGTGGCCTATTAAAATAATAAATTTGTGGCAGCAATGGAAACCTTTAATAAATAATAGGAAGCAGCAAAGGCAAAATATATAAGATAGTGGTAGCTTCCCACTGACAGGACTTGTGTGTGTGAGGGTGTATGTGCTCTGAATCCCTCATGGCCTCGCCTTAGGCCAGACCTTGTCATTTGTCCTTTGTCCTCCACCTTGTGTGTGGTGTGCCTGAGGCAGATTCTGCCTTTTCTCCCTTCATTGTTTGTGATAACTGTTGGCAGTCTCTTATACCCTCATACACATGCCATCTTTCTTTCCCATTGACATCACAGAGGGCCACTTCACATATCAACCTAAAATAATAATAATAATAATAATAATAATAATAATAATAATAATAAATCTTGATTTATAGCCTGCTTTTCTCCCACAAAAGGACCCAAAGTGGCTTCCAATATGTTAATATTGTCCAAACAACAGCCAATTCAGTTACATCATAGAGAGTCACTTCACCTAGCCTTTGTGGTACCGACAGATAGACAGACAGCCATACAAGGGTTTTATAACATAGAGTGCATCTATACTGCAAGATTACTGCAGTTTGATACCACTTGAACTGCCATGGCTTAATGCAGTGGAATCCTGTGAGTTATAGACTGGTGAGCTCCAGCACTCTTTGATAGAGAAGGTGAATTATGTTTAAAACTATAACTCCAATGATCCCATAGCACTGAGAGGGAGTTGCCCAACCCCTTTAACATTAGCCAGCTGCTTATGTTTGGCCAAAAGGCTTACAAGATTTCTAAAACCCATTTGCTTGATGGCAGAAGCTCAAATAAATGCATAGCCCAAACACCATGCAATCCTTTGGATGTAAGGCACGTGAGGATTGAGCGTTGGGGTGAAGACCAGGGTTTGAAACCCACCACATGACCTTGGGCCAGCCACATGTTCTCAGCACCAAAAAACCTTGCGATACTTTCAACTTGAAGACACAGGACAACAACCAACATGATGGAGGATCTTGCAGAAGCAATAGGTCCACTCTATCCTGCTTTGGCCAGACCTCACCTGGAAGACTGTATCCAATTTTGTTCAAGCAGAATATTGACAAGCGGGAATGTGTCCATAGGACAATGGCCAAAACGGTACGAAGTCTGGAAACTATATATCCCTATAAAGAGTGGCTTAGGGAGATGGACATATTTACTCTGGGGAAGAGAAGGTTAAGAGGGGTGATGATGCCCATGTGTGAATATTTGAAAGGGTGTCATATTGAAGATGGAGCCAGCTTATTTTCTGCTGCTTGAGATACTCACAATGGATTCAAAGCACAGAAAAAGAGATTCCACCTAAACATTGGAAAGAACCTCCTGATGGTCAGAGCTGTTTGACAGTGGAATGTGCTGCCTTGAGAGGTGGTGAGGTCTTCCTCTCTAGAGGTCTCTAAAAAGAGGTTGGATGATCATCCATGTTTCTATGATTTCAGTCAGTTCAGTCAGGGATTGCATGAAAAACACTGCTTTCAGAGCAAGAATGGCTCAGTTCTATTCCTCTCCCAGTAGGTGTAGCTATAGACCTGCACACCATGCCTCTTTCAAAGCTGCGGAGATGGAAAAATGCCGAGAAGCTGGAAGCAAAGTGAAGTGAAGTCTGGTGGTGTTGCGTGCGTGTGTGTGTGTGTGTGTGTGGGGGGGGGCTCACTCCTTTGTTTCCCCTCCTTCTCAATGCCTGAGCAGGAGTGCAACCATGATGAGGACTGGGAATAAGATCTTCAAAACCATTGCTTTTGTGCTTGAGATAAGGTTGAATATGAGCCAAGTCATCTTTGGATATAAGACAATAGGAACAGGGCAGATGCATTCCTTTTGTCGGTCTCCACTCACCTGAACTGTGTTTGGATTTCAAGACAAAATTCTCAATAGGGTAGCAAGCCTATTTCTTGCCTTCTCTACTAATGTAATCCGCCGGGGAGGGCTCACTTGTCTGGTTGCTTTTTCACACACACAAACACATTGCTGAACATAGGAGAGAAATACTGTGCTGGTACAACTGCACTAGGAGCTGCAATATTGTTTGCTTTGCATTTAATATTTGTTGCAGCCCTAAGTTTCAGGGACTCTGCAGGTGGCTTCTTTTGGCTGCAATCATAGGGCAAGCCACCTGTCAATTATAGTTAGGTTCCCTGGTCCCGCCCCCCTTTTGAGTTTTAGAGGGAATAGGAGCCATTTTGAGTTCAGTCCACACAGAGCAGCTTTCCATACAGGACATCAAAGCAAGAGCTCCTGTAGAAAGCTTCGTCTTCTATGGCTTGGCCGGGGAGATATACAGCCTACAGCTTGGCCGGGGAGAGAAGGCCCCACAGCTTGGCTGAGGATTTTACAGCCTTACAGCTCCTTTGCTGAGGGACTTCAGCCGGCCATCACAGCAACCTGAACTCCTTCTTTTCCCCTGGAAGTCTACAAAACTCTGCTTGGCAAGGGTCGCTTGTGGAAACCAGACACAGTTGGTGGAGGGGCTCCACGCCAACAGAGGCAAAGACAGACTGCCTAGATTAGAAGTTAAGAATTTCCCCATTAGTTAATTATGGTTAAGAAGATAGTGCCTGTTCCCAGTGGACAAGATTGAAAGAGCCTATAGACTGTTAAGGAAGCTTGAAAGTACCTGTTTGTTTTAATCAATAAAGAACTTTGTTGGACTTACTTTAAGCCTCTACAGAACTTTGTTTTGGGGAGGTCCAAGGGCCTTTAATCTGAGGCAGCCCTGGCGTCCCGTTGGGCACACAGAATGTATGTCCTGTCTACAGTTTTATGCACAGGCCCAGCGTGCGACAGCACAAATACAGTGCTCACGTATGGAGAATATTTTCACTCCATTCTCCAGCCCTAATAGTTTTAAGATCAGTGAGTCTTAAAAGTGGCCCATAAAACATGGAAAATGGACCAGTGTCATCATAAATGCAGTGATAGAGATTATCTCTAAACGATTTTAAAATAAATGCAACCAGAGTTAGGGGCAAGGAAAACCTGGGCATTTTATATAGTCATTGCCTCCTAGAATGAAGGAACGCCCACAACACATCATCATCATCATCATTTTGGGATTGCCTCTCCTCAACAGCTTGAGGTGAGGTACAACATAGTTAAAATACATAGATAAAACAAAGAGCAATAAAATGTATACATTACAATGTAGAACAAAGATTAAAACACAACACGAATACAACCAGATGCCCTTGTTCCCAAAGTAGTTTTTAGATTATTGCACAACTGGAAACACTTTGAAACCAATTTGATGCACTGTCAGCAGCCTAAAATCAGGGCTCCCTTGATTGTAGAAAGTGCCTTTTCACCATGAACCACAAACTGATTTGCAGGGAGTTTTGAAGAAGATTTTCTATTGTACGTACTAATCTGATTAATCTGATCTCTTTTTACGATAGAGTTACAAGCTGGGTAGATGTGGGAAACACTGTGGATGTAGTGTATCTGGATTTCAGGAAGGCCTTTGACAATGTCCCTCATGACCTTCTGGCAAACAAACTAGTCAAACATGGGCTAGGCAATACTACGGTTAGGTGGATCTGTAATTGGTTGAGCGGACGAACCCAGAGGGCGATTCTCCACAATGCTTCCTCTTCATCCTGGAAAGAAGTGATGAGTGGAGTGGCACAAGCAAGGTTTGGTCCTTGGCCCGGTCCTGTTCAACATCTTTATTCATGACTTAGATGAAGGATTAGAAGGAAGAATCATCAAGTTTGCAGACAACACCAAATTGGGAGGGATAATCAATACCCCAGAAGACAGGAGCAGAATTCAAAATGATCTGGACAGATTAGAGAGATGATTGGTCAACATTAACAAAATGAAGTTCTACAGGGACAAGTGCAAAATACTCAACTTTGGCAGGAAAAACAAAATGCAAATATACAGAATGGGGGACACCTGACTCAACAGCAGTCCATGTGAAAAAGATCTTGGAGTCCTCATGGACAAGAAGTTAAACATGAGTCAACAATGTCATGTTGTGGCAAAAAAGCCAATGGGATTTTCGCCTGTATCTATAGGAGTCTAGTGTGTAGATCCAGGGAAGTTCTACTACCCCTCTATTCTATTCTGCCTTGGTCAGACCACATCTGGAATACTGTGTCCAATTCTGGGCATAGCAATTGAAGGGAGATGTTGACAAGCTGGAATGTGTCCAGAGGAGGCCAACTAAAATTATCAAGGGTCTGGAGAACAAGCCTTATGAGGAGCAGCTTAAAGAGCTGGGCATGTTTATTCTGCAGAAGAGAAGGCTGAGAGGAGACATGATGGCCATGTATAAATATGTGAGGGGAAGTCATAGGGAGGAGGGAGCAAGCTTGTTTTCTGCTCCCCTGGAGACTAGAATGCGGAACAATGGCTTCAAACTACAAGAGAGGAGATTCCATCTGAACATGAGGAAGAACTTCCTGACTGTGAGAGCCGTTCAGCAGTGGAACTCTCTGCCCCGGAGTGTGGTGGAGGCTCCTTCTTGGAAGCTTTTAAACAGAGGCTGGATGGCCATCTGTCAGGGGTGATTTGAATGCAATATTCCTGCTTCTTGGCAGGGGGTTGGACTGGATGGCCCATGAGGTCTCTTCCAACTCTTTGATTCTATACAGACTTCTCCTGTACAAAGGCTTCAACCCTTAAGACCTCCCGGGGAGAACAGTCTTAAGAGCAAAAGGATTCCCAAAGATTCCCAGGGAAACAGCCCTAAAGCTCTGAGGAATTTCGGAGGGAAAAACAGCTTTGAATATCTAAGAACTCCAGCTGAAGTGACTACAGGCCTACTGGTAGGTCCACTCGGTGCTTTGAGACGCAGTTCAACCCGGTAGTGGAGCCCACATCAGTTAAGTTTAGGTTCACAGTTAGCCTGGGAGAAGTTTGGAAAGGGATTTTCCTTTAGAGTAAAGTAACAGTTAGAAGCCACCAGTTGCACAAAGCCTGGAAACATTTGTTTAACCTTTTGAAGACAAAAGAAGTTTCTGTTGATTGTTCACCAATAAAAGACTTTGTTATATTTCACAAGCCCTCTAAAGACTGTTTATGGTGAAAATCCTTAAGATTTTCTCTTCAGGCCCCCTGGCTTCCCACTGGGCTAAAGTTGCACGTCCTGTTTTAAAGGCAATTCGTTTCAAGCCCAGCGTGCGACAGAACAACTTCCTGACTGTGAGAGCCGTTCAGCAGTGGAACTCCCTCTCTGCCCCGGAGTGTGGTGGAGGCTCCTTCTTTGGAGGCTTTTAAGCAGAGGCTGGATAGCCATCTGTCGGGGTGCTCTGAATGCGATTTTCCTGCTTCTTGGCAGAATGGGGTTGGACTCGATGGCCCACGAGGTCTCTTCCAACTCAATGATTCTATGAGTCTGTTCATGGCTAGAGAGCTTCAAATGTCCTTTACCTAGAAGGGGAAGAAGCAGTGGACCGTTGGGGCTGAAAAATCAGCATCTCATACTTGTTGTGTGTGTTTTGAACTGAGAGAAATGCTTTCCCCTCAACTACTGGATTTATGCAAGAGAATACTTGAAGCTTGACTTCACGTTAGTTGGAGGAAGATGTATCTGATTCAGCCAAGAAACTACATGCATGATTCCTCCAAGATAAATGCAGGTGAAAAGCCAATTAGTTGGTGAAAAAAGAATCAGATGGATGGTTTTCCTCTTTTTCTGACCTTAAGTCTGTTCCCGGCGGACAGCTGTCACCTGCGACTGGCATTGCTACACTGGCACTTGGAGTCACCAGTTGGCATGAAAAGGCTGCAGTTTACTTGCTTGCCCCTTCCTGCGGAGAACTGGAATAGGTCCAGTATTTTAACATCTGTTCTGTTAAAAATGACAAGCTTTATTCCTCTGAAACAATCTGAGACCTGCCCTTTGTGAAAGCAAAAGGGAAGATTAACACACACCCTCCTTTTGATGGATGCAGACACAAAGACAGGGGAGATGTTCTTGAAGCTTGTAGGAAAGGAACAGAAAGGTATAAATGGGGAAAACAGAACAAATGAAGCAACGGATATTTAAAGCACAATGAGAGCTATCTGGAGATAAGATCAGGCCATTTCTTGCTCTAAGACAAGGTGTGGAAAAGTTGCTGTTCATCCTACACTGTGACTTGCTATTTGTAACCCATTTTCCTCCCAAAACTGGGAGTCAAGGCAGTAAGTATTGCTAATTCAATATGTACCAATCCCTTGTTTTGAAAGGTCTATTTTAGCCATATTTAGTATATGGATTTAGACCTCGAGGTCCATCTTACTACCATCAATGTGGTTTCGTTTCCAGTTGTGGTACCATCGATGCAATTCATGCCACTTGACTCTTGGTCGAGAAAGACAGTGAGAAACAAAAGCCACTTCATGTGGCATTCTTCGAATTGGAGAAAGCATTCGATTGCATCCCTCATGAAGTTATTTAGTACACATTATGACAACATCCTGTTCCCAAAGAACTGTTCAGCTGGGTCCAGATTCTGAACCAACTTTGGCACACAGATACCCTATACACCCAAATGTGAATACTGGTGGGGGTTTTTTTTGTCGTGTCAGGAGCGACTTGAGAAACTGCAAGTCGCTTCTGGTGTGAGAGAATTGGCCATCTGCAAGGACGTTGCCCAGGGGATGCCTGGATGATTTGATGTTTTCATCATCCTTGTGGGAGGCTTCTCTCATGTCCCCGCATGAGGAGCTGGAGCTGATAGAGGGAGCTCATCCGCCTCTCCCCGGATTCGAACCTGCGACCTGTCAGTCTTCAGTCCTGCCGGCACAGGGGTTTAACCCACTGCGCAAAACCCAGTGAGATAACTCCTATTGGTTAAATTTATGCAATGTGCAATGCTCAATGTGCAATGCAAAGAGCATTCTGAACTCCACCATCGATGGAATTGAACCAAACTTGGCACACAGAACTCCCATGACCAACAGAAAATATTGGAAGGGTTTGGTGGGCATTGACCTTGAGTTTGGGAGTTGTAGTTCACCTACACCCATAGGGCACTATAGACTTAAACAAAGATGGTTCTGAACCAAACTTAGCATGGATACTCAATATGCCTAAATGTGAACACTGGTGGAGTTTGGGGAAAATAGACCTTGACATTTGGGAGTTGTAGTTGCTGGGATTTATAGTTCACCTACAATCAAAGAGCATTCTGAACCCCACCAACAATAGAATTGGGCCAAACTTCCCACACAGAACCCCATGACCAACAGAAAATACTGTGTTTTCCAATGGTCTTTGGCAATCCCTCTGGCACCCCCCTCGTGACCCCCCAGGCGTCCCGACCCCCAGGTTGAGAAATGTTGGGTTAAACCCATGTGCTGGCTAAACTACTGACCTGAAGATCAGAAGTTCAAATCCACGAGATGGGGTGAGCTCCCGTCTATCAGCTTTAGCTTCCCTTGCGGGGATATGACAGAACCCTCCTACAGGATGGTTAAATATCTGGGTGTCCTCTGGGCAACGTCCCTGTAGACTGCCAATTCTCTCACACCAGAAGTGACTTGCGGTTTCTCAAGTCCCCCCTGACATGATTAAAGAAATTTGATGGCATTCTAGGGTACCAGAGTTCTCTGATTGATCCAGATTTCAGAGTGCTCCATATATTTTAAAAATGTGATAAGTATGACTGGGATCTCCCATCCTTCTAGGGACTTTAGCCTTTGTCTCCTTCTCTGCCCTCTAGAATAGTTTCCTTCTCGCTTTTGCATGGCCATGAGTTTATGTTTCTCTACTGTTTGCTGCAATATTGGCAGGCAATTGCGACTCAGTGCTTAAGTGCTGCCCAGGAGCTGCAGGATGGAATCACTTTCAGACGCTTCCTTTGTGCTGCCACTTATCCTTTTGGCTCCTTCAGACCTTTCTTTGCCGGATTAGAAGTTTTGCCCTCTTGGGGCTCGCCGGGGTCAAAAGCCGTTTATTGCACATCGCATTTCCTTTGAGGCTCGGCATGGAGTGCCCTAGAAAAGGGATTTGAAGAGATGGATGGAGCTGGGCTGGACAAAAGAATCAGAATAGCAGGAAATGGAGCTCCGATTTAGACCCAGTAGCGACAGCATTTTCTTCTCTTTAAATAGCTACATCTCTCTCTATATATACACACCAACTAGAAAAGAGGTGGGAATGGTCTGGCATGTGGTCCACATTTGGATCTTATGGGGCTTGCAAAGTTCTAATATATCCCTTGAGAGCCACACTGATTACTGAAGCTCCTCTGAACTTCCTGAAAAAAGAGTCCACCTCCCTAGCTATATTTTGAAGGAAAAGCCACAGTACAACTATGGAGGTATCTGCATGGAAGAATAAATGCAATTCGACACCACTTTAATTGCCATGACACAATGCTGTGGTATCATGGGAGATGTAAGTTGGTAAGGCACTAGTTTGTTTTTGTTTATTCGTTCAGTATCTTCTGACTCTTCACAACCTCATGGACCAGTCCATGCCAGAGCTCCCTGCCAGTTGTCACCACCCCCAGCTCCTTCGAGGTAAAAGCAATCACTTCAAGGCTCTTCTATTGCTCCCACCTCTGTCTCAGACATGGTTGGTGGGGACAAGAGAGAGGGCCTTCTTGGTTGTGGCCCCCTGGCTCTGGAACTCCCTTTCCAGGGAGATTAGGCTAGCACCCTCCCTATCCACAGATCTAAAGATGTGGCTGTTCGCCAGAGTTCTCTGATTTGAGACGTGATCCCGATTTCAGAGTGCTCCATTTTCCATATATTTTTAAAATATGATAAGTATGACTGGGATCTCCCATCCTTCCAGGGACTTTAGCCTTTGTCTCCTTCTCTGCCCTCTAGAATAGTTTCCTTCTCGCTTTTGCATGGCCATGAGTTTATGTTTCTCTACTGTTTGCTGCAATATTGGCAGGCAATTGCGACTCAGTGCTTAAGTGCTGCCCAGGAGCTGCAGGATGGAATCACTTTCAGACGCTTCCTTTGTGCTGCCACTTATCCTTTTGGCTCCTTCAGACCTTTCTTTGCCGGATTAGAAGTTTTGCCCTCTTGGGGCTCGCCGGGGTCAAAAGCCGTTTATTGCACATCGCATTTCCTTTGAGGCTCGGCATGGAGTGCCCTAGAAAAGGGATTTGAAGAGATGGATGGAGCTGGGCTGGACAAAAGAATCAGAATAGCAGGAAATGGAGCTCCGATTTAGACCCAGTAGCGACAGCATTTTCTTCTCTTTAAATAGCTACATCTCTCTCTATATATACACACCAACTAGAAAAGAGGTGGGAATGGTCTGGCATGTGGTCCACATTTGGATCTTATGGGGCTTGCAAAGTTCTAATATATCCCTTGAGAGCCACACTGATTACTGAAGCTCCTCTGAACTTCCTGAAAAAAGAGTCCACCTCCCTAGCTATATTTTGAAGGAAAAGCCACAGTACAACTATGGAGGTATCTGCATGGAAGAATAAATGCAATTCGACACCACTTTAATTGCCATGACACAATGCTGTGGTATCATGGGAGATGTAAGTTGGTAAGGCACTAGTTTGTTTTTGTTTATTCGTTCAGTATCTTCTGACTCTTCACAACCTCATGGACCAGTCCATGCCAGAGCTCCCTGCCAGTTGTCACCACCCCCAGCTCCTTCGAGGTAAAAGCAATCACTTCAAGGCTCTTCTATTGCTCCCACCTCTGTCTCAGACATGGTTGGTGGGGACAAGAGAGAGGGCCTTCTTGGTTGTGGCCCCCTGGCTCTGGAACTCCCTTTCCAGGGAGATTAGGCTAGCACCCTCCCTATCCACAGATCTAAAGATGTGGCTGTTCCGTTGTGTGTTTGATTAGACAATTCCCTGGACAGCTGGCCCCATCTAAGGCCTAAAATCTTGTCTTCGCACCTTACTACTCATAGAATCATAGAATCAAAGAGTTGGAAGAGACCTCATGGGCCATCCAGTCCAACCCCCTGCCAAGAATACTGTAGTATAATGGATACTGTAGTATCCAAAGTTATAATGGTCCTTTCTAAAGTGCTGCTATACAACTTATGCACTTTACCCACTAGTCCTATCTTCTAAATGGTTGTACACTAGTCTGCCTACTCACAACAGTACACCAGTCCAACCACCCACAACATGACTTGAATTATACTATTGGTTATTGATTCTGATGCTTGTTCTATAGATTGCTATAATGTTGTTTTATAATGTTATGTATTTTAAATATGTTATTTTTTAACTTTGTTGACTTGGTCTTGGCCCCATGTAAGCTGCCCCGAGGTCCTTCGGGGAGATGGAGGTGGGGTGTAAAAATAAAGATGATGATGTTATTTATTTGACTTGTATACCGCTACTCCCAATTTGGCTTGGAGCGGTTTACAGCAGTAGATTCACCCATTGAAAGCTTGTCGGAAGGGAAAGGTTTTACAGGCTTTCTGAAAAGCAAATAGGTCTCGGATAGTTTGGGTTTCAACTGGTAAGGCAGTTGACAATGATGATGATGATTATTATTATTATTTGAAACACAACAAGATGAGTCCATAGCAAACAAGATCACTCTGCTGGCTATTGTATTGGATCACACGTCGGACATTTCCCAAGTGTCTAGGACTGTGTGGTGTATTGGCAAATAATGCGTGCAGATCCCAGTAAGGTGGCCTTCTGCAGCTGGCAGATGGTACCTCAGTATCACTGAATGACCCCAATTTTGCTTCTTTTGAGGGGCGGACGATGTCTCCCTTATTTGCCCCATCTTTATTCCGTTTACAATTACAATTACCTCCCTGAAGATTTCTGGAGATGGGAAAAAAAATACTTTTCCTTGCAATTTGGTGCTAGGAGATTCCTTTTCCTGCCAGGTCTCATCCTGAACTAAGAGAAGGCTTCCCATTTGGGTGTGATCCTAAAAGATACCTTTCTTCCATTGGTAAATCTTGTTACTTTCCCAGCAAACCAGTCCCTCTAGACAAAAGACTTTGCAGGAAGGACTCGAAGTAATTGATTAGCTGAAGAGAACAAAGCTTAAAAATGATTCAAGATTCACTTCCTGCTTGAAAGCAGGCGGCGCTTTGATGTGCCGTGTGATTTGGTACACCGGGGCACCAAATTGAAAACGCCAACAGAATAACAAACAGAGACGTAGTCTAATGATCAGAGGGAGAAAAAAAACAATCCCCACCTCTTTCTTTCCCACCATACATTTATTTACAAGATTTCTCTTCATGTCTCAAAAGTCAGTATTTGGCTCTTTAAACAGAAGATATGAAAATTTAGCTAACTAATGTCTCATGTCCCAATCCATGAAGACTCAGGCTGTTTTGTTCAGCTGGCCAATTTAGGCACAAAGAGAATAATGCTTCCAAGTCTCTCCTACTAGCAAGTAGGCTTGTGCATTTCAGCTGAACCATGATCCCTTTCTGCTTGCCAGATTCCGGTAGATCCCCGGATCCGTTTTTGTGCACCTCCTGAAAATGGGTGGTTAACTGGATAGCTGTTTTTGAGCCACAGCTGAAAAATATGGCTAGAACCGGCCCATTGGCGGCAATGGCGAGGCTCTGCAGGCTCCCATTCCTGTCATTTTAGGGCTATGAGGATGAAAATGACTACACTTGGAGGATACATCTACCACAGTTAGCCCACCAAGTTTTGTAATGTTTGGGTCATCCCCTGATTTTTAGGAATTTATTTATAAAGGTGGCCCCACCCTGTAACTTCTCCAGGAGTAGCAGCGGGGCACCATTCCTTCCTGCCAAATGTCAAAGGTGCACTTCCACATCACACAGCCCAGTGCCCCACTATCATACTTTTTTTTACTATTGGTAACAGCCAAAAGATTATGATGAATGTTTATTATTATTATTATTATTATTATTATTATTATTAGAAACCCAACAAGATGAGTCCACAGCAGACACTCTGCTGGCTGTTGAATTGGATCACACGTCGGACACTTCCCAAGTGTCTAGGACTGTATGATGTATCGGCGAATAATGCATACAGATCCCAGTAAGGTGGCCTTCTGCAGCTGGCAGCTGGTAATTTTGTCAGCACTGATTGTGTTTAAGTGCAGGCCAAGATCTTTAGGCACTGCACCCAGTGTACCGATCACCACTGGGACCACCTTTACTGGATTGTGCCAGAGTCTTTGCAGTTCGATCTTTAAATCCTCATATCATGTCAGCTTTACCTGTTGTTTCTCTGCAATCCTGCTGTCACCTGGGATTGAGACATCAACGATCCATACTTGTTTTTTAACACGATTGTGAGGTCAGGAGTGTTGTGCTCCAGAACTCTGTCTGAATTCAGAAGTCCCAGAGTAGTTTGACGTGTTTATTCTCTGTAACTTTTTCCGGCTTGTGATCCCACCAGTTCTTTGTTGCAGAGAGATGGTATTTGTGGCATAAGTTCCAATGAAACATCTGAGCGATGGTGTTGTGCCTCTGCTTGTAGTCTGTCTGTGCGATCTTCTTGCAGCAGCTGAGGATGTGATCTATTTTTTCATCTGCTTCCTTGCAGAGTCTACATTTGGAATCTGTTGTCGACTTTTCAATTCTGGCTTTGATGGCATTGGTTTGTATGGGTTATTATTCTTATTATTACTTAAAATGCAGAAGGCAGAGAGCATGTACAAGGGTTATCCAGAAAGTAAAATTACAAGGCACATAGCTTTCATGGGGATTTTTTGCAGGGGAAGTTGGTATCACAGCCATGTATTGAGAGGCCATCAGAAATAAATGAGCAGTGCCAGTTGTCAGTAGTTCATCAACTGGCGTTGTGGAGAAGTTTAAAGATAAGTGTCCTCATTCTGTTTCCCTCCTGTCTGTCTCCTTCATGGCAACGTGTGTCCGCACACCGCTCATGCAACACAAGAGTTGTTGGCTTCATTGGGTTGGGCTGTTTTAAGCCACCCCCCTCACAGCCCTGATCTCGCACCCAGTGACTATTTATTTCTTTCGGACATTTATATCCTGTCCTATCTCAACCTCCGCAGAGGGACTCAGGGCAGCTGACAACAAAAGCATAAATATACATCTTAGGTAAAAACAGTATAAAACATTATAAAACATCTTAAAAACAGTAAAACATTAGAACAATCGCCAGAATCAAATCATTGTCCTACACTTCTGAGTCCATTAGAGTCCATTAAACCATAGCTTTACCATCACTATCATCCATTCACTAAATTGGAGGAACACTTGGGTGGAAAACACTTTTCCAACTATGACAAGATGAAAATCAAAGTGACGAACTGGCCGAAAAAGATGATGAGAGATTTCTATGACACAGGCATCAAAAACCTCATCCCACAGATGACAAAATGTATTGAAGTGAATGGTGATTATGTGGAAAAATAATGTATTACCTATGCTATAATCCATGTAATTTTTATTAAAATATATTCATTCATTGTATTTAAAAAAAATTGTAACCTTACTTTCCAAATATCCGTTGTATGTGTGTGTATCTGTATGTGGGTATGTATATGTATGTGTGTGTATCAGAGAGAACTTCTTTGCAAAGGAATTAAATTATAGGTATGTAGGTAAGGTAGTAGTTTTCTGAGAAATATGAGGCTTTTCTTTTTGTTTGCTAGGATTACTATTATTAATAATAATTATTCTCTTTTAGAAGTATTTTCTGAAGGAGAGGAGGGGAGGAGAAAAAGAAGCTGAAAAGGTGACTCTCCCAAGCCCCCAAATGTGTGTACTCACCCCACCCACCCGTCCCACATGTTCCCAACTCCCAGCCAGTCCCACTAAATAAAAAGAATCAAGGAAATAAAGAAAAATGAAAATGATTCCAGAGAAAGGCCAAGCCAAGCCAAAAAATAAAGCAGAGAGCAAGCAAGCAGCAAGGCTATCGGACTGAAGCCAGACACAACTGAGAAAGCAATGGAGAGGGTTGATCCACTACAAAGACACAACTTGTGTAAGACACATCTTGGCGTTCTTCTAGTCCAATTGGCCTTACAGGCAGGACTCACAGGGAAACCATGTGTGAGCAGCACATGGAAGCCTCTTAGCTTGCCATGTGATGCCAAATAGAGGAGGAGGAGCCATAATAGGCTGCCACGTAGTCCTGTTACAGATGGAAAGACGTGATGGCTAGGTCCTTGCCATTACAACCCAACTGGCCAAGCCGAACAAACCAGACTGGCTGAAGGAAACCAACCACTCCAAATCCATGCACAAGTCTACTAGCAAGCCATGCCATCTATATAAATAAAAATGTAATATTTGTTTGTGGGATTAACATAACTCAAAAACCACTGGACGAATTGACAGCAAATTTGGACACAATGCACATATCAGGCCAAAAAGTGATCATCACTCATAAAAACACTGAAAAACACAGCAGAAAAGACTTAGAAACCCAAAAAACCCCCAAAATACATTACAAACCATGCACAAAACCACATTATACACACAAATACACATATACACAAATATATACACACATATATACACACAAAAAACACATATACACAGAATGGGCCACAGCAATGCATGGCAGGGGATGGCTAGTTATAAATAGCTGTGATGGCATCCCATTTCTGGTTCTCTTGTCACTGGTGGAAGGGGGAAATCTCCTCCTCCTGTTACCAGACAATCCTATCACTCTTTGGTCTGATCTGACTGCTAACTATTATGGTGGGCTATGGGGAGCACACATTTTGCAGACTCCTTCTTAGCCCAATGCTAAGCAATCCAGTAAAGGCTGTTTGAAGAATACTTAAAGCCAGGGATGGAAACACATTTTCCACACTCTCTTCCTCTATGTCAGTTGTCCCTGCCTTGGGCTCAGAGGGAGAGACAAAGGGGCAGGCACACCTTCATCACACCTCCCCCCTCCTATGTGGGGTCCCCCAAGGTGCAATTCTCTCTCCTCTTCTCTTCAACATCTACGTTAGACCCCTTGCTAGTTTGGCTTGGAGTTTCGGCCCGGACTGCTACCAATATGTGGACAATACCCAACTCCTTCTGCGCCTGGAGCCTGGAGCAACGTCAATYCCAGACAATTTCACCCTATGTCTGGAAGCTCTGTCAAACTGGCTARGAGCTAGCAGACTGAAGGTGAACCCGGTGAAGACTGAGATTCTCTGGCATGGCCGCCCGGCAGGTCTGACTCATCAGTTACCCACCTTCGATGGTGCCACCCTATCTCCATCGARGATTGTTAAGAGCTTAGGTGTCGTCCTGGATTCGCAACTGACAATGGAAGCTCAGGTCGTTTCAACTGACCACCTTGATTAGCATTTGATGGCCTGGCAGTGCCTGGGGCAATCTTTTGTTGAGAGGTTATTTTTGCTTTTTTGACTTTTTACATCTCTTCCAGTGTGTTTTCAGTGTTTTTTGAGTGATGGTCACTCATTAGCCTGGTAGGTGTACTGTGTCTAAATTTGGTGTTAATTTGTCTGGTGGTTTTTGAGTTATGTTAATCCCACAAACTAGCATTACGTTTTTATTTATATAGACTAGCCATCCCCTGCCACACGTTGCTGTGGCCCAGTCTGTTGATCTGGAAAATAAAGTAACGAGAAAGTGTTGGTTTCTAATATATGTAATTTCTTTATGCTTGTAGGTAAACAGTATTTCTTGTTGTTTCTTTGTCAGTGTTGATGTGGAGAGTGTCTGGTTTGCCTACTCTGGAACATGCAACATATCATAGTCCTTCTTCAGGAGTCCCTTTCAAATCTATGATACTATATCTCTCTATCTGTGTGAATCATATCTATCTATCTATATCTATGGCTGGATGGCTCTTTGTCAGGAGGGCTTTGATTACATTTTCTTGCCCTGGTGAAGTGAGTTGGACTGGGTGGCCTTAAGTATTTTCTGTTGATCATCAAGGTTCTGTGTGGGAAGTTTGCCCCAATTCTGTCGTTAGTGGGGTTCAGAATGTTCTTTGATTGTAGGGGAACTATAAATCCCAGTAACCATAACTCCCAAATGTCAGGGTCTATTTGCCCCAAACTCCACCTGGGCATATGGAATATTCATGCCAAATTTGGTCCAGATCCATCATTTTTGAGTCCACAGTGCTCTCTGGATGCAGGTCAACTACAACTCCCAAACTCAAGGTCAATGTCAACCAAACCTTTCTGGTGTTTTCTGTTGGTCATGGGAGTCCTTTGTGCTAAATTTGGCCCAATTTCATCATTGGTGGAGTTAGGAATGCTCTTTGATTGTAGATGAACTATAAATCCTAGCAACTACAACTCCCAAATGACAAAATCAATTTTTCGAGTGAAGGACATACATTGGGTTGTTAGGTGTCTTGTGTCCAAATTTGATGTCAATTAGTCTAGTGGTTTTTGAGTTCTGTTAATCCCACAAACGAACATTACATTTGTATTTATATAGATGATGGTGATGATGATGTTGCTGTCCCTTCTGATGCTTCATGGAGAGGAAGCTTGCAAGACGGGGTGGGTTCATTTCCAAACCTTGGCTCAGCTCATGAAAATCAGCCCAAGTTCTTTCTTTAATGAAAAACCAAGAAGAACAATTCCATTTATTTTTTAGTGAGTCAGACGCCTGTAGTGTCAAATCTCCAGAGAATACAATTAACTGGTGAATCAAAAGGCAGTCCAGCCATGACGGACAGTATGTTTAAATCATTCACAACATTGCGGTCGACTCCGGAAGAAAACTTTCTCATCTACAAACTTCTAATGCAGTTTGCAAAAAAATAAAAAATAAAAGTGTTGGTCATTTTGGGAACAGGGAGGGTGGTATCGTCGCTGTAATCAAGCCTCCCCCCCTCCTTTGGCTTATCTTGAGCTCCTCATCCAATTTCCACTTTGAAAGCCATGCATGTTTAATTAATTGCAATCAAAACCTTCAAAGGAACTGGCAAGATGAAAGTTGCTTCTAATTGCCGTATTATGATGTCAGCTTAACGACACGCCGGCTCCTCCAAATTGATTTTATTGGAATTTTAAGATGTGGAATTAATGGAGCGACTGTGTTCTTCTGCCTTGCACCTTAAAATAGCCAGTGACAAAAAGGCAGGCGCAGGGAGGTGGACTTAACTGATCTGTCGGATAATAATGGGTTGAGAGATGATATTGAGATAAAGATGAATTAGCCAATAGAAATAATCCCAATATGAAACCCTCTGTAGAATGATAGCTGAACCTTTGGTACTTTCATCCAATTCATCTTTAGGTCAATTGGAAGGAATTAAAGTGGGGACTCGCATTTACCTTGTATTGATCCCACCTGCTTCTATTATGGAAATACCCAAATGAGATCAACATTCTGCAAGTATTGTTAATAATTGCTATTTTCCCCTCCAGGCAATGTTTATGGCCAGAGTCCTGTTGGGATCATGGTTGCTATTGTTTATGGCACCCCTATGAATGAGACACCGGCATTCATGGGGCTGTGGCTAGCATAGCGGGTGAAACCACCATCTACTGAAAATCTTATTGACTGGAAGGTCGGCAGTTCCAGCTGCGGGGTGAGCTCCTGCCATCAGCCCTAGCTTTTGCTTACCTAGCAGTTCGAAAACAGCAATGTGAGTAGATAAATAGGTGCTGCTTTGGCAGGGAGGTAAAAGGTGTCCATGGACAACAGCCTCCTTGGCATGGAAAATGGAACAACAGCACCTCCCCATGGCCAAGTTAAGCACATCCTCCAGATGCCGGGGATGAAAAAATATGTGAGAGGAAGCCACAGGGAGGAGGGAGCAAGCTTGTTTTCTGCTTCCCTGGAGACTAGGACGCGGAACAATGGCTTCAAACTACAAGAAAGGAGATTCCATCTGAACATGAGGAAGAACTTTCTGACTGTGAGAGCCGTTCAGCAGTGGAACTCTCTGCCCCGGAATGTGGTGGAGGCTCCTTCTTTGGAAGCTTTTAAACAGAGGCTGGATGGCCATCTGTCAGGGGTGATTTGAATGCAATATTCCTGCTTCTTGGCAGAATGGGATTGGACTGGATGGCCCACGAGGTCTCTTCCAACTCTTTGATTCTATGATTCTATGAAAAGTGCAAAACATAAATAAAATATATTATTATTATTATTATTATTATTATTATTGGGAATGAATCTCTATGAATAGGAGACCTCATCAACTATTCTCCTCAGGTCTTGCAAGACCTGAGGAGTTTTCCCCTCTTTCCTACTGCTTTCCATTTTAACTGAAAGGTCAGCAATTCGAGCTGTGGGTCGGAGTGAGCTCCCATCATCAGCCCTAGTCTCTGCTTACCTAGCAGTTTGAAAACAATGTGAATAGATAAATAGGTACCGCTTCGGCAGGGAGGTAAAAGGCGTCCCTGAAAACATGCCGGCAAATTTGATCCGGAAGGCATCCATGGACAACAGCCTCCTTGGCATGGAAAATGGAACAGCAGCACCTCCCCATGGCCAAGTTAAGCACATCCTCCAGATGCCAGAGATGAAAAGTGCAAAACATAAATAAAGTATATTATTATTATTATTATTATTATTATTATTATTATTTAGGAATGAATCTCTATGAATAAGAGACCTCATCAACTATTCTCCTCAGGTCTTGCAAGATTATTATTATTATTATTATTATTATTATTATTATTATTATTGGGAATAATAATAATAATAATAATAATAATAATAGTAATCATCATCATCTTGCAAGACCTGAGGAGAATAGTTGATGAGGTCTCTTATTCATAGAGATTCATTCCCAATAATTTATTTATTATTTATTTATTTACTTTGCTTATATACCGCTGTATCTCAAGCCCGAAGGCGACTTACAGCGGTTCACAAACAGTAAAAACAGTAGAAACAGCAGTGGTTCCATGAAACATATAACAATTGACTTAACACATTATCCATAAATTACCAATAAGCAATTACAATGCACAATTATTACGAAAAACAACCGTACCCAATCTTCTCATCATCCAAGCATAGTCCAGGTTCGTCGTCCATTGTTCCATTCCTATATTCCATTACCAGATTGCACTAAATTACTCAAACGCCTGCACAAACATCCAGGTCTTCACCTTTTTGCGGAATACCATTAGAGATGGTGCTAGTCTAATGTCCGTAGGAAGGGCGTTCCACAGCCGAGGAGCCACCACCGAGAAGGCCCTATCTCTCGTCCCCGCCAGCCGAGCTTGAGAAGCAGGCGGGATCGAGAGCAGGGTCTCCCGGAAGATCTCAAACTCCTGGTGGGTTCATAGGCAGAGATGCGGTCAGATAGGTAGCTTGGGCCGGAACCGTTTAGGGCTTTAAAGGCCAACGCCAGCACTTTGAATTCAGCCCGGTAGCAGATCGGTAGCCAGTGGAGTTGGCGCAACAGGGGGGTTGTATGCTCCCTGCGCTCCGCTCCTGTTAAAATCATGGCTGCCGAGCGTTGGACTAGTTGGAGCTTCCGAGCTGTCTTCAAAGGCAACCCCACGTAGAGAGCGTTGCAGTAGTCTAAACGGGATGTAACCAGAGCGTGGACTACCGTGGCCAAGTCAGACTTCCCAAGGTACGGGCGCAGCTGGCGCACAAGCTTTATAATAATAATAATAATAATAATAATAATAATAATCTTGCAAGACCTGAGGAGAATAGTTGATGAGGTCTCTTATTCATAGAGATTCATTCCCAATAATAATAATAATAATAATAATAATAATAATCTTGCAAGACCTGAGGAGAATAGTTGATGAGGTCTCTTATTCATAGAGATTCATTCCCAATAACAATAATAATAATAATAATAATAATAATCTTGCAAGACCTGAGGAGAATAGTTGATGAGGTCTCTTATTCATAGAGATTCATTCCCAATAACAATAATAGTAATAATAATAATAGTAATCATCATCATCTTGCAAGACCTGAGGAGAATAGTTGATGAGGTCTCTTATTCATAGAGATTCATTCCCAATAACAATAATAGTAATAATAATAATAGTAATCATCATCATCTTGCAAGACCTGAGGAGAATAGTTGATGAGGTCTCTTATTCATAGAGATTCATTCCCAATAACAATAATAGTAATAATAATAATAGTAATCATCATCATCTTGCAAGACCTGAGGAGAATAGTTGATGAGGTCTCTTATTCATAGAGATTCATTCCCAATAACAATAATAGTAATAATAATAATAGTAATCATCATCATCTTGCAAGACCTGAGGAGAATAGTTGATGAGGTCTCTTATTCATAGAGATTCATTCCCAATAACAATAATAGTAATAATAATAATAGTAATCATCATCATCTTGCAAGACCTGAGGAGAATAGTTGATGAGGTCTCTTATTCATAGAGATTCATTCCCAATAATAATAATAATAATAATCATCATCATCATCATCTTGCAAGACCTGAGGAGCATTCCCCTCTTTCCTATTGCTTTCCATTTTAACTGGAAGGTCAGCAGTTCGAGCCGTGGGTCGGGGTGAGCTCCCATTATCAGCCATAGCCTCTGCTTACCTAGCAGTTTGAAAACAGCAATGTGAGTAAAGAAATAGGTACCGCTTTGGCAGGGAGGTAAATGGCACCCCTGAAAACATGCCAGCAAATTTGATCCAGAAGGTGTCCATGGACAACAGCCTTCTTGCTTCTGATGGGAGCTGATGTATAAGTTCTCCTAAGAAAGTAATGGTATGCATTTGTTTAATGTGTAATTGCTGTCCTCGGCTCAAGGTCACAAAAATACCATACAAACACGCACATTGTGAATTGTGGTTCAGTTGCATAACATTGCATAGTATATTCAGTCATTTGGTATCTTGGTTCAGTTGCATAACATTGCTATTTGACACAAGAGTTGCTTAGCACAGTTAACTAGGAAGATAGCATTTGTGGAGCTCCAACCCAAGTAATGGCAGTAGTTAGTTCTTGTGTGTGACACACACACACACACACACACACACAAGAACTAGCTTTTAGGGGCTTTTATTACCAAGTGTACATCATCATCCTTGTCTCTCTCCTTTCCTATCTCAAGATGGATTTCCTGAGACAATAAATGTAAGCGTTTTTTTAAACCTTG
>NW_026847438.1:243574384-243617949 GCF_025583915.1 Anolis sagrei ordinatus
TCATCATCATCATCATCTTGCAAGACCTGAGGAGCATTCCCCTCTTTCCTATTGCTTTCCATTTTAACTGGAAGGTCAGCAGTTCGAGCCGTGGGTCGGGGTGAGCTCCCATTATCAGCCATAGCCTCTGCTTACCTAGCAGTTTGAAAACAGCAATGTGAGTAAAGAAATAGGTACCGCTTTGGCAGGGAGGTAAATGGCACCCCTGAAAACATGCCAGCAAATTTGATCCAGAAGGTGTCCATGGACAACAGCCTTCTTGCTTCTGATGGGAGCTGATGTATAAGTTCTCCTAAGAAAGTAATGGTATGCATTTGTTTAATGTGTAATTGCTGTCCTCGGCTCAAGGTCACAAAAATACCATACAAACACGCACATTGTGAATTGTGCATGGATACATATGGACACTGGATAGTATATTCAGTCATTTGGTATCTTGGTTCAGTTGCATAACATTGCTATTTGACACAAGAGTTGCTTAGCACAGTTAACTAGGAAGATAGCATTTGTGGAGCTCCAACCCAAGTAATGGCAGTAGTTAGTTCTTGTGTGTGACACACACACACACACACACACACACAAGAACTAGCTTTTAGGGGCTTTTATTACCAAGTGTACATCATCATCCTTGTCTCTCTCCTTTCCTATCTCAAGATGGATTTCCTGAGACAATAAATGTAAGCGTTTTTTTAAACCTTGCAACAATATCCAGGGAAATTATGCCTGTTTCTTTCTACTAGAACCTTATACTGAATTGCTGTACTCTGCTTATTATAGAAACCAAATACTCTTACAATGCAGGATGCGTATGACTCCTAAGTTAGCAGTGATGGGGAAATTAAAATAGCAGCCAGCTATGTAAAGGCGATGGGCATTTGGCTACATTTGAGTATATCATAATTTAATCGGATAATGGCACCAGGAACATGTGCATGCTTCCAGATACTTGTTTGTGCAATATTGCCACTCACTATGTGGGCAACAGAGGACTCCTGCTGCAAAAGCAGAGAAGGATGATTTATGCTTTGCAAACCTGACGATTCTATATCTTGACCATGTTTCTTTCTTCAGCTTTTAAAGGGTGCATCTACACTACAGAATTAATGCAGTTTGATACCACTTTAACTGTCATTGTGCCGCCACACCCAGATCCTATAAAAATAAACTAAGATGTGCTTCTCTCTTTGTCTGGGCGGACCGCAGGGGTCTTTCTTTGGAAGCTTGAGATTTTTAGCAATTGAGGCTACTTCAGTCTTTACACATCAAAACAGAATATTTATTTCTCAAAGTCCTTGCAGACTTGGCACAGCTTGTTAAATTTACAAACAAAACAGTCAATTGGTGAAACCATAAAGATGATCTTTCTTTCTTTTCCTTTAGTTAATGAGATAAGTTTTCCCCCAAAGGCAGATAAGATTCCAGAATCTTTCACCCTAACCCTGAGCTTCTATGGTTTAGAAAAAAGCAGGTTTTCCCCCCTATCTATAGCTCAATGTTAGCTTTGGAGATGAAGTAATACTCAATATATAACTCAATACCTATTCTATCGTATCTATCATCTATCTATCTATCTATCTATCTATCTATCTATCTATCTATCTATCTCTATAGTACTCAATAGCTTCTCTATCTAAATCTCAATGTGCTTCTATATAGCTCAATATCTCAATATCTTAGTCTCTAACTACCCATTTCTCAATAGTTCTTATAGTGGTTTTTTTCAGAGTTACCTGCTGACCAACAGCACATCTGAAGCTTTCTTTCTCAACTGAAAGAAGCAGGGGAAATTCCAAAATGGAGATCGCAACCCAGAAGAAAAGGCGGTCCCTAGATCCAAAGAGATACTTTTCTAAACCAATAGCTGCAAAGGAGGCCTGCAGACCGGCTTTCCAGCCTCTAATAATGTTAACTTTTAGAGTGCATCTAAGATTGTAGCAACCCTGGGTAAATGCAAAGGAACACTATCCCATGCAACTAAAGAAAATGCAAACTATGCTCCTGTGAAGATGGAACAGTCATAGATCAGTGTTATGGAATCATAGAAGCTGTAGTTTGGTGGACACCAGCACTCTTTGGCAGAGAAAGCTCAAGACCTTGTAAAATGACAACAGATGGAGCCCTGTTTCCATGATGGTTAGTCTATATTGTAGAAGTCTCGAAAGCTGGATTGGATGAATGGAAGTGTAGTAGTAACCATTGGTTACTACTACACTTCCATTCATACAATCCAGCTTTTGAGGCTTCTACAACATAGACTACAAATTTCTCTTCTGTCCCATTCTTAATAATTTGCAATGAACATTGATTCCCTTTTATCTTTCAGCAAAAAAGATGAATTGCTCCTATTTTAGCTATTTCATTCTTATAGTCTAAATAAGAAATATATTCTGACAAACAGCAGTTTCTTTGGGCATTGATTCATTTCCAGGCACAGGTCAAAGTGCTGGTCATGGCCTATCAAGCTTTGAGCACTTTCCGACTGTGGAGGAACTGCAGCTGAATGCTTCGCACACAGAAGGTCCGAGACTCAGTCCAGGAATTCTCCAAGCAGAACTGGAAACTGGAAGAATTCCTTGCTGAAACCCAGATGTTACCGGTCTGTGTTGTCAGATCTGGTCGGATGAGCCAGTGAAATATAACAGCTTTCTGTGTACAACAGAGGTGGCTACGTGTGGTCTGCATGTGTCCCAGGTTCATTTTTGTGGAGCCAAGGGGGGCAATTGATTTGGTACATTTTTTGCCCCAAAATGTCATCCAGGAGGAGTTGGAGGGGTATTTTGCCACATTGCTCCCCTGGCAATTTTAACTCCAGGAAAGGACTTTTTCAGGACTGCTAGTAAACTGAAAGACTTCAAGATTCCTAGGGAGACCATAGTAGTCAAATATATGAATAATCAATGTTGCCCCTTATTTATTTATTTATTTATTTATTCATTTATTTATTTACAGTATTTATACTCCAGCCTTCTCACCCTGCAGGAGACTCGGGGCAGATTACAATGTACATATACATTGTAATCTGTATATGTAATCTGTGGAGACTCCTTCTTTGGAAGCTTTTAAACAGAGGCTGGATGGCCATCTGTCAGGGGAGATTTGAATGCAATATTCCTGCTTCTTGGCAGGGGGTTGGACTGGATGGCCCATGAGGTCTCTTCCAACTCTTTGATTCTATGATTCTATATGTGGCAAACATTCAATGCCATAGACACATAGCATATATAGACAGACACTCTATTTAACAATCCAGCTTTTCTTCATGAAGTTATTCTGACCACCAGGGGAGCTGTCGCTTCACCATGCATTTGTGACACTGATGAATTACTTCCTCATTCTTTGCATGCTTGCTAGAGATTTTTATGGCCTCATAAATTAGTTATATCAGCCTCCTCACTTAAGTGGTACCTAAATTTCCTACTTGACAGATGCAACTTTCTTTCAGGTTGCAAAGGTTGACAACAAGCTACACAAATTGGTCAAAAGCTCACTCCAACCCGGGTTGGCTTCGAACTCATGACCTTTCAGTCCGTAGTGATCTTAATACAGCTGACTCCCAGCCAGCAGCACCATAGTTCTGGTGCTTAGAGCCGTACTGCCTGACATTGTCCTTAGAGGTGACCTGGAGGACTGCTACTGAGCACAATTCAAAGTGCTGGCTTTAGCCTATAAGTGGTTCCAGCCCAGTTTAACTGTCTGAATGCATCTTCTCTTATGAACAACCTTGGAGATTAAGATTGTCAGGGGAGGCCCTGCTCTCAGTCCTACCTCCTTCGCAGGTGCGGTTGGTGGGAACGAGAGACCTTCTCAGTAGTGGCCCCTTGACTATGGAACTCCTTCCCCAGTGATATTAGATCAGCCCTCTCCTCCTCCTGGCCTTCAGAAAGAGAATTAAAACATGGCTATGGACCAATAGAAGAATATGGAATATGTGCTATGATTATTGGAATGATCCCGGATTGCGATTGTGGATGGTGTGGTTTTAATAATGGATGTAATGTTTTTGACTGTTTAATCTTAATTTAAATGTATTGTCAAAGGCTTTCAGGGCTGGAATCACTGGGTTGTTGTAAGTTTTTTGGGCCATGTTCTAGAAGCATTCTCTCCTGAAGTTTCACCCACATCTATAGCAAGCACCTTCAGAGGTTGTGAGGTCTATTGGAAACTAGGCAAGTGAGGTTTATATATCTATCGTGGCCGGAATCACTGGGTTGCTGTGAGTTTTCCAGACTCTATGGCCACGTTCCAGAAGCATTCTCTCCTGACGTTTCACCCGCATCTATGGCAAGCATCCTCAGAGGTTGTGAGGTCTTGCTTGCCGTAGATGCAGGCGAGAGAATGCTTCTAGAACATGGCCATATAGCCCGAAAAACCTACAACAACCCACTTAATTTAAATGTTTATTTTAATTGTATGTTGTTTAAGGCATTTAATAGTTGCCTGTGTGTAAGCTGCCTTGAGTTCCCTTCAAGGTTGAGAAGGGCGGGGGGGGGGGGGGGGTATAAATATGGCAAATAAATACATAAATACATTAATGATCAAACTTGTGAATAATCAAATCCTGGAAAATGTGACTATAGAGTCACACTGGAGGACCTAGAGCTTCTTAATATATTAATATTAATCAAATTTGTGAATAATCAAATCCACAAAAATTTAATTTGCAAATGTGGAGGGTGTGATGTATAATATTATTTGGACAGCAACAGTGTCCATTGTTGCAGTGACTGTGACTCTTCACGTGTTTCTTGTGAACAAAGTCTCCTTGGAAACATAACCGCTGTCAGAGCTCAGTCATAAAACAGCTTTATGCATTCGGAAAAGTAAATTGCAGCGATTGATTTTATGGTTGAACATCTGATGTGGCATAAAAGAGACATTTTTTAACACTCGCCTGTGAATTTGGGAAGTGGGAGGCCATTCAGCTCTCGGAAGACATGTCATGAGAAGAAGGCTCATTCTCACATCCTTCTTAGCATTTGACCAGTGCCTCCTTTTTTTTGCCTTCTTGCTCTTTCAGTTCCGTTCTCCTTGATGTCGGGCAGGTGAACAAAGATGGAACCAAAGTGCTTTCAAGCGTGAAGACCGGATGGGACTATTTGATTTAGTCAGATGAAACCTTGCATGCGAATGAGCATCCCTTTGGGAGTTTGGGATCAAAATGCAAATTAATTGAAATTTTGTTTATTCACATTCAAAGTGGTCTAATTTATCCTTCATTAATCAGATGGGGATGTTGTTCTGTTACTATTATTAAATAGAAGGGAAAGTGGCATTTCCAGCTGATCTCCTTATATGCAAGTTCAATTTGGTGTTAAAGGGTGGTCTTGCAATGATCATGTATGTTCTATTGTGCATTATCTCTAGGCACATAATTGTGGTTGCTCCAGTCTTTTTCTCCTCCATGCATGTGTGTGTCTGTATCCATGTTTTAAAATGCTGGTAGATGGAGGTGTGTTACAATTATCCACAGAAATTGACATTCAAAACTGAAAGTCAAAATGGAAATTATTAGTAGTTTCAGTAGTGTTTCATTGCAGAAAGGATCAGGGAGCACACAACTCCCCTGTTGCATCAGCTCCACCGGCTGCCAATTTGCTACCAAACATTATTATTATTATTATTATTTCCCACATTAACATTATTATTATTATTATTATTATTATTATTATTATTAATAATAATAATAATAGGCGGTCCCTAGACCCAAAGAGATACCTTTCTGAACCAATAGCTGCAAAGGAGGCCTGCAGACTGGCTTTCCAGCCTCTGATAGTGTACATGTGGCAGGGCTCTGGCTGCACTGTAATCGGAGGTCTGTGGTTTGTTCTTCTCCACACTCGCATGTCGTGGACTCTACTTTGTGGCCCCACTTGTTAAGGTTGGCTCTGCATCTCGTGGTGCCAGAGCGCAGTTTGTTTAGCGCCTTCCAAGTCGTCCAGTCTCTGTGTGCCCAGGGGGGAGTCTCTCATTTGGTATCAGCCATGAATTGAGGTGTTGGGTTTGAGCCTGCCACTTTTGGACTCTCGCTTGCTGAGGTGTTCCAGTGAGTGTCTCCGTAGATCTTAGAAAACTATTTCTTGATTTAAGTCGTTGACATGCTGGCTGATATCCAAACAGGGAATGAGCTGGAGATGTCATTGCCTTGGTCCTTTCACTATTGGCTGCTACTTCCCGGCGGATGTCAGGTGGTGCAATACCGGCTAGACAGTGTAATTTCTCCAGTGGTGTAGGGCGCAGACACCCTGTGATAATGCGGCATGTCTCATTAAGAGCCACATCCACTGTTTTAGCGTGGTGAGATGTGTTCCATACTGGGCATGTGTACTCAGCAGCAGAGTAGCATAGCACAAGGGCAGATGTCTTCATTGTGTCTGGTTGTAATCCCCAGGTTGTGGATCACAACCAGACACAGTAAGGCTGTGCAGTCTTACAATAAGACTATGCAATTGTGCCGTCACGCCTGGGGGCTATAACTCTTAATGAGAGAGGCATGGACGTGGCATCTTTCCCCAGGGGATTGCTTCTTGCCCTTCTATAGGAAACTGGAACTCCTGAAGACCAAAACACAACAGATAACTCGAAATGGTATTTATTGTTCACAATGAGTTATCTTTCTCAGGCATAAGCTTGATGTTTCAACAGGGATAAAGGAAATATACTTTACAATCTCTGAAGTCCAAGGAGTTTGCAGCTGAGAAGCTTTTCCTGTTTCCTCTTTCCTCAATGGCTGTGAATGCCAGAGCAAACCACAACCCCAGTTCAAATGGCCTATGTTTGAAGACTCAGGATCTTCCTCTGGTGCCAAAAGAACCAGTTTGAAGGTGCTTGAGACTTACAACGTCGTTCAGGTTGGTCTAACATGAAGCATACATCTCAAGGGTAAAAAACCTCAGAACTGGTGCTGGGAGGTAATTTAAGCAGGGGCTTTTAGAGCCAAGTCTCTTACTCACGTCCATCCAATAGAAACTCTGATGGCAGAATGAAAAGGGAAGCACTCCCCTCCTTCAGGAAGAGGTGGAGCCAAACAATACTGATTGACAGCTATAAATAATCAATCCATCCAACTATACATAAGCAGGATAAAAAGGCAGGATTAAGCATGATACAACAGTTTAAATCTTGCAACTAACAGTTCTACACATAGGTGGCACCACTCACGCCGTCACAGCAATCTTAATGAATATGGAGCAATTACAGTTCCATAATCATAGGGTGTAAATCTATAATTTCAAAACAGAAAGCAGGCTGATATTGTATTTATTTTAATTAACTAATAAGCCTCCCCATGTCCCAAAAGCGGAAAAGTGGAATATACATACGTCTATGACACTATGTTGTGGCGCTAAAACTTGAAACTGAGTCCTCTCCCCCATTTGGTGGCAGCACATTTCAGAATAACAGTCAGCCATCCTGAAAGGAGCAGAGGATGGAAGAATCCAGGCTAATATTTCAGTGTTCATAAGCTTTGCCACATCTGTACATATGTAGGCTCTACATGGTTCCATTTAGGAATAAACTGCCAACCGCTTCAGGCTATCATGAAACGGCTGGAAAGAGCCAGTGCCAATTAATCTGTTGACAGATTTGTTGTTTAAATATTAACAGGATTCTGAAAGCAAACATTGGCAGTTATCTGACTTTTCTCTGGGAGCCTGCAAAAGCTTCCAGAGATCTTATTTTGGCTGGAACAATATTTCATCTAAATCTGATAAAAAAATAAATAAAACAAAACAAAACACCAAAAGAAATGAAAAAAGAGGAAAACAAAATGCTGAACAAACTAACTAAGAAATGAATTTGGAATATATGATTTGGTAGGATCTGGAATAAAATTTATTATTTATAATAATAAAGGAGAATGTATAACTTTCAAACCCATAACTCCAAGGCAATGAAACCCAGATTTCTGAAAGTTGGCATGCATAGTAAGTGGGCCCTAGGAACATGTACCTGGGGGTAATTCGGGAGCTAAATCCAAATGATCTAGAGAAGAAATGGATTTTGCACGAGTTGTGAGTTATCTGTTATAGAATTGCATCGATGTCTCTAGTCCAGGGGAACCACCAATTTTGTATACATATCATTTGAAGTAAATCCCACTGCTCTCAGTGGAGATTTCTTCAGAGTAGGCATGAACAGGACATGCATAAATATAGAAATCAAAGACACAAAGAGAAGAATGGAACACCTGATTTGCATCCACAAAACCCAGAGCATTTCCAAACAAGGTTAAAAAAGAATAGTTGCATAGTGTGCTGTGCATAAGACTGTAGACAGGACATAAATTCTGTGTGCCCAACGGGACGCCGGGGCTGCCTCAGATTAAAGGCCCTTGGATTTCCTTAAAACAGAGTCTTTAGATTGCTTAAAGGTTCAACAAAGTTCTTTATTAATGAAAACAAACAGGTACTTTAAGGCTTTCTTAACAGTCTATTGGCTCTCTCTCAATCTTGTCCACAGGGAACAGGCACTATCTTCATAACTGTAACTAATGGGGAAATCCTTAACTTCTAATCTGGGCAGTCTGTCTTTGCCTCTGTTGGCGTGGAGCCCCTGCACCCAGTACCAACTGCTTCTGGCTTCCGTGAGTGACCCTTACCAAGCAGAGCTTTGTAGACTTCCAGGGGAAAAAGAATTCAGGTTTCTGTGATGGATGACTGAAGTCCTTCAGCAAAGGAACTGTAGGGCTGTATAACCCCGGCCAAGCTGTGGGCTGTATATCTCCCCGGCCAAGCCGTAGAAGACGAAGCTTTCTACAGGAGCTCTTGGTATTATGTCCTGCATGAAAGGCTTCTCTGTGTGGACTGAACCCAAAATGGCTCCTATTCCCTCCAAAACCCAAAAAGGGGGCGGGACCAGGGAACCTAACTATAATTGACAGGTGGCTTGCCCTATGATTGCAGCCAAAAGAAGCCACCTATCTGCAGAGTCCTTGAAACTTAGGACTACAACAAACATTCAATGCAAAGCAAACAAAATTGGAGCTCCTGGTACAGCTGTAACTGCACACATAGGAATGTGTTTGCAGATCTGAAACTCTCCTCCTTTAATTAATTTATTTATTTACAGTATTTATACCACACCCTTCTCACCCAGAAGGGGACTCGGAGCAGCTTACAGAACACACATACGGCAAACATTCAATGCCAATTCGAATGCAGGTGGGCGTTTGCAAGTGGGCAGGTTGACCTGGGGCTAAAGGTGGTTCTCACCTCGACTTGGTCTCAAACTGCTGACCTTTCGATCAGTAGGATTTCTTTTTGCAGTACAGTGGTTTAGCCTGCTGTGCTAAGCCCAGCACCTTAGAGAAGCTTGTTTCCATAAGGAGCAAAATTCTTATACCAGAAAGCATGCTGCGTATGACTTTAGATTTAGATGCAATTTCCCCCATTGTTGTTTTTGGTCAGGGCATTTTGCAAACATCTAAAATGCCCAGAACGGAGGATTTTAGATTAACTGTAAAACATCTTCTGATGTAACAATCTCAACCCTCCCTTACTGGGAAGCAGCCACTGCAAATGATGGAGATCTGTTTTCCTTTCCACATCCCTTTACATCCCCTTTTTCCCAGTCATCTCTGACATGACAAACAAAAGCAGTGTTGCAACTCAGAGTAAGCTTCACCTTGCTTCCAAACACCACCACACAAGAGCTGCAGTTTTATAGTTTATTTAGGAAGAAATCCAAGTCAAAATAAAGAATAAGCATTGCAAAGTTCCAAATAATAAGGTTGAATGCAGAATATAGTTCCAAAGATCTTCAGGTAAAAGCAGGCGACACAATCCTATTGGCAAAGTTCAAACCAGAGTCCCAGGTACAAGCAATGAAACAATTGCCCATGAATCACAATGCAAGAAATCCCAAGCGTACTGCTTTCCAGGCTAAGATTATTCCATGAAGCTTTCAGGCTAATAAGCTACGTTGAACTGACACTTTCCCTTGGTTTGCAAGAAGCCTAAATACCTTTCTAACATGAAAACATTACATGAAATCATTGCGATGACCTTTCACCGAGCTGGCTCTCATCTGCTGGCCAGGCGAGAACTCCGCCTGACCCGGAGATCAAGATGAGCTTGCCGGGTCAGGTCACTGTCAAGGCTTTCAGTACTTTCAGTATCAGTGTGGGAAGGAGGCGAATGCCTCCCCACCTGTATCCCCTTCGTTAAAATTCCTTTCTCTTGGGAACCGCTGTGTTGATGTTGACTCTGCACTATCTGTGCTGTCTGTGCTGTCTGTGGGAGCCGCGGGCCCAGAGATCTGAGGCACAGAAAAAGAGCCAGGAATCTGAATCCCATCATCCTCATCATCACAGAACATCTGAGTCACAACAAGCAGGATCTCCTTCCCAACTCTTCCTTGAATTGGAGATCATTGGAGGGAAGGGTGGGAAACACAATCAGATACATATTATTCAACAGAGACAGGTCTCACTCTCTACTGCTCACAACAGCTGCTGCCGAGTAAACCAGGATTGGGGGGTTCTTATTTCCTATATATTCCCTACATGATCCTTACATATTCCACAATCATTTATACATATGAATGGTAAATATAAATCAGTTGGAGATGTTTTAATTCTAGATTATGTATCTGTAACTACAGTTGTGAATTCCACTCCTTTCCAGGTGCTGGTATTTATTTGTCGTGTCAGGGCAACCAGTCTATAGTATTACATTTCTAACAGAACAAAGCAAACAAACAGACAAAATTTGTGAGTTTGGTAGTTGATTAAATGTCCTTTGACCAGTATCTGGCCACTTGGAGTGCTTCTGGTGTTGCTGCAAGAAGGTCCTCCATTGTGCATTGGCAGGGCTCAGGTTGCATTGCAGCAGGTGGTCAGTGGTTTGCTCTTCTCCACACTCGCATGTCGAGGATTCCACTTTGTGGCCCCATTTCTGAAGGTTGGCTCTGCATCTCGTGGTGCCAGAGTGCAGTCTGTTCAGCGCCTTCCAAGTCGCCCAGTCTTCTGTGTGCCCAGGGGGGAGTCTCTCATTTGGTATCAGCCATTGGTTGAGGTTCTGGGTTTGAGCCTGCCACTTTTGGACTCTCGCTTGCTGAGGTGTTCCAGCGAGTGTCTCTGTAGATCTTAGAAAACTATTTCTAGATTTAAGTCGTTGACGTGCTGGCTGATACCCAAACAGGAGATGAGCTGGAGATGTCTCTGCCTTGGTCCTTTCACTATTGGCTGCTACTTCCCGGCGGATGTCAGGTGGTGCAATACCGGCTAAGCAGTGTAATTTCTCTAGTGGTGTAGGGCGCAGACACCCCATAATAATGAGCCACATCCACTGTTTTAGCGTGGTGAGATGTCTTCCACACTGGGCATGCATACTCAGCAGCAGAGTAGAATAGCACAAGGGCAAATGTCTTCACTGTGTCTGGTTGTGATCCCCAGGTTGTGCCAGTCAGCTTTTGTATGATATTGTTTCTAGCGCCCACTTTTTGCTTGATGTAGTGCTTCTTGTAGGTCAGAGCACAGTCCAGAGTAACTCCCAGGTATTTGGGTGTGCTGCAATGCTCCAGTGGGATTCCTTCCCAGGTGATCCTCGGAGCTTGGGATGCTGCTGGTAGGGTAGGTTTGTCCAACTAGGTGTTGGGATGGGCCAACATTGCTCCTGGTCTCTCAGACATTGTCTACCCCACTCTCAGACATTGTGCTTCCTTAGGCAGATGGACCTCTCTCCTGACTTAGATTGGGCGAGTTTCTGTTTATTCCGAAGCCTCCTACTTAAGAAGCAACAAACAACTATTAGTTAAAAAGGCAAACTTTATTGCTATTCCCTGGCCTAGGTACCTGCTTAGAAATAAACATCTCATTCAATAAATCATACAGAAAAACATCACTGTAAGTTTTAAATCAAATGCTTCAGGATTGCCAGCTGGAGACCAAAAGGGCCATAATAAGAGAGAAAATGCATAGATCTCTCTAGGCTTAAAGCCAATTTGCCCGAAGAAATATCATAGCACCATATTGATTCCAGGGCTGTTGGTTTTCCTCTGCCACTGGATTAATATTGACTCAGAGAAGTTCCAGTAAATAATGTTGGATATCAACATTTCTGCAGTGTTAGGCTGACTGTCAAAAAAGATAATGAGAGCCTCAATAACTTTATATGGCCTTATTGTTCATCAGTGAAATGAAGTCATTTCTGTACCGTACAAAATACATGTTTTGCTTTTCCTCTAGATGCAAAAGATATATTTATGGGCCGGAAGGAGATAAACGATGTGAAAAGAAACAATATTGGCTTTTCATGCTGCTGAGGGACCATGTTTGCAAGGGCAATTTCGGGAGGTAAATGATCCCTCTCAGTTCAGTTCATGTTCTAGCTGGGAGTCTCTTTGTACAATAAGCTAAACTCTTGGTTTCATGTCAAGTTGTCCACATGGTGCACAGAAGGGTTTTGGGGTGCATATTTCTTTCTCCCTTTCCCCAATTTTTGGTTTACTTAAAAATAGTTATGGATGCTGTGAGTCCAGATGTTTACTGGCATAGTTGCATATACTAGAAAAAGAAAAATGCACCATCTAATAGGCATAACTTTCTGGTAAACATGATTCTCACATCTTTTTCTAGCACTAGGAAGAATAATTTAGATGACATAATGAAAAAGATGTGTCTTTAGAAATGTCAGGCCAGAACTATGTCAGAACCTGAGATTTCAGCATCCGAACTGGAAACATTATTTTATTATTTATTTTATTTCGGTTACTTTTACCCCGCCCTTCTCACCCCGAAGGGGACTCAGGGCAGCTTACAAAAGCAAGGCACAATTCGATGCCCGCATCACATAACAGCAATAAAACAAAATAACATCAATTAACAATTAACAACAATTCTTGCATTACAACCATAAAACCAATAAAACCAATACAAACCAATTTCTCCTCATTGACGGTCAGCGTTCGCTATCTCATAGTTCAAATTCCAATTCCACAATTGTCAGTCCTGTCAGTCCTATTCGTCTGGTTGTCCTTATCTAGTTGTCAGATTGCCCAAAGGCCTGGTCCCACAACCACGTCTTTACCTTCCTCCTGAAGGAGAGGAGGGATGTTGATGCCCTAATTTCCCCCGGGAGTGAGTTCCACAGGTGAGGGGCCACCACTGAGAAGGCCGTGCTCCTCGTCCTCACCAACCTCACTTGTGATAACGGTGGGATCAAGAGCAGGGCCCCCCAGATGATCTCAAACTCCGGGGTGGGACATAGAGGGAGATGCGTTCGGACAGATACACTGGACCGGAACCATACAGGGTTTTGTAGGTCAAAACCAGCACCTTGAATTGTGCTCGGAACTGAACCGGCAGCCAGTGGAGCTGACACAGCAGGGGGGTGGTGTGCTCCCTGTATGTCGCTCCGGTGAGCAATCTGGCTGCCGCTCGCTGGACCAGTTGAAGTTTCCAAACAGTCTTCAAGGGCAACCCCATGTAGAGTGCGTTGCAGTACAGGGCCATCCTGTAATGATGTCACAGGAAGTGGGACCTGATGATGTCACAAGGGTGTTGTCAAAAAGGCAGCCCCTAGTGATGTCATTAAGCACAATACTCGGAAAATCCCAATGGGAAGAATAGCACAAATGCCAGTCCTTTGTGCAGCCCCCCCCCCCCCCAGTATTCATACTTACAGAAATGTTTGGGGGGAATATTCTGTCCAGAAATGCATTTGAGTTTTTCTGTACAGAAAACATGTTTCTTGTGTGGGAAAGTGATTTTTTTTTGGCATAAGAATGCCATAACTAGTATCCTATTGGTCAGCTTGAAAGCATTGGAAATGGAATTACTCAACACATCCTTACCTTTTGTTTACCTAAAGTGTATCTACACTTTGGAATATATGCAGTTCTGTTCTGGAACAGCTGTCCCAGGAGCTCCAATTTTATTTCTTTGAATTAAATGTTGGTTTGCAATCCCAGGCTTGGGATTTTGCAGCAGGGTGGCTTCCTGTTGTAATTTGCATTCATAGGACAAGCCACCTGTCAATAACAGTTAGGTTCCCTGGTCCCGCCCCTCTCTGGGTTTTTTGGAGGGAAGGGGCCATTTTTCAGTTAGTATCAAAAAGGAAGTCAATGCAGAGGATGTACACAAACGTCCTCCTGTGCAAAGGCTTAGTCTCTTAAGACTTCCTGGGGGAAAACAGTTTTAAGAGCCTCTACAGATTCCCAAAAGGTTCCAGGGAAACAGCTTTACAGCCCTGAGGACTTCCGGAGGGAATAACAGCTCTGCTCATCAACCAGCTAAGTGACTACAGGCCTGTTGGTACGTCTGCTAGGTTCTGAGATGCAGTTCAGCCGGAAGTGGACTCAAATCAGTCAGGTTTAGGTTCACAGCAGCCTGGGAGGAGCTAAAAAGGGGAATTTTCTTTTGAGCAAAGTTTCTGAAGATAGTGCCTGTTTCCTGTAAACAAGATTGCAAGAGCTAATAGACTGTTAAGCCTGTTTGTTCATTAATAAATAACTGTTATATTCTCAAGCCTCATAAAGACTGCTTAATAAGGGAAATTTTCCTAAAGGCTTCTTTTCGGGCCCCCTGGCTTCCCGCTGGATGCAAGCCTAACATCCTCTCTTAAAAGCACCTCATTTCGGCTCCAGCGGTGACAGAACAAGTTCAGTACCATTCTTGCTACTATGGCTGGATGCTATGGAATCATGGGAGTTGTAGTCTGATGAGGCACCAGCATGCTTTGCCAGAGAAAGCAAAAAATCTTATAAAACTACACTTCCCATGGTTCCATAGCATTGAGCTGGGGCATCTAAAGTAGTGTCAGACTCCTAGATCATAAACTATGGGCCCTTCCACACAGTCCCGATATTCCAGGATCTGATCCCAAAATATTTGCTCATTCCAGGTTTTCTGGCAGTATAATCCATTTCAAACTAGATAACCTGGGGTCTGATCCTGGGATATAAGTGCTGTGTGGAAGGGACCTACATCACCCAACAGTGTTGCCCAAATAATGGTGGTCCTTTTGACAGTCCACATGGCCCAAAGAAGATCCCAGACCAGGAAGCTGAATAATAATAGAGTTGGAGAAAAACCAAAAGGCCAATCTTTGCCAAGCAGGAAGATACCATCCAGCTTTTGTTTAAAATCCTCCAAGGAAAAAGACTCCATTACACTCCATTACACTCCAAGGCCAAATATTTCACTGTCAAGCAGCTCTTACTATTAGGAACTCTGTTTAAAAGCTTCCAAAGAAGGAGCCTCCACCACACTCCGGGGCAGAGAGTTCCACTGCTGATCGGCTCTCACAGTCAGTGTGCAGGTACAATTGTACCAGGAGCTCCTATTTTGTTTGCTTTGCATTTAATGTTTGTTATAGTCCTAAGTTTCAGGGACTCTGCAGATAGGTGGCTTCTTTTGGCTGCAATCATAGGGCAAGCCACCTGTCAATTATAGTTAGGTTCCCTGGTCCCACCCCCTTTTTGGGTTTTTGGAGGGAATAGGAGCCATTTTTGGGTCAGTCCACACAGAGAAGCCTTTCATGCAGGACATAATACCAAGAGCTCCTGTAGAAAGCTTCGTCTTCTACAGCTTGGCCGGGGAGAAAGGTCCTGTAGCTTGGCCAAGGATTATACAGCCTTACAGCTCCTTTGCTGAGGGACTTCAGCCAGCCATCATCAAAACCTGAACTCCTTTTTCCTCTGGAAGTCTACAAAGCTCTGCTTGGTAAGAGTCACTCGCGGAAGCCAGAAGTAGTTGGTACCGGGTGCAGGGGCTCCACGCCAACAGAGGCAAAGACAGACTGCCCAGATTAGAAGTTAAGGATTTCCCCATTAGTTAACAGTTATGAAGATAGTGCCTGTTCCCTGTGGACAAGATTGAGAGAGAGCCAATAGACTGTTAAGAAAGCCTTAAAGTACCTGTTTGTTTTCATTAATAAAGAACTTTGTTGAACCTTTAAGCAATCTAAAGACTGTTTTAAGGAAATCCAAAGGCCTTTAATCTGAGGCAGCTCCGGCGTCCCGTTGGGCACACAGAATTTATGTCCTGTCTATAGTCTTATGTACAGGCCCAGCGTGCGACAGCACATAGGAAGTTCTTCCTCATGTTCAGATGGAATCTCCTCTCTTGTAGTTTGAAGCCATTGTTCTGCGTCCTAGTCTCCAGGGAAGCAGAAAACAAGCTTGTCCCCTCCTCCCTGTGACTTCCTCTCACATATACATGGCTATCATATCTCCTCTCTTCCTAATGTTTAGGTGGAATCTCTTTCTGTGCAATTTAAATCCATTGTCCGATGTCCTAGTCTTTTGGTTGGACCTTAGAGTGAGTAGACTTTCCAATTCTTGGTCTAATGGTTGCCTTTTTAGTTTGAACTTCCCTCCATCTCTGCAAATTCATCTCCCTTTGTCACTCATTTCCCCAGTTCCCACTTAATCAAAAGCCCTCCTTTACTCCTACTTTGCTTGTCTTCTGCCATAATAATAACCCATTGATTTTATGCCCTTTTTGTCACTGGCACGAATGGGCTTTCGAAGGGAGAGAATAGTCTGCCTCCAATTAGCTGGCTGTTTTCAAGTGCTAAATTGAGACATAACCAAATCACGGAGCGATTATCAACCACAGGCAGCTGGTGACTTTTCATGAGTGGAGTGATGCATCATGCGAAGATCCACTTGTCTTCTTCAATCAAATGAATACCATTAGGTTGTCCTGGCTGGTATCTAAAATGCTGTTCTAACCTTCCATCCAGCCAGAGAGGTAAAAACAAGCAAACCCTCCTTCTTCCCATGACTTCTTCAATGAAAGCAGCATCTTGGAAAACTCTCAAAGGCATTCTCAAAGGCATTTGTGCAAAGATCAGCAATAGATTTTGCATCATCTACCAACACAGGAAGATCGATGCTTTTGAGCTGTGGTGCTGGAGGAAAGTTCTGAGAGTGCCTTGGACTGCGAGAAGATCCAACCAGTCCATCCTCCAGGAAATAAAGCCCGACTGCTCACTGGAGGGAAGGATACTAGAGACAAAGTGGAAGTACTTTGGCCACATCATGAGGACACAGCAAAGTGGAAGTACTTTGGCTGGGGAAAGTGGAAGGTAAAAGGGTCGACCAAGGGCAAGATGGATGGATGGCATCCTTGAAGTGACTGGACTGACCTTGAAGGAGCTGGGGGTGGTGACGGCCGACAGGGAGCTCTGGCGTGGGCTGGTCCATGAGGTCACGAAGAGTCGGAGATGGCTGAACGAATGAACAACAACCAACACATCTAGCCTGTATCTGGAAATTCAGAGACAATGTTTAAAAAATGTAACACAATTTCCCCCCAGGTTTGGAAAAGTGTTATTTTGGTTCCCAGCAGGGCTGCTGTCCACACCAGATAGGGTATTTTGGTCCCCTTCCCAATTTTCTGTTTATATCAAAGCATTTACCATAAATGCCCAGACCAGGGAAACCTTCACGGCACTTAAAGTGCCCTTATTTCTGTAGATGGCTGGTATCATGCTCCTTGCTCCATAGTTCCTGCCCCTGCCTTTCCTGGATTAATCGCATGGTTGATTGCATCCAATTGGTAATCAAATAGAAACATATCAAAACAGCACGTTGCCCGCCAGATGTGGTTATGCCATGGCATCCCTGAGGAGAAGGGAGGGCAGCGAAGCATAAGGGCACATCAAGTCAATTCAAAGTTGTACTCAGCTCTTGCTGGCAGGCCTCTCATAAGAAACTTGGCCGTTGCATGAACAAATTGTGGAACTTTACAGACATCTTAGGCCCCTTCTACGCTGCCATATAATCATCTTTAAAGCAGGTAATCTGGATTTTATATGGCAGCATAGAAGGGGCCCAAGATTTATATTATTTTCTTCAACCAATAAGCAAATATTTTGGCAAAGACTGCTCAAAAAATATCACCGAGGACTTGGGAGAGATTTTTCTTAGTGGCTGCTCCTAGACTAAGGAATTTTCTTCCAAGGGTAACCAGGATGACGCCCTCTTGATAGTGAAACCAAAGCAATGGGTTTATATCCACAAAAGCTTGTGCAAAAAGAAGAAAGCATCTACTCTTACGAGTGCTGCCATACTTTTGTGTTCCTCTTTTGTGTGCTGCTACTTCTTTGATTGTAGCTGTGGATGTCAACATTTTTGAGTTTGTAATTCTAGGTTGTTGTAGGTTTTTTTGGGCTATATGGCCATGGTCCAGAGGCATTCTCTCCTGACGTTTCGCCTGCATCTATGGCAAGCATCCTCAGAGATAGTGAGGTCTGTTGGAACTAGGAAAAGGGGTTTATATATCTGTGGAATGACCAAGGTGGGACAAAGGACTCTTGTCTGCTGGAGCTAGGTGTGAATGTTTCAACTGACCACCTTGATTAGCATATAATGGCCTGACAGTGCCTAGAGCAAGCTTTTGTTGAGAGGTGATTAGATGTCCTTGTTTGTTTCCTCTCTGTTGTTGTGCTGTTGTAATTTTAGAGTTTTTTAGTACTGGTAGCCAGATTTTGTTCATTTTCATGGTTTCCTCTTTTCTGTTGAAATTGTCCACATTCTTGTGTATTTCAATGGCTTCTCTGTGTAGTTTGACATGGTGGTTGTGAGAGTGGTCCAGCATTTCTGTGTTCTCAAATAATTTGTAATTCTAGTTTGGATGTTATAAACACCGAGCAGAGTAGTTTCTCCATCTCTGTCTGTCTGTCTGTCTGTCTGTCTGTCTGTCTGTCTGTCTATCTATCTATCTATCTATCTATCTATCATCTATCTATCTATCTATCTATCTATCTATCTATCTATCTATCTATCTATCATCTATCTAATCTTTCTATATCATCTACAAGTGTATCTACATTGTGGAATAACTGCAATTTTGACACTTCTTTAACTGCCATTACTGGGATTTGTAGTTTGGTGAGACCCAGCACTCTTTGGGAAAGAAGGCTAAATGCATGGTAAAACTAATAAGCCTGTGTGATCAATGAAAAATGTTTCAATGCTCATTACAAAGTTAGGGGGTGGGGGAAAAATTGTTTTGAGGTCCATATCGTAACTATAAAAAGTTAACTACTTTTTTGTTACTTTTCGTTAGGTAGTTAATTGTGCCAGTGGGGAAACTTCAGGAGTGCCTTTCTCCGTCAATATTAGAGCTATTGGTATGAAACTTGCTACAATTATACATCACATTTGCCATGGTTAGCCCACCAAGTTTCAGAAAATGAAACCAACTTTGATAGGCTTTATTGCTTTACAGAATTCAAATGAAAAAGTCTTGGGTGAGTTTTGCTTCTTAAGTTTTTGTGTGGGCATCTCCCGATGTTTCTTAATATCTGTTTGTATATACAAAGCTTACGAATTAGATATGACTTACTAAATAGAAACAAAATTTTGCACACTCCTAAAAACTAATACTTGTTTCACACCAGGGCAGGAAGGCACCTTTAAACCAATCTCACCATTCCAGAACTCGGTTTATAAGCAAAGCAGTTTATTGAAGGATAAATGTAAAGCTTCAGCAAAAAAATGGTACAAGATCAAAGACTCAATATAATGTTAAGTCCTCACAAAACAAAGCACTTGAAGAAACTTGAAAGCAATGATCCATAAGTCCAAGGTACATGCAAAATCTTAAAACGAGTCAAAACAGCAACCAAGGAGAGCAAAAGAACTCAGCAACTAAAACATAATTCCAAAAGTACAGGAGACCAGGAAACAATCTTGATAACTTGAAGCATGAGTCTATGAATATAAATCACATAGGAAAACTTGAGGTAATGACCAGCCCTTTGTATTTAGCCTGGAAGCGGAGAGGCAACCAGGGGAGCTGTCGCAGCATGGGAGTCATCCTCTTACGACACAGCACTCCAGTTAGCAATCTATCTGCTGATCTCTGCACTAATTGCAGCTTCCAAGCTATCCTCAAAGGCAGCCCCACGTAAAGAGCATTGCAGTAGTCCAACAAGATGTGACTAAGGCATGGACTACCATGGCCAAGACTAGTGTCTCAAGGTATGGGCATAGCTGGCACACAAGTGTGACTAGGGCACCATTCTAAAGGATAACATGGTCTTCCAAAAGACCTCAAGACCTTTCCGTTACTATCAGGATCCATATTTCAGAAGCAGCAAGAACTGGAAAAATGCAGAGTAAGTAAAACTCCAAGAATGACAACAGCCCTAAATACACAGACACAGACTGGCATCCTGTTGGTGACCTATATGCATGTAAGTGCTGCTGATGTGCACCTGAGTTCTAGTTTGGGAAAAAGAGCTATTCACTTGCCCTGGATCTTCATCCAAAATTGTTCCTCTGCCTTGAGCTGTCGAGTTCACTTCTTCAGGTTAGGAGGAGGAGGAGGAGGGAGGTGATTCGGACCACAAAGAAACACAGGCAAAGGGCCCTGCGTTCTCATGATTTGGCCAAAGTATGACAACTTCTGCTTAGTTATCTTAACTTCTAAGCCTGATTTCTTTAGGACACTCCATGGTATCTGCAGAACCATGTTTAAAATGGGTTGATTCTCTTTCTCTTAGTTTTTTTTCACCATCCAGCTTTTCCAGCTTCTTCTAATTCCATTGCTGTTTGAATGGCACATTTTCTTCTCTCGCAGATAACTTGTATACTTAGTTGAACTTCTCCTTTGACACTGTATTCCGTAGGCTTGAAAAGTTAGCAGTGCCTCTGCCACTCAACTTTGTCCTCCATCTCTCATAACCTGATGGGGAAATACTACCTCCTTCCACCTCCTAATCCCATCCTTGCCCTTTTTTCATTCAACGTTTTTCTTACTTATCCCACTTTATTTTCCCTCTTCATGCATGTTTGCCTTTGATAAAGCTGTTTCTCCTAGCAACAAGAATGGCTTATTTTTTTTTAAAAAAATTACCAGGCTTTTTAATTAAAAAAAGGTTTTAATCCATTAAATCCATTTTGATTGTCTCAAATTGGGATAAAGACCAAAGAAAGCTTTGTCATACACTACTGAGTGTGAAAGGGCATGAAAGAAGAAAGGGAAAGAGAGGTGAGGGTGTCTTGAAGACACCAGTAAGGTCTCCATTATTTAATACTAGCTTGGGTACCTGGTGTTGCCTGGGTTATTTGAAAAGGCCATTTTTTAATTTTACAAAATGCATAAGGTTGTGGGTGAACTACAATTCATGTCATGAGAGAGAGAGATGATGGATGGATGGATYGATAGATAGATAGATAGATAGATAGATAGATAGATAGATAGGAAGAGGGAGAGAGAGAGAGATGATGATGAATGATGGATGGATAGATAGATAGGAAGAAGGAGAGAGAGAGAGAGATGATGGATGGAGGGATGGATGYATGGATGGATGGATYGATAGATAGATAGATGATAGATAGATAGATAGATAGATAGGAAGAAGGAGAGAGAGAGAGAGATGATGAATGATGGATGGATGGATAGATAGGAAGAAGGGGAGAGAGAGAGAGAGGATGGATGGATGGATGGATAGATAGGAAGAAGGAGAGAGAGAGAGAGATGARGGATGGATGGATGGATAGATAGGAAGAAGGAGAGAGAGAGATGATGATGATGAATGATGGATGGATGGATGGATGGATGGATGGATAGGTAGATATAGATAGATAGATAGATAGATAGATAGATAGATAGATAGGAAGAAGGAGAGAGAGAGAGGATGGATGGATGGATGGATGGATAGATAGGAAGAAGGAGAGAGAGAGATGATGAAACTCCATCACGTTGGGCAAGTTAGCTCTAGATGCATCATTGGTAGGGTTCAATGTGATCTCTGGCTGCAGGATAAATTACAGCTCCCAGCATGGTAGATCAGTCCCCTCAAATCCATCTAGTACAGTGGTTCTCAACCTGGGGTCCCCAGATGTTTTTGGCCTTCAACTCCCAGAAATCCTAACAGCTGGTCAACTGGCTGGGATTGCTGGGAGTTGTAGGCCAAAACACCTGGGGACCCACAGGTTGAGAACCATTGATCTAGTAGGTTCAATTGGTCATAGGGGTGCTGTGTGCCAGATCCGGCATCAGTGGTGATCACAGTGTCTCTGGATGTAAGTGAACTACAACTGCCAAAACTGGTCAGTTTTCCCCAAACCCCTCCAGTATTCCCCAGAATCGGGGAAAAGCTGAATAATTTCTGACTCACTTATTGCTTCATAATAGAAATAGCTGCAAAAGCTTTGGAAGGGCAAAGGGACTTCTAGTTTCCTTAAAATTTTTGAAATCACTTTAAAAAGCAAATCTTTCCGAATTTATTCCGAATTACGAAGATTCCGACTGAACCTAACCCATACCTAATAGATAGATATACATTTGATTTTGTCTGGAATATTCCTGTCTTTTGGATATTGCTCTTCATTTACTGTCCTGATTTTAGTAGATTGATTGAATTTAGGAGAACAATTCAACCTTCAATTCAAAACTAAGAATGTGTACGTGTGAAATTAAACAACCAGGTCCAACAAGGCTTGTATAAGTAAGGTAAAACATTTTGAATGCACTACAGACTACTTCAAGGCTTCTTCCAAAATCCCGGGATGTCTGTGTTGGCTTTTGTCTTTTTATCATGCCGCATTCCACTGTATCAAGCTTTTAAGCACAGTTTGCCAAGGTTTCTCTTGGAGGATTCAGACTGTGAGTCATTGAAACCTTCAAACTTTTGTGTTCAGTTGTATATGTTGGTGAGGTGTATGTGTGTGGGAGAATCTAAGTTGGAAATCCTCTATAACTGTTTTTTGTCTCTCTTTGTGTGTCTCTCTCTGTGGGCAGAGTTCATTTGTACTATAAATATACTTTAGTTCTAGTGTATTCATGATCCATTCATAGGTAATTCATTACACATCCATCACTAATTCATATTTGTGACCCATTCAATAGTGTAGCAAATATGCAGGAAGTAAAAATCCCTCTATCCTGACTTATTTGTTTATTTATTTACCCCGTATGCCTGCCAACCCCTGAAATAAAGAGACAACACAACAGTTCTTTTGGGTTCAAATTGGGCAACTTTCATTCAACGTTACCTATTTAGATTTGTACTAACCTAGCTTAAGGGTGTCTGGAACTTGGTGTAAACAAGCCAAGGTAGCATCCCTACCCGGTTTATATATAGCTTTTACAGGCGAAACACTGGGGTCCTCGGGTGATCTAACCTGGGCAACCTCTAATGGAAATGAGTGGGAAGTCTTCCTCAAAGTTATTGAGACCAGACTCTTCCCATTTCAGGACCATTTGACTTCATCTCACCCATCAAATTAACTTCCAGTTGAGTGTTTTTACTTAATGGCCTTCACCCCTGAAGGGGGTGCCTTGTACACCAACTATAGGATTTCCCTAGCTATTTACTACCAAGGCCTATTTATAACATTCCACCATCCCATCTAGCCCCTAAACAGTATAGGGTAGGCAAAAAACAAAAACAAACAAACTCTAGAACATAGCAGGGAAAAAATACCTACTGTTGTGTCTCAGAATAAGATCCACGTTGCTCTCCACAAAAACCAACCACAGTTGTGAGGTATATAGTTTATTGTAAGGTTTCCAAACAAAAGGCAGTTCATAAGCAGTGAAAAGATCAATAGAACAGGTTACAATCCAATATAATCCATATAGCCAAGGCAGGAGACTTGAAGCACAGGTTCAGTGCAAAGTCCAAGAAACAGCATGAAGCAGCCTTCCCCAGAAGACTTCCAAAGCCAGGAGCCTGAGCTAGCCATAAAGCAACGTTGAAACTGACACCGAGAAATCCCCAGAGCAGAGCCTATAATCACTAAACATCAAAACAAATCAGCTTTCCCACCGGACTGCTGATCTCAACACTTGGCCGCAATCCTTGGGCTCCGTCTCAACACCTGGCCACCTTGACTCTGGTTATCAGCATTTGTTGTATCCTCTGCATTCCTTTCCTGTGAGAACTGCGGCCTCCCTACAGACTCAGGCTGTGACTGAGAAAACTGAAATCCAACATCTGACTGAGAAAACTGAAATCCAACATCTGCACTCCCATCATGCTGTTGAACCACAACACCTACCCAGTTCCAGCGAGCACCCAATACTGTTAATGGGTGGGAGTGGTGGGATGACTACAAGGCATGGAATGAAGCCTGGTGGGGCTGGCCAGACTGAAGCCAGCCATGCCACTTCTTCTCTTGCCCTGGGGGAGGAGGCATATACCTCTCCTCTCCCAACTGTGCAGGGGGAGGAAAGTCCCTTCTACCCCGCCTTTCTCTACCCTGGAGGGGACTAAAGGCAGCTTACAAGTAGGCAACCATACAAAGCCATAGGATATGTACAATTACAGATATATGAATAGAGTTATAAAATACATTAAAACAGTTTAAAACATATAAAACAATACATTAGCAGTTAATCACATGATCCTTAAACGTAGTCCAGCCATTCCAGTTAGTCAGTGCACATCAATTCTGTTACAGTAAGTTGTAGCAGGACCAAGTGTGTGTGTGTTGAAGAAAAACCTTATGATGATAATTATTATGTGCAGCTGATAATGTAGGTCAACCAGCAATCTTGGACCACATCCGATGGGGTATAACTGTATGGGTTTTTAGAATACAGTTCTGGAGAGCTTTTTCTCTGAGGAGATCTATGCTCAAAGGCTCTGCTCTGAGGAGCAGGTTGGAGAGAAACCATCATGCTGCTCTAAAGGAGGCTGTGGTGGAATAGCTGTTTGCACAAGGTTTATGTTTTGCTTTCTCATTTGACTTATTTATTTATTTATTTATTTATTTATTTATTTATACGCTTGTATACCGCTAATATCTCAGCCTAAGTCGGCGACTCATTGCGGTTTACAACATTTAAAAAACAGTATTCAGTTTAAAAGCATAAAACACATATACAATACAAATTATTGGGCCACCAATAATAATCCCAAGCATCTCAGAACTGGAATCGCAGTCCAAAATTCATCGTCCATGATTACCAATCCTTTAGTCAACAAAATTTGTTGCAACGGATTAACCGAATGCTTGTTTAAACATCCATGTCTTCAATCTATTCCGAAACACCATCAGCGAGGGGGCTGATCGTACTTAAGATGAAGATGACTTAAGATGAAGATGCCTTATTTTGTGTTACTTACAAAGACTATGTAAGTTTCTTGCACTGTTTGTTTTTTGTAAGCAACATTGCAAGTTTATATTTCATCTCTGCTATTAACAGTAACGATTTTTTGTTTGTTTCTACTCTTGTCTGTGACGTGGCTCAGATCCACTTGCTGCACAACAAATTCCATATCTTTCTATTTCTAAAGTTCTTGAAACGTCTGGTCTCAAAGCCAGGTTTTTACTTTCTTATGGAAGGTCATGAGGGAGAGGGCTTTTGAAACATGGGAGACCTTGTGTGTCCTGGGCCAAGCGATGTAGGATACTTTCTCCTCAGTTGAACCATGGAGCCCTGCCAGAACTGAGCCTGCGTCATCTGGTGGGCACCATCAGGCTTTGTGTTTAGTCCCATATGTTATTACTTCACACCTCAAGGCTGCCTCAAATTTAAAGAAACTGCAATATATTCCGTACCCATTTTGTCACATGCTGTCTTGATTTATGCCCTCTCCATAAACTCAAATGATTTCACAATGAATCGCAGTGGCTTTCATCCCCTTAGCATTTAGGTAGCACATTACAGTCCGAACTTCGCACTTAGGGGGAAATGGAATGAGGACGCTCATCTCTAACCTTCACCACAATGCCAGTCGATGAGGTACTGACGACTGGCACTGCTCATTCACTTCTGCTGGCTTCCTGCTACACAGCAGTGTTAGCAACTTCCCCCAAGAGAATTCCTCGTGAGAGGTATTTGCCTTGTAACCTTACTTTCCAGATAACCCTCGTATTTTGTTTTTCTTGAATACAAATTATTTTAAAAAGTAATCTCTGTCTATTTGTCTGTCTCTCATTCTCTTGTGATAGACTGCTAGTAGTTTTTCTTCTTCAACAGTGAAATCTCAACATTTTGGACGAAACCGCTTGTCATTTCCCAGCAGAATAGCCTTCAGGATGTGTTGTAGCTTACTCAGATCAGGGAAGGCTGTTTAAATACCTCATTTTTAAAGGATTGCTGGTTCAGTAGGTCCATCCAGCCAAGGGGAACCTGTCCACTCTTGGACATATGCACAACTTGGCCAACCACCTGCCAGAAGATTCCTCATCTCACTAATGCTGATGAAAGGAAATGAATTCTTACAAATGTAACAGGATGACCAATAATAGAGGAAACAGCCAGGTGGGTGGGTGGGTGGGTGGGAGGGATGTTTTTGTCTCTGAAAAACAAAGAAGAATGTTCTGATAAGAATTTTCCACACAATCCTGTGTTCTGCTTGATGCAAAGAATGAAAACCAGACAATGCGGCTTTCTGAGCACTTCAAGGAATCAATAGACAAAACGAGTGAGTGAGAAAAGACATTTTTGTCAGCTTAATTGTCTTTTTTGTTCTCATATTATTAAAAAATGGGATTAGGGGAAGATGAATACGACAGAATCGGCTTTCAGTTCAATTTCATTTGAAGGGTTGAGGATTGTCCACAATAGAAGGACGTCAAAAAACCTTGCTTCCCTCTCATATGTTATTCCATCCTTATCCAATTTATTTCATTTTCTTACCAATTTTGGGGCTGAAGGTGATTTTTCTTACTGACTACCTTCACTTTCTGTTTTTGCTGTCACTCACAGATGTGTGAAGTTTCAAAACTACATGCTCACCAACTCTGCTGGACCAGCCATGTTGTTCAAATGCCCAGTTGCTGTCTCCCAAAGCACGTACTCTACTCTCAGCTCAAGAACAGAAACCTGGTGGTGTGTGGACAGCAAAAGAGATTTAAAGATGGGCTTTAAGGTAACCTTAAGAAATTTAGCATAAACACAGGGAACTGAGAAATCCTGGTCCTTGTGTGTTGGAACTGGAAGTCAGCTGTTACCAACAGTGCTATGGAATTTGAAGAGGCACAAATAGAGAGAGAACAGGAGAAACGGCAAGAGGAAGGAGCCTCAAACCAATCCTGTCCAGAACTGCATTCCAACTTGACATCAATGTTATCATTGAGACAGACCATATGGATTCAGAATAGCTCTCCATAGTCCCTTATGTATCCACTGCCAAGACTCTACTTCTGGAAGATGATCATACTTTGCCATGAGGGATCACATATGATGTTTATGAAATATTCAGTGAGTAGCTTTATGATGTGCAACACAAATGCATCACTGTGCCAAGTTTCATTGTTCTCAGTTCACAAGAAATGGGTCAGGGGAAATCTTTTATGAATGCCCTTCATAAATGAACACAAGAGTAGCCCTCTTGCAATGATGTAACCCACTCACAGACCCATTTCTTACTTCCTTTGGAAGCTCCTTCTTGTAACAAAAATAACACAGTTTCAGCACTTTAAAAGTGGTGCTGGAGAAGAGTTTTGTAGATGCCATGGAGTACTGGAAAGACAAATGAATGGGTACTAAAGCAAATCAGGTCTAAACTCTCCTTAGAAGCCAAGAAGACTAAACTGAGACTGTCATATTTTGATAATGAGAAGAAATGACTCCCTAGAAAAAACACTAATGCTTGGTAAGGTAGAAGCTAAGCTAGTTGGAGAAAATGGAGATCTCATTCTAGATGGGTAGATTCAATAGGAGAAACCAAAGCACTAACTTTCCAAGATTTGAGCAGTGCAGTTGAGGAGAGGATGACTTGAAGGTCTGTCATTCATAAGGTTTGCAAACAGTTTGACAGTGATGTGGAAAACATATATATTCACACATATGAACATTAGACGCACTGAAATGTAGAACATTCAGATTCTCCCTGTATTAGAAAACCAAGCTGACAGGACAAAAGGATGGTAAAGAAGATCTGTGTCGAAGGCATAGGTGAGAGGAGGGTGAACATTACAGGGAGGAGATAGGAATGGTTTGGTGTGGGCCATACCTTCTTACTTCTAAAAGTAAGAAGTGAGACTCCCTCCCTCCCCGATGACAGGTCAAAAGTAGGCCCCTTATGTTGTACACCAAGACTGGGGTTGACACCCTTGAACTCATAAACACACCAATGTTCTTTATAAGCAAAGCAGTTTATTGAAGATTAATATAGCAATAGCCCAAAAGGTAAAAAGAATTCAAACAAATAATAATGTAATGTCCACAAAATAGTCAGTTGAGCAATGCAATATAATCCAGTCAAAATCTAAGTCAGGAAACAGGAAGGTCCCAAAATCCAGTAAACAAATCCATAGGAGTTCCAAAAGGTTGCAAAAGACCAAAGTCCCTTGAAGAAACAGAATCAAGCTGGAACCAATAAATCCAAATGCAGGAGCTTGAAACCAAGACAAACAGCTTACAAAAATCTCAGCATGAACATGAATTCAAGGCAGAAGTACACAGGAATCTCAGCATGAGCAGGAAGGCGTGGATATCAGACATGAAGCAAAAGACATGGTTGTACATGAAAACCAAACGTTGGATTCACTGAAGACTATAGATTCACAGGCCCTATATTTATTCAGAAGGCCATAGCAAAAGCATTCCATTTCCCTTGGGAAACCTCTCCCTGATCCCTCTTTTTTCTCAGTCTTGCAGAGCGCTTCCTCCCTAATTCCAGGTGGCGATCCTGATAAATCTGGTCTTTTTGGTCAAAGCTTGAATTCCTTGGTTTGCCAATTAGTACATTCCTTTCGCTATCACTACTTGGCCTTGACTGTTCAACCTTGGCCTCTTTCTCTGCCTGCACCGAAGCATCTTTGCCTTGTGAACCAACTATCCCAGAATCCTTAGGTTCACCCTGACTAACTGTACTATCTTGACCATCATCTCCATTCACCAACCCCTGAGAGTCAGCAGAAACTGATCATCTAACTCAGACATTGGAACCTCTGAATGATCATTCTCCTTAGAAGCCTGAGGCAAAGAGACAATCACAGGCTGAGCCTCTACACCTTGATTGATCTGTAGCCAAACCCTAGTATCTATAACTTGCTGTAAGCTGCTCTTCCCCATGCATGTAGAAAGATATAATTTGATATTTCTATGATGCAAAAGTGATCTAGTGATGATGATATGTATGTAGGAGCATGTTTCTTTGTTTGCCTGTATTTGAAGTTGTATAAAAGGGAGAGTCAATGCCTTTATCCTCACCCTGGTTTGCTTTTGGAGGAAATTCCACAACCAGGGTCTCAGCTGAAAATAAAACCATACTTTTCTGCCTCAACAATGGATTGCTCTTAGTATTATCTCTCCTATCACCCACAAAAACAACAACAGTTAACAGCAAACCCGATTCAGCCAACTTTCAAAATGCTATGCAATAGTCTGGATGGTAAATCAACTTATCAAGATAGATGAGATGAGATCATTGTCAGATCATTGTACCTTACCTTTTATTGTTGCTTGGATAGTCTTCTTCTTGAGGGGAATGGCTGTTTTTGGTGAAAATGTGGGTAACACCAGGCCCATTTTCCTATCAATGACAAAATACTCTCAACTGTAGGTTTCCGAACACCTTATTTTAGTCACAAGAAAGGCAACACTGAGATAGAGGCCAAGCATTATTAAGGGAGATAAAACAGAAGAATAATGAAGAGGCAGTGGAAAGGGAGACGCTATTTGTTCTGTTGTGCGCTGGGCCTGTAAAGCTCCATTAGGAATTTAGGTTTACCATGAATAAGGATAGATAAATAGTAGGGCTGTCCAACCACGGAAAAATTTGTTTCTAAACTTGATTCATTTTTAGGTTTTTTTTGCGTTTTGTTATTTAAAAGAATTCCGAAATTTTTCTTTAAAAAAGAAAATTACGAAACAATTTCGAAACAATAACGAATCGATTCGTTAATGGCGGACGCGATTGCGCAATATGCTAAAAAAACCCTCCAAATGGGACAGGGGGAACTTCTGAAGCTTCCCTCTCCCTCTGTTGTTGACTGTTGGTGTGATAATTTTTTTTATCACTGATAAAACAAACAACGACTATAAAACTTGCACCAGACATACGGAAATAATAACGAAACAATTTCGAAACAATTACGAAACAATTTCGAAACAATTACGAAACGAATTGGAAAAATTCATTTCATTTTTTAGTTGCTCCTGAATGGTTCAATATCGCTTCGTTATAAAAAAAATAACGAATTAATAACGAATTACGAAATTAACGAACGAAACCGCCCAGCCCTAATAGATAGGCTTAAAGGCTTCATAGTGTTTCAGTGCGGGAAGTCATGGTGAAGGGTGCACGGGTGTGGGGATGAGGGTTTATTTGGTTTAGGATAGGGGTTTTGGGTTGAGTGTAAGGTCTGGGGTATGTGTGTAAAATGCCATGTGCTGATTTCCTGAATGTTATGAAAAAATTAATACTAAGCTCTGACTGAAAGCAGTGGAAAACAGCCAGAAATAGCAAGTTTATGTGTATTAAGATATGTAAATGATAATAATTTGTACATAACGTCAAAATTAACTGATTGATTGAATAAGGTAGATAGGCATGTACACGTCAAAAATATTGGTACCTGATTATATCTGATTTGCCATGGTTTGCTTTTCTGTTATGTACTATAATCATACATGTCAAAAATATTGGTACCTGATTATATCTGATTTGCCATGGTTTGCTTTTCTGTTATGTACCATAATCAAAATAAAAAAGAATAATAATAAAAAAGAATTTCCTTTAGAACAGGACATGAAACCTTTGCCCAGCGGGATGCCAGGGGCCCCAAAGAGAAGTTCTCAGAGGTTTTCCACACAAATAGTCTTTAGATGGCTTGTGAAATACAACAAAGTCTTTTATTAATGAACAATCAAACAGAAACTTCTCTTGTCTTCAGAAAGTTAAACAAATGATTCCAGGCTTTTATGCAACTGCTGCTTCCTAAACTTGCCCACGAAGGACAGGCAACTGTCTTCAATAACTTCTTCTTTACTTTAAAGGAAAGTCCCCTTTTTTAACTTCTCCCAGGCTGACTGTAATCTAACCCTTACTGATGTGGGCTCCGCTACCGGGTCGAACTGCTTCTCGAACGCCGAGTGGACCTACCAGTAAAGGCTTAGATGTTCTCCAGCTGGAGTTCTTTGGTCTTTAGGGCTGTTTCCCTGGAAATCTTTGGAGACTCTTAAGACTGTTCTGCCCCGGAAAGTCTTAAGAGTTGACGCTTTTGTACAGGGGAAGCTTGCACACGTCCTGTACGTTAGCTTTCCTTGCTGAGACTAACTAAAAATGGCTCCCTTCCCTTCCCAATTGCCCTGAGCAAGGGGCGGGACCAAAACTTAACAATGATGGACAGGTGACTTGCCCTATGACTGCAACCAAAAGAAGCCATCTATCTGCAGAGTCCCTGAAACCTTGGACTGCAAGCAAACATTTGATACAAAGCAAATAAAGTTGGAGCTCCTGGTACAGCCATACCAGAACACTATTATCTTCTTAGTGAGCTGGACTTCAGGATTATCTCATGAATGGCAGATATATAACAAGAGAAAGGAAATAGTTTTTAGCACAGCAGGAGGTTAAATCAAATAGTTCACTCACAAAATTGCCGGTGGGTTTAAAAAGGGGGATCACACAGTTTCTAGGAAATAGGTCCTCCAAAATAAATTGGCCATGAAAGCTAAAAGGACGACATGCTTAACAGCTTTTCATTGATACCGTGGATCTAATCTATCTGGAATGAGATCAATGGAATGCACATAAGTGTGCACTTCTCAGGTTCTCATTGATTCAATGGGCTCATTCGAGCTAGGATTGAATCAATGAAATGCACATCAACATTGACTTATCAGGTTCCCATTGTTTCCACGGATCTATTCCAACAGCAATTAAGTCAGTAGAATGCCCATAAGTGTTGACTGAGGTTTCCATCACGTTTGCAGGCCTGTTCCAACTGGAACATACATAATTGTTGTCTTAGCAGATTTGTATTTATTGGATGGGCTCTACTCTAATTTTACCTAACAACTGGATTTTGGTTAAGAAATCAACAACAAAGGAGGAATAGTGCACTTATGCTGTTTTAATGGCCTTCCCAGAGTTATTGATCTGATTGTTGTCTGAAACAGGACGAGACAGAATTTTTTGACCCATCAAATAAAAATGTGCTTGCTTCTTCACAGAAGAAAACCTTTCTGGTTTTGCCTTACAATAAGCATGTAGTGTACGTTTCCTTTTCTCCATTGTTCTAACAGTCTCGATCAGAAATTACTTGGGTTAGAAAGTCAATAGTCAACAAACAGTCAAAGGCTGTTTGTTCTTCAGACCTCACTGGATCCCTGCTACATGAAATATTTAGCAAACAAGAGAGCCTTTTGCCATTGGACAGCACAACTCTTTCCCATGACAAATTGGCTGAAATGTCAAGGACTATTATTTTATGCTGTATATTTCAAATTCCAACTGTCCTACAGAGGACCATAAGAATGATCTACAGAAGAGCTGAAAAAGAGACGTTGCAAATTGTGCAGTGCTGTTGATATCAGCAGCTTTTTTTCTGGCTCCACCATAATATTCTATTAACAATGAGTGGAAAGTATCTTTCTTGTTGTTGTGTGTTTTCTGAGCTGTATGACCATGTTCCACTTGCTAAGGATTCTTTGACAACCTCTGACTATGCCTGCCATAGATGCAGGTGAAAGGTCAGGAGAGAATGCTTCTGGAACATGGCCATACAGCCCAGAAAACACACAACAACCCAAAGATTCCGGCCATGAAAGCCTTCAACAATATATCTTCCTTGTATTTTTCCTAGTAGCTCTGCCTGTGCCTGCCAATCAGGGACATTTCGCCTGCCTCTATGGCAAGCATCCTCAGAGGTAGTGAGGTAGCCTTCGACAATACAATCCTTAACAAGTGGTCATCCAATTCTCCTGCTCCACAAAGGCTCTCAAAGCTGCTTACAAAATGTTAATTTGCTCTCAGGCTTACAATCTTAATACCAGATGGTTCTTCCTCATATTCATCAAAGTATACTTTCTAATTATTTGAACCCATGTCTTTGGATCCCATCCTTGGAGCAAACAAAAAAACAAACAAACACAAAAGTCAAGCTTGGTTTGTTTTCCATGTGACACCTTTACAGATATTTAGAAATGGCCCTTATATTTACTCATATTCTTTTTGCAACCTTCACTCTCTCGCTAAGCATATGCTGGGTTGTTGCAGGTTTTTTGGGCTTTATGGCCATGTTCTAGAAGCATTCTCTCCTAACATTTCACCTGCATCTATGGCAGGCATCCTCAGAGGTTGTGAGGTCTCACAGCTGCTGACGATGCCTGCCATAGATGCAGGCAAAACGTCAGGAAAGAATGCTTCTAGAACATGGCCATATAGCCCAAAAACCTACAACAACCTAGTGATTCCAGCCATGGAAGCCTTCAACACATTAAACATATGCTACTAGCCCAGCTGTTCCACTCTGGGTTTGGTTTCCAGATCCTTTGCCATAAATTGCAGTGTCCTAAGATGGGAACCAAGAAGACTGAGTATTTCATTTATTTCCTATTTTGCCTTCTTTCTATCATGAAACTCATAACATTTTATAGAGGCCTTAATTCTCTCGGTTAGTAACAATTGGAGGATGCCCAGTGAACTCTAATTGAGTCAATGGGTTTACTTTCATTGGCACCACCAATAGGATTTGGGTGATGATCTCTGTACATCTCCACTACCACTGAAGAAACGCCAACTACTAAGCACTAATTGAATAATTAACCAGCAGTTTTCCTAACAAGATATAGGTGACATGGCCTAGTCAACAATTGCAAGGCTGTTTGATAAGCCCATTTATCAAAGACCACTTACTTGCTGGATCAATTGCTGAATGATTAATCCAAGCAAAGATTTGACTATTGAAGAAAGCCAAGTGAAAATGCAGGTTACAAATGAACATCAAGATAAAAGAAAAATAGATGATTTAAAGTAGAGGATGAAGATATTGAAATAATTAACGATTACCCATAGGGAGGCTCAGTCATCTATTCAAAGGGAAACTGCAGCCAAAACCTCAAGAGACTAGAGCTTGGAAGGGCAACTAAGAAGACACTAAAAGTTCTTCCAGTGTAAAGATATATCACATAACACAAGAGTGAAGATTATCTGTGCCATTCATTGTATTTCCAGGTTCTATGTATAGTTGTGAAAGCTTGGCAGTGAAGAAAGCTGGTCAGTCACTGGATGGTGATCCTACAAGGTCAATTGGAGGTATTTTTTGTGGGATCACCATAAGTTAAAGTTGACTTGATGACTGTCAATAACAACAAAATTCCAATTCTGTGTGTCATGATTCTATGATTCTACAGTCAATAACAAAAACATTTCAATTCTGTGTGTCTACTCGTGGTGTCATAGAATCATAGAGTTGGAAAAGACCTCATGGGCCATCCAGTCCAACCCCCTGCCAAGATACAGGAAAATCATAATCAAAGCACCCCTGACAGATGGCCATCCAGCCTCTGCTTAAAAGCGTCCAAAGAAGGAGCCTCCACCACACTCCAGGGAAGAGTGTTCCACTGCTGAACAGCTCTCACAGTCAGGAATTCTTCCTAATGTTCAGATGGAATCTCCTTTCTTGTAGTTGATACTCCAGTTGATTCAAATTATGGTCTTCCATCCATGCACTGACCAGATCCAGTCTAGCTTTGCTTCAGTAAGGTTGCTGATTGAGACAACTTGCTCACAGCATGCCCTCAGATGGTGGCAAATCCACTATAAAATATTTTGTACAATAAAAGACTATCTACATAATGAGCAATAAAACTCTGTTCATGACCTCTGATTTTCAGAGCTCATTACAAAACTAAACCATACAAGGAAGAACATTCTCAATTTTCCAGTCTTATAGTATATGTAGTCGAGCAATTGTGTGTATGTTTTTTTTTCTTCCCGTGTCAGGAGTGATTTGGGAAACTGCAAGTCATTTCTGGTGTGAGAGAATTGGCCGTCTACAAGGACATTTCCCAGGGGACACCTGGATGTTTTGATGTTTTACCATCATTGTGGAAGGCACCCCTCATGTCCCCACATGGGGAGTTAGAGCTGACAAAGGGAGCTCATCTACACTCTCCGTAGATTCAAACCTCTGACCTGTCGATCTTCAGTTCTGCCAGCACAAGGATTTAACCCACAGCATCACCGGGGTGTCCTGTGTATGTGTGAGAGAAACCAAATCTTTGTATTTTTAAGTTTTTGTTTTCAGAGATATTTGCCCCAAATTGAGAACTGAACTTTCTCACTGCCATTGCCACTAATAATAATATTAAACCCTGATTTGGATCCAAATCAAAGCAAAGGCTTAAAGCCCTCCTTTATAATTTACAAGCCATTTTCACTTTACATCATCAGAAAACTACAGAAAGCTTTTTAAAAAACTTTTGTGATTTATCTGGAAAATTAATAAAAATAGTATTTTTTTTAAAAAAGAAAACTCCAGAAAACTGCAGTGCAAATCAAGAGAAAAGAGAAGGCTTTAAAAAAAGGAAGCCCAGGGCACGATAGCTCCAGGTCGTTGTTCTTCCTTCCCTGGGAAGTGGGAAGCCTCCTTAAAATGCCTTGGAAAGCGGCATGTAGGGAGAGAGCATGCGTGCCTGCAGAACCTGTAGCGCCTGTCTCTTCTAGAGTAGAAAGAAACAGCTTCAACGAAGCATTAAATCCAGGTCTCCTCTACAGACCAAAGGGAAAGTATCACAGAAAGAGTGGTATCATAAACCCTTTCTTTGAATGCAGGTCTCCTCTACAGAACGAAGGAGAAAGGATCACAGAAAGAGAGGTATCTTAACTCTGATGCTTTTAATCCAGGTCTTAATGAAGGATATAAGGACAAGCGATGCCATTGCCTAAAATGATGGGAAGGGAAGTTCAGGAAGCCCCCCTCCTCATTGCTGCCAATGGGCTGGATCTTATTTATTTATTTATTTATTTACTGCATTTGTATACCGCCTTTCTCAGCTGGAGGCAACTCAAGGCGGTTCGCAGTCGGCAGCGATTTGATGCCGTAACGTACCAGTGGCATCTCCGCACAGCAAGGCAAGGAAACACATCGATCCCAGTCTCCTTTAGGCTATAAACTAATTTATTGTACAACTATTTACATTAGAAGCTAAGCACATCGTAAAACTGCTTCGTCTCCATCCGGCAGCTACATTGCGAACACAGAACACGTTATCAGCATTAGTCCACACCTCCTGTATTCCAGAGTGAAGTATGATGTATGACGCCCTACTGCTGCGTCCATTGCTCTCTGCACTAATATTTATGATCTCTTTAGGAAGGCTGATTCCCCTCATGGTTCAGTTAACCCTTTCCACACAAGAATTACACTCGGCACATAGCATTGCATTTTTTAAACATACATACACACTTTGAAATCTACATTATACATTTCAAAACACATCAACATAACAAATATCAGGGTACAGTTAAAAACAATTATAAAAACACTTATAAAAACAATTCAACATTAAAAATATAATATAAAAACAATAATATCTATAGAACAAATCCTCAACATCTCCTTACTGAAATCGTGGTCCAATTGCATCGTCAGACATTCCATGATTCATTTTAGTCTAATTATGCTCCAGTAGTAAAAAGGTGCTCGAAAAGCCAGGTCTTGACCATCTTGCGGAATGTTAGAAGGGAGGGAGTTGATCTTATATCCCTGTGGAGAGCGTTCCATAGCTGAGGGGCCACCACTGAGAAGGCCCTGTCTCTCATCCCCACCAAATTGAGAACAGGACTTCCCCAGATGATCTTAAAGACCTAGATGGTTCATAAGGAGAGATACGTTCTGATAGGTAAGTTGGACCAGAACCATTAAGGGATTTATAGGCTAAAGCCAGCACTTTGCATTGTGCCAGGTAGCAAGACTGGCAGCCAGTGGAGCTGACGCAACAGAGGAGTTGTGTGCTCCCTGTGCGCTGTTCCCCTGTCTGGCTCCCGGCACAGATCATCCACTAAGGTGACCAAGATTGTCTTGGCTCCATGTCCCAGCCTAAAGCCAGACTGAGCTGGATCCAGATAATCCGTGTCTTCCAAGAATACCTGGAGTTGAGAAGCCACCACACGTTCCAGGACATTGCCCAAAAAGGGGAGATTGGAAACAGGTCGAAAGTTGTAGAATTGAGTGGGGTCCAGTGATGGTTTCTTCAACAATGGTTTTATTACAGCTTGTTTTAAGCTTGCTGGAATGTTGTCTGCCTGAAGGGAGGCACTGACCACTTCTTTACCCACTCGGCCAGTCTCCCTCTGGCTTCCTTTAAAAGCCAGGATGGGCAGGGGTCTAGGATGCATGTGGTCACCCTCATCCCTTGAAGTATTTTGTCCACATCTCGGGTTTCACCAATTGAAATGAATCCATCAAAATTGGACAAGCAGGTGCTCGTGTTACATCCAGCCATTTATACGGATCTAGCCGTATTTTCTGGCTGTGATACAAGAACGGCTATCTGACTACCCGTCCATTTTCAGGAGGTACATGAAAATGGATATGGAGGTCTACCAGTACATGGCCAGAAGAAACATATCAAGGTTCAGCTGAAATGCACAAGCCCAATTGTCTTCCTGTTTAATTTCAGGGCTCAGTCCAGCTCCATGTTTTCACTTGGGAAAACAGAAAGGCTGATATTTTCAGTCCTACCTAATGGTCCCAGGAAAGTGTGACAGATTTTTCTTCAAGAAAGCTCACCTTCCATTCATTTAAACTAAAAAGCCCTAAACATTCTGGAAATTGACAATTGTCCCCTGCAAGCCTGCCCCCTCCCAACGTAAATTTCTAATTAAAATATAAATTAATCCTTACTGATGAATACCTCCACTGTCTCAGGAACGATGCTCAAAAAGAGAAAGTTTTACGCCGCTAATTAATGTTATCGCCTATTAGCTTTATTTACATAAGGCGATATTATTCATGCGGCTTGATTTGGGATGTTACATAGCTTTTTAATTTAAAGAAGTGGAAGAGGTGTAATAATGACTCTGATCTTGCGTTGTGCATTCCTCTTCAGCCATTTGGCACGGGTTCTCTAAATATTCCCTTAACGCTTCTGAAAGTAATTTTTCCTTGGTGAACAGAAACGTCCTAGAAATTATTGCTACAAGATGAAAAGAGGAAGATCTGAAAAGGGCTTTGAAACACTCCCAAGACATGAAAGCTAATACTCAATTGTGTTTAAGTCCAGATGGACAAGGTTTTTAGTTAACGGTCTCAGATATGAATCTTTGGGAGATTGATAAAAGCAATGATAAATATGGCACGGAAAAGTGGAAAATTTCATCTTGATTAATAGATCATTTTAAATACTTCAGTGTCTGCTCCAATATAGAGAGCCATTGAATCACAAGGGCCATCCAGTCCAAGCCTTTGCTACACAGGAATGCACAATCAATATATGTTATGCATTTATATGATATTGCCCACTGACTACCTCCACTTAACAATGGTTTTGCCCTATAAGGGCAACATTTGGTCCCAGATGAAACTGTACCTTGACCTGAAAAGTTGACCAATCAATTTAAATCACTTATGCCAAGGATTTGGTTAATCAGTTTCTTTCATTAAATTAAGGTTTAACCAGCCACAATTATTTTCTTGCTCTTCAATTTGCCTTTTCCTGGTTCCTCTTCAATGATGTCTACATGGTACTGAAGTGTATACAAGAGTTCAGCACCTTGGATAGTTCCCTAAAAGATTTACATTAAAACTTAGAATGGACCCACTTACCTCACTGAAGGTACACACACACTACAGAATTATTGCAGATTGGCACCGCTTTAATTACCGTATCTGTGATGGAATCCTGGGATTTGTAGTTTGGTGAGGCCTCCGCATTCCTTGGCAATAATACAATTAGTTCAGAGTTGCCCTAATACAAGCATGATGTAGGATCATCACCACCTCTCTATGAAAGTCAACATTGACACTGAACATTGACACTCTGCAAGTACAGTATTTTTCTGAATGAAGCAGAGAGTGTTTGAGGATCGGGACATCCATAGGGAGACCAAGGTACTTGTTTATTGTCCTCCCAACCCTGTTATAAACCTGCAAAATGTGGACTGTCTACAGATGCCACACTCAACTCCAGGAATGATTCCATCAGCGTTGTCTCTAAAACATCCTGCAAATCTCTTGGGAAGACAGGTGGACAAATGTCGGTGTGCTGAAATAAGCAAAGTTCACCAGCACTGAAGTGATGCTCCTACACCATCGACTCCGCTGGACTGGTTACGTTGTCCAGAAGATCACCATTTCCCAAAGTAGTTACTCTACTCCCAACTCAAGAATGTAAAATGAAATGTTGTTGGACAGGAAATGAGATTTAAAGATGGGCTTAAAGCACTTAAAACTGTGGCATAGACACGAAGAGAGGAAACCCTAGGCCTTCAGTACTCTAACTGGAAGTCAGCTGTGACCAGCAGTGCTGTGGGTTCGACGAGGAACCAATGGAGGGTAAAAGGGAGAAATATGCCAAGAAGGACCACCTTCAACCTGGAAACTGATGCCCTCACTGTGGACGAACATGCGGATCAAGAATATGTCTCCACAGTCACTTACGTACCCACTGCCAAGACACTACACTTGAAAGGCCATTATACTTGGATAATGAAGGATCGTCTAAGTAAGTAAGTAAAGTAGGATATCAGTCTCAAAGTATGTGTTTCCACCTAAACATTGACAATAAGAGCTGTTCAACAGTGGAATAGGCTGCCTAAAAGGGTGGTAGGCTCTCCTTTTTTTGGAGGTATTTTAACAGGTAGAATAGCTATCCTTTGGGAGTGCTTCATATATTCCTTCCTACATGGCCAGGGGTTGGATTAGATTGCTGTTATGGTTCCTTCCAACTCTATGATTCTATTAATTTACATTGCAATAATATGTTGGGTTCTTATGAAGAGGCCATGCCTTTTCAACCACTTTCACAATTGTCTTGAATCTTGAGTTTGAAAAGAAAGAGAAATGAAATAGCCATAGTCCTTTGAGCTCGCAAGCAACAGCAACTTACAGTATATGAGATCAAGACGAGACTCTCCATCTCTACAGACATGTGCACCCACTTTCTACTTCCTTCCTCCCCATCTCCCTGCCAGAATAAATTACTTTATGTGACAGAATTTCTTTATCCATTCTCTCTGGACATGTACATTTTTTGGTAATCAATACAAGTTGAAGGATGGATGTGTTCAGCCACAAGTAAACAAAGTTACAAGGTATTGGCAAAAAGTTTTCGGTATTGGATTTTGTGTCGGGTTGGCACATCTGAAGGGAAGTCTAATCTATCGGCATGCTGGACCACGATTTCCTGTATGGCTTCAGACATCAACTACTCAGTGTCATGTTTTAAACCATAATGAAACATGTAATTTATCAAGTCTGTTCCCAGCCTATGATAGAATCCATCATTCCAGCAGAACAGCTGTCAGGCCGAGAGAGTGACAATGGGGCTGTCTCACCTGATAGATGGCCAAGTTGGGTTTTTCTCTCTTTGACAACAATCCTGTCAATAGATGAAGAGGTGGGAGAGGAACTTTTAGTACTTTCCACATTGCTAACACAGCTGCATCCCTTTTGTGTTGGAGGAAAAGAGGAATGTTGAGGTAGAATCACTTTTCCTGGAGTCTAAATCTATTGCTCGGTGTCCAGAAAACTGTTGTGATTCATCGGGACTGTGGCGCAGCTGGGTGGGAGTCAGCTGCATTAAGATCACTACTGACCAAAAGGTTATAAGTTCGAAGCCAGACTGGGTTGGAGTGAGCTTCTGACCAATTTGTGTAGCTTGCTGTCGACCTTATTATTATTATTATTATTATTATTATTATTATTATTATTATTGCAGCCCACAAGAGAGTTGCATCTGTCAAGTAGGAAATTTAGGTACTGCTTATGCGGGGAGGCTAATTTACAAAGCCATAAAAATCTCCAGCAAGCATGCAACGAATGAGAAAGTACTTCATCAGTATCACAGATGGAAGGTGAAGCAACAGCTCCCCTGGTGACCAGAATACCCTCATGAAAAAGCTGGAATGTTAAATAGACTCTGTGTGTCTGTCTATATATGTTGTGTGTCCTGAACGGTTTGGGACCATCCTACCTGCGTGACCGCATCTCCATCTACGAACCCACGCGTTCACTTCGGTCATCTGGAGAGGCCCTGCTCGTGATCCCGCCTGCGTCGCAAGCGCGTTTGGTGGGGACACGAGACAGGGCCTTTTCCGTGGTGGCCCCCCGACTCTGGAACACCCTCCCCAAAGATCTTAGACAGGCCCCTACATTGGCAGTCTTTCAGAAAGAACTTGAAGACCTGGCTGTTCCAATGTGCCTTCCCGAATAGGAAATCTCTACCAAGTCCCAGAAGCACTTTAGTCGAACTAAGATTGCTGCACACTGCGCACTGCACTTGCCCTATAATCCTACATACCACCTGTCACATCAGCACTTTTAATCCTGTACCCATTACTCTGGCCCGGCCCAGTTTTATTGTGTCTTAGTGTATTGTTTATTGCTTGTTGTTTATATTGCTTTAATTGTTTTTAATTTTCTTTAGGTTTTGTATTGTTATATTGTGTGTTGAGGCCTTGGCCTTTGTAAGCCGCATCGAGTCCTTCGGGAGATGCTAGCGGGGTACAAATAAAGTTTAATAATAATTAATATTAATAATAATGGCATTGAATGTTTGCCATGTATATATGGCACCCAGAGTCCCCTGCCTGTTGAGAAGAGCAGACTATAAATACTGCAAATAAATAAATAAATAAATCTTTAAAAGGTCTCCCTTCAAATTTGTAAACATGACTATCATGTCCCCTCCTAACCTTTTCTCCAGGTGAAGCATACCCAAATCCCTGAGAAGGCCCTCATAGGGATTTGCGGTTTCCAGAACATTGACCCTCTGTGTAGCCTGACATCGTGGCTGTTAGAGTGATCCAGCATTTCTGTGTTCTCAGATAATATGCTGTGTCCAGGTTGATTCATCAGATGCTCTGCTATGGATGACTTCTCTGGTTGAAGTAGTCTGTAGGGCTTTTCATGTTCCTTGATTCGTGTTTGGATAATACTTTTGCATTTGGTGGTCCTTATGTAGACCTGTCCACAGCTGCATGGTATATGGGAGACTCCTGCAGAGGTGAGAGGATCCCTCTTGTCCTTTGCTGAATGTAGCATTTTTTGATTCCTCCCCCCCTCTGAGGATGCCCCCCCAAAAACAACCTACAAACTATGTACGGACCCAATAAGAAAGTACCTCAAACAGACAAGGAGTTCAGGAGGGAGGAAGCTTGTTTTCATCTGCCCTGGAGACTAGGACGCAATGGAACAATGGCTTCAAACTGCAAGAAAGGAGATTCCATCTGAACATGAGGAAGAAATTCCTGACTGTGAGAGCTGTTCAGCAGTGGAACTCTCTGCCCCGGAGTGTGGTGGAGGCTCCTTCTTTGGAAGCTTTAAACAGAGGCTGGATGGCCATTTGAGAATGCTTTGAATGCAATTTTCCTGCTTCTTGGCAGGGGGTTGGACTGGATGGCCCACAAGGTCTCTTCCAACTCTATGATTCTATGATCTTGCAGAGGATCCTTTGCTGAATGTAGCATTTGTTGGTTTTTCCCCAAAACACAACCTACAAAATATCTACAGACCCACTAAGAAAATGCCTCAAGCAGACAAGAGTTCTTTCTTCCACCTTGGACTTTCCATAGGTATATAAACCCCACTTGCTTAGTTTCCAACAGACCTCACAACCTCTGAGGATGCCTGCAGGAGAGAATGCTTCTGGAACATGGCCATAGAGTCTGGAAAACTCACAGCAATCCAGTGATTCTGGCCATGAAAGCCTTCGACAACACCTGGTAGTAATTCTTATTTTCAAAATCTTTGGATGCAAAGCTTTCATTCTCTTAAAAAGTTCTCATTTAAATAGCAAATTATCTCCCATCATTAACACGGAAAAACAAACAAGCAAACAAAAAGTAACTTCTGCCAGATTTCTGACGTATTATTACCTCCTTCCATTAAGCAGCTGCAATGTCAGTTTGCCTCTCCTGCCAGAAGGAGGAAAAGGAACAAGCAGCAAACAGGAAAATACATTAGTCTAAAGCATCTTCAGAGGTGGGGATGTACTCTAGACATCTCATATTGCTGGTTAATCCCATTTTAGCTGCAAGCACTCCAACTTTTGAAAGCTTTTTCTTTCCTTGAACAAAACCATCAAGCCCTTGGGGTCAGTGTGTGCTTTAGCAACAAAGCGGCTATTAACTGCCGAGTGCTATCTTTTAGATCAAGGAAGAAAAGCTGAAAGAGGGAATAAAAATGAATAGGAGGAACTATTTCTGAGCCGTCATTCGACAAATATATATATAAAACACTCACACACTCACAAATTGAATTAATATTTCTGTTTGTACTTTGCACATTTATGATACAGTTTCCGTCTTAGAAGTTCTGAGAATGGCAGAGGATTTGTGAATGATGCCTATTTGTGTAATATTCCAAATTTCGCAAACTTTACAAATAGACGAGGCAAGTTACGTTGCATTCAAGAGGCTATGTTACATTCCCATAACGATTTTCTTCTATGTGAAAACTTTTGATTAAGGTGGCCATGACATTTGCCTTTCATTGCCACAAAACTCTAGAAAAGTGGACAATTTCAGTAG
>NW_026847438.1:243620077-243633971 GCF_025583915.1 Anolis sagrei ordinatus
TGCACACTTTGACTTAGAACATGGCTTGCTACTATGGCAAGGATGAAGTTAACTGTCCTTTCTTGAACCATAGGAGGTGTATTTTGTTGTGCACCATGATGAACACCTAACAGAAAATCACGAGAAGACAGACAATAATTGAGAGCAGGCTTGGGATAACTGCCTACAGCAAGAGTTTTCAAAGTGTCTCTCTCCTGTTCCTGTTGCCTGACTGTCAGACTAAATGGGGAGACAAGACAAGGTGGCAATTGATATATCCTTTGTTGGGTATATCCTAGTCCTGTTCAGAATGCATTCTTTCTACCTTCTGCTTTTAATAAGGGTGATAATAACAGTATGGGTTACATTGCCATTTCATTGTCCCTGTTTTAAGATAATCGGCTATTTATATCAAGCACTTCCAACAGATAACAAGTCTTTGGGAGACTCTGAAAATGAAATATTCTTGATTTGTAATATTCTTTTCAAGGCAGGAGAGATTTTACCTGAATCTGACGAGATGCTACAGGACTGGAAATTGTGCAGAAAGGGGCAACCAAAATGAACAATTGTCTAGAGCAGAGGTGGGCAAAGTGTGGCTCCTAGAACCAAGTCTGTGACCCTTTGAAGTGGCCAGTCCCACCCAAGCTCCCTAAGACCCCATTTTTTTAAAAAAGTAGCATTAATTTCTAAGCAATTTTATGCCCATATCATGTAGAAATCCTATCTTTGATTCAGAAACTCTCAACAAACCCAATACGATTCTCAAAATGCCTGTGATCTTCTTAAGTAGCACTGTTGTTTACTTTTCACTGTTGGGTAGGAGACTGCCCACTTTCACATGTCATCAATACGATTCAATGCATTATGATTATGACAACTCCCATCCCATACATTTTTTGGTCTTTTGTAATGGAATATCCCAGTTCCTGAGCTTCTACGTTGATCTCAGACCGTCTTTTTCCCCTTCCCTTTTTTTGTTTCTGACATTTCCCTCACAAATCATGACAGGTGCTGGCAGGAAGTCCCCCTGCCTCATGAGATGGGCTCCATAACTTTTCATTAGCCCAATGGATTAGGAATGTTGTTTAATGGGGAGGGAGAGGTGTGGGATAAAGTCTTTAATCTTTCTCTAACCTTTTCTCTTCTCAACTTGCCACTCATGCTACTCTCTCTGCTATTAACCCAGGGAATCACATGCTCTCATTCATTTAGAGGTGCTTTAATTCAAAAGGATTTAGACAATACCTGGTGTACGCCAGGTACAGTTCCCAACAAGAAGGTCCTTCTGCTGTAGTCCTGATATTGTGAAGTGGAGGAAAGTCTCACTAGAATCTTGAAACTTTATGACTGTAAAGTTATTGCAAAATGAGCATGTGGAAAAATAGGGAAAAAAAGTACAAGGTGCACATGCTGGGTAGGACAAACATGGGTAGAAAGTGAGGCTATGTAGAAAATTGATCTCAGGAACTCACATCACTAAAGCACCCGCATTGCTCAATTGCAGTGTGGCATGAAAGTGATCATTCTAATAACATTGTTCCCATTTACTGAAATAACACAATTGTGTTAAGGGAACAGGCTGGTATGAAAATGTCCATAGAATGCAGAAGACTTAAAGTTTTGTAACTCTGGGGACTGTAAGAGATCTGATAGTTTTATTTACAGTAATAAAACCACAGCAATAACGTGGATGTCAGTCCCTTGCTACAGGTCTATCTTAGCTGTCACCTCTGAGAGTAAAGGGGCGATTATAGTTGCTTTCATACATCCTTTGGGCCTTTTTATAATTGACAGCTTCAAGATGCTCAAGAGCCACCATGTGCAGTGTGTGCAAATGTCTGGGAGGAACATAGCACAGAATGAGGCCCTGATCTCTCTCTGACCCTGAAGTTTAGTGAAAATGTGAAATGGGATGGGAAAATGCATTTTTTTTGTCAGAAGTGTCTTGAGAAACTGCAAGTTGCTTCTGGTGTGAGAGAATTGGCCATCTGCAAGGACATTGCCCAGGGAATGCCTGGATATTTTGACATTTTACCATCCTTATAAGAAGCTTCTCTCATGTCCCCACGTGGAGAGCTGGAGCTGACAGAGGGAGCTCATCCATGCTTTCCCTGGATTCAAATTATTGGTCATTTGATGAGGGTCGCAGTGGTCTCAGGAAGTGAGTGAAGGTACTGCAAGTCCCATCATCCATGGTCCATCCCCTCCTCCACACTGCACCAGGATGTAGAGTAGGTCATGGGGGCTCTGTGTGCCAAGTTTGGTCTTGATGAGTCATTGGATGATACATCCTGCTGCTGTTTCGAGGAGGATAGACCATGGATGACGGGACTTGCAGTACCTTCACTCACTTACTGAAACCATTCTGACCCTCATCCAGTGACAGAAAAAGACCAAACTTGGCACACACAGCCCCCATGACCCACTCTACATCCTGCTGCATCCACACTCACCCCAGATTTGAACTTCCAACCTTTCAGTCTTCAGTTCTGCCAGCACAAGAGTTTAACCCATTGTGCCACCAGAGGCTCCTGGAAACGGCATTGAGCACTGTCATCTCCCACCCTTTCCCAGGTCTCAATGACTGTGTAGTTTCCCACCCTTTCCCAGGTCTCTAATGCCACACCAAAATAAAACTGGAGGATATGTAATATGAGTCACAGTCATAATACTGTATAACTTGCATGTGCACTACACAGTTATATCAGTTTTATAACAATAACAATAATAATTTTACTTCTTACCCACCTCTCCTCATGGCTCAACTGGCTATCACATTCTCTCTTAACCTCTACCCCAAGCTAAACATACACAGTTCTCTAAGTTCTCCTCATAAGGCATGGTCTACTCTCCAGACCTTTCACCATATGGTATTCCACCTCTTGACACATTTCAGCTTGTCAATAACCTTCCTGAAGTGTGTTGCCCAGAACTGGATGCAGTATTCCAGATGAGGTCTAACCAAAGCAGAATGGAGTGGTATTATTACTTTCCTTGACATAGACCAGAGCTTTCCAAGCTGTGTGTCATGGCACATTAGTGTGTTGGCTCTGCGTGTAGGTGTGTTAGGCCCAGTCTGAGGAGTGGCAGGGACCCAAGATGACAGAGGGTCCATCTGCTGAGCCCTGCATTGTGTGAGGCATTTCTCCTTCCTTCCCTGGGTAAGGTGCTACATTTCTTCACCTTCTCCATTTCTCCTTCTCACTCAATTCAATTTAGTGTCTCTTCTGTCCCTTCGCACTTTCCAGTCCTGCCCTTTGCCTCCCTGCTTTTGTGGAATTGCCCACCACATGAGCCACCTTTCTCTTGAGTGGTACACGCCAGAGAGATTCAGTAAAAGCAGCACCTTTCTTGATGGTTCAGACTGTGAGCCCATCACTCGCCCCTCTCTTGCTTTTGGGTTTGCTGAGGAAGGACAGCAAGGCCAGGCAAAATGGAAGCATGGCTCCTTTCTGCAAGCCCTTTCCATGTCTAGCTTTCACCCCTTTTGAGGTGCTTTTGGAGTCTGTGTTGCATTGGGACTGCCTCGGTGGAGCTTGTAGCAGATATGTTGGAAGTGGGAAGAAGGTTGAGGAAGAAGGACACACCCCTCTGGTTTGTTAATAAAACTGAATTACTGTGTCATGAAATGATGCATGTCTAAATAGTGAGTAAGGTAGGTAAACAGGCATGTAGTCGGGGGAGGGAGGGCTTGAGGGGCTTCAGCCCCCTCCCCCCGAAATTCTCATGGTGGTCTGCGAGAAGGCTTTACTGGTACATTATTTAAACTGTTATGTTTATTCATATCATGATCTGATCACCATGCTCAATATATCCCATACTCAGCCCCCCCCCCCCCCAAAAAATCCTGGCTATGGGCCTGTAGAAGGTTTTCCCCTGACATTAAGTCTAGTCGTCTGACTCTGGGGATGGGTGCTCATCTCCATTTCTAAGCCGAAGAGCCGGCATTGTCTGTAGACACCTCGAAGGTCATGTGGCCAGCATGACTGTATGGAGCGCTGTTAACTTCCCACTGGAACAGTACCTATTGGATTTTGATTTGCATGTTTTCAAACTGCTAGGTTGGCAGAAGCTGGGGCTAACAGTAGGAGCTCACCCCGCTCCCTGGATTGAAAACAGTGATCTTTTGGTCAGCAAGTTCAGCAGCTCAGTGGTTAACCCACAGTGCCACCAGGGGCTTTAAAAAGTGTAACCAACATGAAATGCCTAGACACTATACTCCTATTAGTGCACTTTAGAATCATATTGGGGTTTTTAACTGCTTCATTACAATCAAGGGCGGCTCAACCCATTAAGCAAAGTAAACATTTGCGGTAGAGTTGATTTTGCCCAGGGGCACTCTTGAGGCGCTCTTGGGGGAAAATAGACCTTGACATATGCGAGTTGTAGTTACTGGGATGTATAGTTCACCTACATCAATCAAAGAGCATTCTGAACTCCACCAATGATGGAATTGAACCAAATATGGCACACAGAACTCCCACGACGAACAGAAAATATATATCGGTGATTGGTTGGGGGGGGGGGCGCCAAAATACTGTTTGCTTACTGTTGAAAATTACCTAGGGCCGCCTCTGATTACAATGTTAACTCATAGTCTACTAAGACTCTTAGATCCCTTTCACTTGTATTCTTGTCAAGCAGAGTGATACCCACCTGTGGTTTTTTTCCTGCTTTAGTGTAGCACCATACATTTCCTTCTGTTGAAATTTTTTTAGTTTTGGCCCAGCTCTCTAATCTGTTAATGTCAATTTGGATTTGGATCTTCTCCTCTCGGGCATTTGCCACCTTTCCTAATTGGATGCTATCTGCAGATTTGATCAGCATGTCCCTTATTCCATTGTCCAAGTCATTGATAAAGATATTGAATAGCCCTGAATGGCCCAGGACCTGCCCGTACCTCTGTGACACCACACAAGTCATTTCTCTCCAGGATGAAGAAAAGCCACTGAGAAGCCTCTTTGTTTGGTCACTCAATACATTCCCACCCCACCTAACAGTAAAATGACAACATTTTACTAGTTTCTTTGTGGGAATACAATGGGGGACCTTGTTGAAGGCTTCCAGTTAGCCTTTGAGGAACTCCAGGGAGCATTCCCATGGGTTTACTTTTTCCTTGAGCACAGGCTCAAGGGATTGTAACTTACATCCACCTCACATCTGAAGAGTTAGTCAAGTTCCGCTTTGCCGAGCCAAAGTGAAAGAAGTGTGGGAAAGGAAGAAAAATAGGTTAAGGAAAAAGCCCATGTACTTATTGATTTTTGAGCAGAAAACCAGCCAAACCTTTGCTACTCAAGCCAGTGTGGTTCAAGGTCAACCCCATTAGAATAATCATTAAGTGGAGAGAAGGAGATGAAGGGAGACTCTATCAAATTGCCTCTCACTCCTCTTGGAAATTGGAGAGCAGCCAGCATGCCGTAGCTCTTGGTTTTGCCTGGGATTTTCACTTTTGTTTTCATGTCAGTCTTGTTGAGGAATTAGATTGTTATCAGAAAAAATGAAAAATGGGCTCGACTCAAGAAAGATAAAGCCACAGCAACATCACATCCATCTTGCCCTTTGCACTGGAGATTTTTTTAAAAAACATTTTTTTTTGCTCATTATCATCTTCCCTTGTCACCTTTAAAGAAGTATGATGAGTGAGACTGGAGAAATGGTTTCCTGTGACTATGGTGCACTTGAAGGGAGTGGTCTAGGTAGCCATGTAGCTGTCATAGCCCAGCTTAATGTTCACGAAAACACCACATATGAGATGCCAAATAACACCAATCTTACTGCAGCTGCATTGGTTACCAATTGAGCACCGGATCACTTTCAAAGTGATGGTACTCACCTTTAAGGCCTTGCATGGTCTGGGGCTGATGTACCTGAGGGACCGCCTCACCCCCTACCAACCCCAGAGATCCCTCCGTTCTGAGGACCAAGATTTGTTGGAAATTCCCAATGTCAAGACCTTGTGTCTGACAGCAACCAGACGCAGAGCCTTTACAGCAGTGGCACCATCACTCTGGAATACTCTGCCACCTGAAGTCCGAGCCTTGCGGGACTTATCAGCTTTCCACAGGGCATGTAAGGCATACCTGTTTCGACAGGCCTTTGATCTTTGATATTGCTGTTTTTAAATTGTTTTAAATTGTTTTTAAATTGTGTTTGATTTTAGTCATTCTTGTAAGCCGCTCCAAGCCCCAGGGGAGTGGCGGCATATAAGTTTGAATAATAAATAAATAATAAATAAATCTATTTATATATTTTTGACATAGTAGGTTTGATTTGAAAGTGCAGCAGACTCAATAAAAGTATTTTCTGAGCCTGTTCAAGCTGAGGCTGTAGCTCAGGCATGGGCAAACTTGGGCCCTCCAGGTGTTTTGGACTTTAACTCCCACAGTTCCTAATAGCCCCAGGCCCCTTCCTCTCCCCCCTCAGCCACTTAAACATGGGCTTAAGTGATTGAGGGGGAAAAGGAAAGGGCCTGAGGTTGTTAGGAATAGTGGGAGTTGAAGTCCAAAACACCCAGAGGGCCAAAGTTTGCCCATGCCTGCTGCATGTTTAAACTCAGTTGTTGTTGTTGTTGTTGCTGTTGTTGTTGTTACTTGCTGTCAAGTTCACCTGACTTTTGGTGACCCTATGAATGAGAATCTGGTGTAGTGGTTTGAGCATTGGTCGATGGTTGTTGTTGTTGTTTATACTTTATCTCCCCTGAAAGGGACTCAAAATGGCTTAACATAAAAGCATCAGCATAACAATTTAAAAACCACAGCACCCCCTTAATTGATTTTAAACCCTAGGGTTAGACACTGGGTAAATAACACTCTCTGTACCTCAAAGGCGGGAAAAGCCTCCTCTGAACACATTTTAACAAGAAAACTTAAGAATGCCTTAAGATCATCATAGGCTGGAAATGACTTGAAAGCACACAAGATTTCCAAGACTTCTGACTCCTGACCTCCCCAGGTTTTGCAAACTCAGGGCAGCCATAGCTTCCTGGGTCCACCTCTGGTATAGTTTCTAGGGCTGTGCAAATTTTTGATTCTCCATCATAAGTCAGATCGAATTCTTTAGGTCCTTGCATACCATGTAATATCTGGCATGTGGGTGTTGCCTTCTGGGGATTTTTTTAAAGGATATTTTATTTCTAAAAAGGCAAGAATTTCCTAAAAATCAGGGGATGATCCAAAAATTATGAAACTTGGTGGGCTAACAGTGGTAGATGTGTCCTCCAAGTGTGGTCATTTTCATCCCAATAGCCCTAAAAATTATGGGAAGGGGAGCCTGGGAAGCACACCATTGCCGTCAATGGGCTGGATCTAGCCGCATGTTTTGGTTGTGGGCTAAAAACAGTTATTTGGTTATGTGCCCATTTTCAGAAGGTGCACACAGAGGCAGCCCTAGGTAATTTTCAACAGTAAGCAAACAGTATTTTGCCCCCCCCCCCAAACCAATCACTGATATATATTTTCTCTGAGTATTATAAAGAAGTAAGAGAATGCTCACTAATTTCTTCACTAAAGCATGCATGATACATGGCATTTTTCAGCCAACACTAAGGAAACCCATGGAAAGAAAATTGAAAACATCAATCCTATGCATGTCTACCTGGAGCTAAGCCTTATTAAACTCGGTGGGGCTTAATTCTGAGTAGACATGTTCAAGAACTCACTCTAAGTATCTCAGCATGGTCAAAGCAGTTGGCAAGGTGAATTCGCTTGATCATAAAACAGTCATTTTAGAGTTACAGTTTCCATTTTTATTGGTGCGTGCCATCTCCTAGGCTGCTAAACACAGCTGATGCCTGAAATAATCTTCAGCCATTAAAGAGTTAGTAAAGTTTAATATGTTTAGAATGAGTTTTAAATTGATTAAAGTTTATGAACAATGTGTGCCTCATAATAATTACATCACTTAAGGGTTTCTTTCATATAAAAAACCCCTCCCTAACTTATCCTTGATGAAAATTAATCTGGCTCCTCACGTTTCATCTTTCCTTGTTGCTCTTGTACCTTTTATATGTTGGCTTGATTGCTGTCAATTTGTTTCTTTAATGTAAGCAATTAAATGGCTGATAGTTTTTGCTAGCTTTCAATTATCTCCCAGCCTGACAATAGCACCAGCTGCAACCAATTTTCATAAACCAACTTGCAAAAAGGTTTGCCTTGAAGACGTTGGTGAATGGAGAAGGCAAGCTATTTGCATGCCTTGAAATTAGAAGGCACCAGGAATGTCTTCAAGAAATATTGAAGCCATTAAAGCAGGAGTCAATATCAATCTTTGCTACACACAACAATTTGTATTGTTGTTACAGGCACCATGGCTGGGATCCCACATCAGGGTTGTGTAGTCTGAATCTCCACATGTGGCGTGACTCATAGAAACATAGAATCATAGAGTTGGAAGAGACCTCGTGGGCAATCCAGTCCAACCCCATTCTGCCAAGAAGCAGGAACATCACATTCAAAGCGCCCCCAATAGATGGACATCCAGCCATTGTTTGAAAGACTCCAAAGAAGGAGCCTCCACAACACATTGAAGCAGAGACTTCAACTGCTGAACAGCTCTCTTTCACAGTTAGGAAGCTCTTCCTGATGTTCAGGTGGAATCTTCCTTCTTGTAGTTTGAAGCCATGGTTTCGTATCCTAATCTCCAGGGCAGCAGAAAATAAGCTTGCTCCCTCCTCCCTATGCCCCCCTCATATATTTTTACATGACCATCAAGACTCCTCTCAGTCTTCTCTTCTGCTGGGTAAACATGCCCAGCTCTTGAAGCCGCTCCTCATAGATCTTGTTCTCCAGACCCTTGATCCTTTAGTTGCCCTCCTCTGGACACATTCCAGCTTGTCAAAGTCTTCCTTAAACTGTGATGCCCAGAATTGGACACAGTATTCCAGGCGTGGTCTGACCAAGGCAGAATAGAAGGATAGCATTACTTCCCTAGATCTAGACTCTATACCCCTATTTGTGCAAGCCAAAATTCCATTGGCTGTATCTTTGCATTTCATTTTTTCTGCCCAAGTGGAGTATCTTGCATTTGTCACTGTTGAACTTCATTTTGTTAGTTTTGGCTCATCTCTCTAATCTGTTAAGATCATTTTGAATTCTGTTCCTGTCTTCTGGAGTATTGGCTATCCCTCTAATATCCCTCAATTCGGTGTCACCTGCAAACTTGATGATCATTCCTTCTAATCCTTCATGTAAGTCATTGTTAAAGATGTTGAACAGAACTGGGCACAGGACTCCACTCATCATTTGCAGCACTCCACTCGTCACACTCATTGATTGTGCCACACAACCCTTGTGTTGAATGACAGGACTGTACAATTGAGTGCACATCCAAATGCGAAACTAAATGTACAACTGAACATGTTTGTTGACAAGGTCTCCAGTTTTATCTGTTGAATCAAAAGACCACCTTGTTCCATACTAACGTACCTGGACTCTAGATCCTTGTACCCCTACCAAAGGGGTGACCTTGGGTACGTCTCATCCTCTTAGCCTGAGAGAGACGCAAAGGCACCTCCCTGAACAAATCTTCTCACAAAACACCCATGACAAGTTTACCTTAGGGTTGCCATATGTTGGAAATGATCTGAAAACATATAACAAATAAAGGACTTTGCCCTACATTTTACTAATTGTTTGTAGACTGCATAGGGAACTTGGAGTAAATCCTTAGTTCCTTGTCCTTCTACTCTTTAGAATCTTTAATTAACAACAGGCAGAAGTTTTTCTTCTTATCACCAAGAAAAGTAGACAAATAACCAACCTGTATTTACTACTGGATTTGTCCCCTCCTCCACCCCGTGGATCTAAAGTCCCATGGATCTAAAACTTGTTTTCTGCTGCCCTGGAGACTTGGTCGCAATGGAACAATGGCTTCAAACTACATTCCACCTGAACATTAGGAAGAACTTCCTAACTGTGAGAGCTGTTCAGCAGTGGAACTCTCTGCCCCAGAGTGTGGTGGAGGCTCCTTCTTGGAGGCTTTTAAGTAGAGGCTGGATGGCCATCTTTCAGGGGTGCTTTGAATATCTCTCTACCTTCTCTTCTGTAGGCTAAACATGCCCAGCTCTTGAAGGCGCTCCTCATAGGGCTTGCTCTCCAGACCCTTGATCATCCAAGTTGCCCTCCTCTGGACACATTCCAGTTTGTCAACATCTCCTTTCAATTGTGGTGCGCAGAATTGGACACCGTATTCCAGGTTTGGTTTGACCAAAGCAGAATAGAGCATGGGGAGCATGACTTCCCTGGATCTGGACGCTAAACTCCTATGTAGAAAGGCAATTACTTTCAGACCCTGGTGCCAAAGTCTCATACTACAAAGTCCCATGTACCTTTGTTCTTTAATGCTGGAGGAGAGATTATGAAGTTTGTGATGGCGCGTCTGGCCCCACTTGTATGTGAATGTACAGTTGAATTGTTTGATTATCTATAGCTGTCAATCAATGTTATTTTGCACCGGTTGAATTGCTCCCCCTGCTCAATTGTTTGACTCCACCCCTTCCTGGGGAAGAGGGCAGTGCTTTCTTTTCATTCTACCATCAGACAACTCAGCAGATGGACGTGAGAAAGGCTTGGCTCAAAAAAGCCCTCAGTTATGTCATCTCTCATCACCAATTCTTAAGTTTGCACTCTTAAGATTCATTCTTCATATCCAGCTCACCTGGACGACGTTGCGGAATCTTAAGCACCTTCAAACCAGTCCTCTGGCATCGAGAGGAAGACTTTGTGTCTTCAAACATAGGTCATTGGACTGGGGTTGTGAATACTCAGGCATTCACAGCCATTGAGAAAGAGGGAACTTGGAAAGCTTCTCAGCTGGAAAACTCCTTGGACCCAAGACTTCAGAGACTGTAATGTAAGTTTTCTTTACCCCTTTTGAATATCAAGTTTATGCCTAAGGAAGATAACTCATTGTGAACAATAAAGACTATTTTGAGTTATCTATAGTGTCTTGATCCTTGAGAGTTCCAGTTCTCTAAAGGAGGGCAAGAAGCAATCCCCTGGGGAAAAGATGCCACGTCCATGTTTCTTTCACTAAGATCTATAGACCCCTGGCTCGTTTCTAGTCCAAACACCCCCGACATCTTCCCCTTAGAAGATGCTTGGTTGATGGAGTGGCTGACTGTCTGGCCAGTGTCCTCTCCATTCAGCTGTGTTTGTAAAAGTACCTTCAGCAGCATTTTCAGAAAGACAAAAGCACCAGATGATGATGCAATGAGCCTTAGCTGGGGGAAGGCACTCGACCTTGTTGTGCTGCTGAAGTGCTTTGGGCCCCCGTTGCATTGACGCTGGGAGGTTATTCAGAGCGATGAGTGCTTAAGGAGAGGAACTGCATTACTAGTGACAATTTGGAAGACATTAACAAGGTGATGGATTGTGAAGAAGCTTAACACTCCAATCTGCATAACAGCCAAGCCTCTCGGTGTGGCAGGAAAGGGGAGTGAGCGGGCAGCAGTAACAGACTGGTGATTAAACCAAGTGGTTTTCATAGGGAGCCTTATTCTTTACTCTTTGAATGGAATTTGCCTTCCCCTCCCAAACATTTAATCTGGTCATAAAGACACAAAATTTGAAATTCTATGGGCATAAATAATCACATCTAAATTCTGTAAGGGGCAAGTTCTGTTTCCTGTGGTTAAAATACACTGGCTGGCTGGGTGGAGGGTGGTTGCTCAAGTTCCATTATATACAATGGCACAGGGAGATGGCTCTCCTATACAAAAAACAAAGTCAAAGTTTGTTGGGTTGTTGTAGGTTTTTCATCCTATATGGCCATGTTCTAGAAGCATTCTCTTCTGACGTTTCGCCTCTGAGGATGCTTGCCATAGATGCAGGCAAAATGTCAGGAGAGAATGCTTCTAGAACATGGCCATATAGCCTGAAAGACCTAAAACAACCCAGTGATTCTAGCCATGAAAGCCTTCAACAATACATCAAAGTTTGTTATTTGCATTTTTGAAAAATTATCAAGCCATGGATGGTTGAATCCAAGGATGCAAAATGTGCTGACATGGAGGGTTCATTGTATAGTGGAAAAATGGATGCACATCTTTTTCAGATGGGCCAGAATCTTAACTGTGCATAATACATGTGTCAGTACATGTGAAAAGGGTTGGCATTTTTGCCAGATATAAAGTTTACACTAAGTTTGAGGTTGCAGAAGTGGAGGTCCTCGTGTGATACCATAAGGAGTGGACACATTTGGGATACAAATTCATACTAAACATTTGCTTGGGTTGACTATTGTATGTCTTGGCTCAAATGCATAACATTAGTGCTGAACTCAAGGGTTGTACAGCGCACAATTATTGTGTAACTTTGCACGTGGAAATGTACACAAAACCAAACTCTTATCTCCAATCTGTGATCAAAAGGACAAGGGAGATTTCCTCTGCCTACTTCTGACTTTTCAACACTGTGGAATGGGGAATACCAAAGGATGTAGTTCATGTAGAGATAGGAATGGGTTGCCATGCTTCTTTCAGCATATAAGGTATGTTAAGCGCATACCCATAGCCAGGATTTTGATTTGGGGGGGGGGGGGGGTGCTGAGGATCTACTCTAGCAAACCTTTTGTATTATTATCCCAATATCCCCATGCATATGGGATATATTGAGCATGGTGATCAGATCATGAACTGAATAAACATATCAGTTTATAATAATGTATCAGTAAGGCCTTCTCGCGGACCACCGAGAATTGAGGGGGGGGGGGTGAAGCCCCTCAAGCCTCCCCCCCCCAGCTACATACCTGGAAGGGGCATCTGGGCCTTTGCAACATGAAATCCAAGGAAAGGCAGCACTTTTCATGGAAACTCTTCCCTGACCCACTGGACCAGTCTTAGAAAGCAACCTGGCCCCAGGATACCATTCCTTGCATCTCCTCTGAAGCTATACACTGATTCTGAATGTTAAACTAAGGTTCTGAGAGGCTTTTCTTCAAGTGATGAAAGAAGGTTGTTTGTTAACAGCATGTATTTTCCCTCATGCGTATATGTCACATTCTGTATTTTGTGGGGTTTTTTTTGGCTGATTTGGTGATTGGTCACAGCAAGGAAAACATTGGTCTAATTTGAAAATCTAATTGCTGGAACATGCATTTCTGAAGAAGTCCCATTATGAGAGGGGAAATAGGCTAATCCTTAGGACTACCCCTTCTCATTAATGTGTTTGTTGTTGTATGCCTTCAAGATTATTTCAGTTTATAGAAAACATAAAGCATATCTATCGTATTGTTTCCTAGGGCTGAGAGTGTGTGAGTCACCAGAAATCATCCAGTGTGTTTCCATTGCTGACTAGGGAATACATCCCTGTGGTCCAGACTTGTAGTGCAACACTCAAGCCGCTATATTATGCTAAGTGCATCTATGCTGTAGAATTAATGTGATTTGCCACAACTGCCATGCAATGGAATTCTGGGAGCTGAAGTGCTGCAAGGTCCTTCATCTTTACTGTTAGCGAGTACTAGTGCCTTGCCAAACTCCAAATTCCAGGTGGTGTAATTTGACCCCTTTTTTGATCATCCCGTGGCTAAGACAGGAAGAGTGTTTTCGAAGTTTTCATCCACATCTTGCCTGCAGATTGCTACATCTCTTTGTTGTTGTTGTTGTTGTTTATTTGTTCAGTCCCTGCCGACACTTCGTGATATCATGGACTAGCTCATGCCTATCAGCTGAGGCCATCAACAGCTCCTTCGGGGTCAAGCCAGTCCCTTCAAGGATACCATCCATCTATCTTGCCCTTGGTTGCCCCTCTTTCTTTTTCCTTCCATTTTCCCCAGCATCATTCTATTCTCCAAGCTTTCCTGTCTTCTCATGTGTGGCCAAACGACTTCATCTTTGCCTCTAATTGATGCAACTCAGAGTAAGCTTCACCTTGCTTCCAAACACCACCACACAAGAGCTGCAGTTTTATAGTTT
>NW_026847438.1:243635574-243848816 GCF_025583915.1 Anolis sagrei ordinatus
TACAAGCAAAGACAATTGCCCCAAGAATCACAATACAAGAAATCCCAAGCGTGCTGCTTTCCAGCTAAGGTAATCCATGGAGCTTTCAGGCTAATAAGCTACATTGAACTGACGCTTTCCCTTAGTTTGCAAGAAGCCTAAATAGCTTTCTAACATGAAAACATTATGCTCTCACCAACATGAAAGCATTGCGATGACCTCGGCCCAAACTGGTTTTTTTTTTCTGCCGGCCAGGAGAGAACTCCCCCTGACCCGCAAATCAAGACGAGCCTGCCGGGTCAGGTCACTATCAAGGCTTTCTGCACTTTCAGTATCAGCGTGGAAAGGAGGCAAAAGCCTCCCCATCTGTTCGCTATCTCCTTCGTTAAAATTCTTTTCTTCTGAGAACCGCTGTGGTGTTGACTCCCCACTGTCTGTGGGAGCCTCAGAAAAAGACCTAGAAGCAGGCCCAGGGATCTGAGGCACAGAAAAAGAGCCAGGAATCTGAATCCTATCATCCTCATCATCAGGGAACATCTCAGCCACAACACTAATATCCTTCCCTCCAGTGAGCAATCGGGCATTATTTCCTGGAGTATGGACTGCTTTGATCTTCTTGTGGTCTAAAGCACTTTCAGAATTTTCCACCAACATCACAGTTCAAAAGCGTTTATCTTCCTTCGCTCAGCCTTTGTTATGGTCCAGCTCTTGCATGTCAGGAGCAACTTGAGAAATTACAAGTCACTTTTGGTGTGAGAGATTTGGCCATCTGCAATGACATTGCCCAGGGGATGCCCAGATGTTTTTCATGTTTTACCACCCTTGTGGGAGGCATCATTTATTTATTTATTTATTTCCTATATTTATACCCTGCCCTTCTCACCCCCAAGGGGGGACTCAGGGTGGCCTCACAAAAGCACCATGCAGTGTTGTCATCATAAAACAATCAACAGTACATGAAAAAAATTAAAAATATTAAAATAGTAGAGGCTTCTCTCATGTAACCACATGGGGAATTGAGCCGATAGAGGGAGCTCACATAGCTTTCCCAGATGTGAACCTTCGATCTGTCAGTCTTCAATCCTGCCGGTACAAGGGCTTAACCCTTTGCACCACCGGAGGCTCATGAGGAATACCATTGCTTTAGTTATGCAGATCATTGTTGCCAGTGTGATGTCTCTACGCTTCACTATTTTATTGAGATTGGTCATTGCTCTCCTCCCAAAAAGGAAATATCTTCTGATTTCCTGGCTGCAGTCTGCATCTGCAGTAATCTTCACATCTAGAAATACAAAGTCTGTCACTGCCGCCATGTTTTCGCTACATCTTTAGTTGCATATATTTTCTTCTCTCATTCCCACATTCCCACATTCCCACCCCACGGGGGGTTTCCATCTTCTTCTCTTATGATAGGAGGCCAGCTGCCTGGTGCTAATGGTATAAATCTGCAGAAGAAGATCGGCCCAACACTCCAGCAACAATGACAGCTTTTGTAACTAATAATCAAAACAAATGCAAAAGAAAAGAGGCTCCTAATTGATGACAGAGGCACCCGCCGTCGAGAGGGATAACGTGGCAAGGTTACGTTCTAATTTAATTTTGATGGAAGACATCAAATAAAAACCCCCAGAATTGTCTGAGAACAAATTTAGTTCTCAGTTGGTTTTGTCTTGTAAACATCTTCTCATCTGCTGTACCTGTCAGAGACGCTCTCGGCGTTTGCTCATTTTGTACTGTAATAGCAGATGATGCAGTTGTGGGTAGCGGGGAGCAATACGTTACGTGGCGGAGAAATCGTCCATCACATGCAAATGAACAAATGGCTCTTTTGCTTTTTTCTGTGTAATGCAATATATCAGATGCAATATTCAAGAGGGGCAGTCAAGTGTGGTTTTAAATAACTCCTGAACTGCCAGGAGGTATTGATCAAAGCCTGGTGATCCACATCTCTCCCTGCGCTTTATGTCGGCATTCCCCCCGCCATCCTGCTTCTTTGTTGATTTGTGAACACTTGCTAAATGAGGCTTCAAGCTGCTTGATGTAACATTTGCCAAAAAACCATGAGCCCTCCACTAAACACACAGAGGGCATAGATTCATAGATACATTGAGCTGGAAGAGACAATAAGGCAATGGTTCTCAACCTTCCTAATGCTGTAACCCCTTAATTCAGTTCTTCATGTTGTGGTGACCCGCAACCATAAAATTATATTTGTTACTACTTTATAACTGTAAATTTGCTACTTTTATGAGCCATCATGTAAACATCTGATATGCAGGATGTATTTTCAGTCACTGAACCAAATTTGAGACAAATACCCGATATGCCCCAATTTGAATACAGGTGGGGTTGGAGTGACTGATTTTGTCATTTGGGAGTTGTAGTTGCTGGGATTCATAGTTAAGCTATGATCAAAGAGCATTCTGAACTCAACCAACTATGGAATTGAATCAAATTTGGCACACAGAACTCCTATGACCAACAGAAAATACTGCAAGGGTATGGTGGACATTGACCTTGAGTTTGGGACTTATAGTTCACCTACATCCAGAGAGCACTGTGGATGCAAACAATGATGAATCTGGACCAAACTTGACATGAATACTCTAAATATTCGTGACCTTGGGAAGTCTGACTTGGCCACGGTGGTCCACGCTCTGGTTACATCCCGTTTAGATTACTGCAATGCCTCCGAAGACTGCCTGGAAGCTGCAATTAGTCCAACGAGCGGCAGCCAGATTACTAACAGGAGCGGGGTACAGGGAGCACACTACTCCTCTGTTGCGCCAGCTCCACTGGCTGCCAATTAGCTTCCGAGCACAATTCAAAGTGCTGGTGTTGACCTATAAATCCCTAAACGACTCTGGCCCAGTTTACCTGTCCGAACGGATTCTCCCCTATGAACCATCAAGGTTGTTAAGATCTTCTGGAGGGGCCCTGCTCTCGGTCTCACCACCCTCGCAAGCGTCTGGTGGGGACGAGGGACAGGGCCTTCTCGGTGGTGGCCCCTCGGCTCTGGAACTCTCTCCCATTGGAGATTAGAACTGCCCCTTCCCTCCTGACCTTTAGAAAGTTGGTGAAAACCTGGCTTTGGAATCTGGCATTTGATGAGTGAGGCAATGGCTTTTGACCACAGGACGGATGGGGATGAATAGTGATTTTTATGCTAACGACTTGGCTTTATATAATTATATGATAGTACTTTAATGTGTTTATATTAGTGTATTATTGCTGTGATGTTTTTAAACTATTGATGTTGAACCCCCTTGTTGTAAACCGGCCTGAGACCCTCGTTGGAGGTGAGAAGACCGGTATATAAAAGTTCTAAATAAATAAATAAATCAATATGTCCAAATGTGAACACTGGTGGAGTTTGGGGAAAATCTACCTTGACATTTGGGAGTTGTAGTTGCTGGGATTTATAGTTCCTACAATCAAAGAGCATTCTGAACCCCTCCAATGATAGAATTGGGTCAAACTTCCAAAGTACTTCATCTTTGGGCTGTTGTAGGTTTTTTCGGGCTATATGGCCATGGTCTAGAGGCATTCTCTCCTGACATTTCGCCTGCATCTATGGCAAGCATCCTCAGAGGTAGTGAGGTCTGTTGGAACTAGGAAAAAGGGTTTATATATCTGTGGAATGACCAGGGTGAGACAAAGGACTTTTGTTTGCTGGGGCTAGGTGTGAATGTTTCAGCTGATCACCTTGATTTGCATTCAATGGCTTGGAAGCGCCTGGGGGGAATCTTTTGTTGAGAGTGATTTCATGTGCCTGTTTGTACTGTGTTTTCTGATGGTCTTTGACAATCCCCCCAGGGGTCTCGATCTTCAGGTTGAGAAATGCTGCTATAAGGGATAACCAGTCCAATCCAGGCCGACCTGAACAGATGGCCATCCAGCTTCTGTTGAAAAACCTCCAATACACTCTAAGGGAGCACATTTCACTGTTGATTAGATCTTCCATGAGGAAGTTCAGGTGGAATCTCTTTCCCTTGGTTTGCATATTACTCCATGTCCTCATCTCTGGAGCAGCAGAAAACAAGATGTCTCCATTTGCCACATGGAGCATGGCTATCATGTCCCCTTCTTAAGCTTCTCTTCTCCAGACTAAGTGTGCCCATCTCCCTAAGCCACTCCTCATAGGATTCTTGGCTTCCAGACTGGACACCTTTGTGCTTGTCAGTATCCTTTTTGAATTATGGTACCTGGAACAACCCCTATGGTCCCATAGCATTGAGTCATGACAGTTATGGTGGTGTCAAACTGGATTAATTCTGCAGTAAACTTAGAAAGGCTCAAAGGTTACACAGCCATATATAAGAAACAGGGAAGTCATGAGAACTGGACTGTTTGGATCAGTGAAATAATAATTACTTTATTTTACTATTTACTGTGGATAGGAAAGTAAGAAGAATTGAGGCAATACATTTAGTTAATCATTGATAAGGCTACAAAATCTAATTTAGTTTCATTTATGTTAGAAGAGGGGGAATTATCTATTAAGTTTTATGTTAAAATTGCCATTTAAACCAAAGCTAAATGCCTGCACTAAAATCTTGCCAGAACAAAAGCTGCAAAATGCCATCCTTGATTTTACTTGGCTCTGGGTAAGAGCCAGCTGCACAATGTACATTTCCTTAGCTCTTTCACACGCTATCTCATTTAATTAATTAAAAACACAATTAATATTTTAATTCTGGATTAAAGTTGATGTGAACATTCCAACTGAAGTCAATCACTTCAGCTAGGGTGTGTGTGTGTGTGTATTTAATGAAGTTGTCCTATTACGTTAGAATATTTGAAGCTTAAATGACAACCTAATTGCTTTTAACTAGTTAGTTACTAGATCTGGTCTTTACAAGATCTGGTCTTGATTTTAACTAGTTATTTACTACTAGATCTGTATGAGGGTTCTAAAACAGTGTGGATTTGAATAAGGTTGTGATCTCATGGGAGAACCAACATGGTATAGTGGTTTGAGTTGGAAACTAATACACAGAGCTACTTTATTGCTGGTGTTAAAAATGCAGAGAGAAGAGAATGCATTATGTTAGCAATTGGAGTGTGGGAGGATGAGGTTTCCAGCTCCTTCTCACCTGCCAGTGAGGTTGTCTCAAGGAAGTGTAACAGGACTTGCTGGCTAATGAGAAGGGATGGTCACTATCAACCCATGTCTTGATTGCCAGCAAGTATGGACCCATTCTGCACACGTGGGCCCACCCCAGGCCCGTAGCCAGGATTTCGTTTCGGGGGGGGGGGAATTTTTTTCAGGGGGGGTTTTGGGGGGGCTGAATTTCGGGGGGGGGGGTGCTGGTGGCGGGATTGGGGAAAAAGGAGTAGCCCTTAGCCCAATATCCCCCATGCATATATGGGATATATTGAGTATGGTGATCAGATCATGATATGAATAAACATAACAGTTTAAATAATGCACCAGTAAGGCCTTTTGCGAACCACCATGAGAATTTCGGGGGGGGGGCTGAAGCCCCTCAAGCCCCCCCCCCCCCGGCTACATGTCTGGCCCACCCCCAAACTTACCTTATAGGACATCTGAGGTGCAAAGAGAAAGTAGATAACGTTTCCAACTCCTTTCCACCAGCAGCCAGAGGCAGGATCCCCAAGTATGACAGGGATCCTGCCTCTGATTGTCACAGCTTCTTTGGCCAATTTTTTTTGTTGTGTCTGAGAAACTGCAAGTTGCTTCTGGTGTGAGAGAATTGGCCGTCTGCAAGGACGTTGCCCAGGGGACGCCCGGATGATTTGATGTTTTATCACCCTTTTGGGAGGCTTCTCTCATGTCCCCGTATGAGGAGCTGGAGTCGATAGAGGGAGCTCATCCGCCTCTCCCCGGATTCGAACCTGCGATCTGTCCCCGGATCCTCAGACTTACCTATAAGGCATCAGTACTGCTGAGGGAAAGGGGTGCATTCTGCTGGCAATTGGGTGCAAGAGGATGAGATTTCCAGCTCCCTTCCAAGAAGGTTCAAGAAGGAAGTGCAATGGGGTATTGCTTCTGATTGTTACAGCCTCACTGGCTCACGAGAGGGGGCAAAGACATAGTTAATTTATGTCCTGATTGGCATTAAGAATTGACTTCATTTTTGGTCAGATTCTGAGTGCTCAGAAGATGAGGAAGGGGATGTTGGGATAGATACAGAGGAACCAGAGGAGAATAGAAGTGGTCTAGAGAGAGTTGTTTTGGAGTCTCCTCTCAGTTTCCATGAGACTGGAGAAGGCGATGTCAGTTCTCACAAAAATCTGCCATAAGTGCAGGCTGAGAGACATGGGGGAGATGAATGTTGGTCTAGATCAAGTCATTTGGAACTTGTGAGGCAGAGCTTAAAACAAAGACAGATTCTCTTTTCCCAGAGGCTTAGAAATAAGGAGAGGAAAAGGCAGGTGTGTGATGAATGATGTCATGGGAGGGATGGGGCCTTTTAAAGGGGTTTCTGCTGGAACAACCCTTTGTGAGAACAACATTGTATTCAGGTGAACAGCTCTTGTTTCTTGGTCCTACATTTTCGGAATTCATGTATTCAAGTTTCTAAGTTTATTCCTGTTTATAGTTCATGTACGGCAAAGGTTTCCTACCTTGGATTCATGCTATCATGTTTATGTATATATCTGTGGATTGACTCTTGAGACTGTATTTGAAAGGATTTTGGACTCTTGCCTATCTTGGGAATAACTTTTTGAGCTTTGATTCTCTTTTTTGATTTGTCTTTTTTTTTATATACTCCCCTCTGAACAAACTTTTACTTACTGGATTATCTGGACAGAGTGTGGTTTGTGATGAAAAGGTGTTTGGGGTTCTAGAATCATAGAATCAAAGAGTTGGAAGAGACCTCATGGGCCATCCAGTCCAACCCCCTGCCAAGAAGCAGAAATATTGCAATCGAAGCATCCCTGACAGATGGCCATCCAGCCTCTGTTTAAAAGCTTCCAAAGAAGGAGCCTCCACCACACTCCGGGGCAGAGAGTTTTACTGCTGAACAGCTCTCACAGTTAGGAAGTTCTTCCTCATGTTCAGATGGAATCTCCTCTCTTGTAGTTTGAAGCCATTGTTCTGTGTCCTATTCTCCAAGGAAGCAGAAAACAAGCTTGCTCCCTCCTCCCTGTGGCTTCCTATCACATATTTATACATGGATGTCATATCTCCTCTCAGCCTTCTCTTCTTTAGGCTAAACATGCCCAGCTCTTTAAGCTGCTCCTCATAGGGCCTGTTCTCCAGACCATTGATCATTTTAGTTGCCCTCCTCTGGACACATTCCAGCTTGTCAATATCTCTCTTGAATTGTGGTGCCCAGAACTGGACACAATATTCCGGGTGTGGTCTAACCAGGGCAGAATAGAGGGGTGGCATCACTTCCCTAGATCTAGACACTATGCTCCTATTGATGCAGGCCAAAATCCCATTGGCTTTTTTGCCGCTACGTGACATTGTAGTACAACATCCATTCTCTTATGTGGATCTGTCCTCATGCTATCTTATAGGGCATCAGCAGTGCAGACAGAAGGAAGTGCACTCTGCTGGTAACTGAGGTCTCAAAGGAATATGTTTCCAGCTCAATTCCATCAGCTGGTAAGATTGCAACAGCAGGGATCCTGGTTCTGATTGACATAGCATCACTGGCTGGTGAGAAGGGATGGAGAAATCATTCTGCCCATGCTCTGATTGCCAACAAGAATGGACTCCTTTATCTCTATTTGACTTATGCCCCAAAAAGTAGGCTGGTGGTGAGGTGGAGAAAACAGTTCCGGTTGTGGCAAAAGTGAATAGAGATACAGAACTGCTATGGCCACATAACTCCAGGCTATACATCCATACTGAATTCTGTCCTTTGTTCTCCTTGCTAATGATGCATTGCAATTGAGAACCTGCATCTATTTTATACAACACACTAAAAATGATTTCAACAGCAATTGCGCAACTTGCACTCTTTTCATCATTACAGCCAACAGTTCTGGCCAAAACCCAAGATAGATTTACAAGTCTATTAGTTCCAATTTGCAAGATTCTGGTTAAAGCTATCTGACACTGATGGAGATACTTTCCACCCAGCTGTCTGCTGTGTGACTACTACTGCCTTCCTGGACTGCCCTTGAATTTGTTGTAATTGGAATATCATGAAAAGCTTTAGTCATTTCCTTCATTTCCTCTCATATCGCTGAGAAATGTCATTTGCATATTTTGTGGGAAACTTGTTTTTGATAACTATATTGAGGGAAAGGTACAACTGATCCTTGTCTGTTTCTCCCCCCCTTGACTCTTTTGCTGAGCTTGGACATCCATTTCTATAGCTCATCTTTCTATGAGATGTGTGTGTGTGTGGGGGGGGGGGGTCTACACTGTAGAATTAATGCAGTTTGACAACACTTCAATTGCCATGGTTCTATGCTATAGGATCATAGGAGTTATCATTTTCCAAGGTATTTTGCAGATGACACCAAATTGGGAGGGATAGCCAATACTCTGGAGGACATGAGCAGAATTCAAAACGATCATGACAGATTAGAGAGATGAATGGCCAAAACTAACAAAATGAAGTTCAACAGTGACAAATGCAAGATACTCCACTTAGGCAGAAAAAAAAATGCAAAGATACAGAATGGGGGACTGCCTGGCTCGAGAGCAGTACGTGTGAAAAAGATCTTGGAGTCCTCGTGGACAACAAGTTAAACATGAGCCAACAATGTGATGGGTGGCAAAAAAAGCCAATGGGATTTTGGCCTGCATCAATAGGAGCATAGTGTCTAGATCTAGGGAAGTCATGCTAGCCCTCTATTCCACTTTGGTTAGACCACACCTGGAATATTGTGTCCAGTTCTGGGCACTACAATTCAAGAGAGAAATTGACAAGCTGGGATGTGTCCAGAGGAGGGCGACTAAAATGATCAAGGCTCTGGAGAACAAACCCCATGAGGAGCGGCTTAAGGAGCTGGGCATGTTTAGCCTGAAGAAGAGAAGGCTGAGAAGAGACATTTCTGTTGATCCTAGGTTTCCAAGAAGCAAGAACAATGTTATAGGCAATGATATATAGACAAAAATCTCTGTGTGTACAAACACAGTATATTGTGAGTTGCAGTTGCTCAGTTGGGAGGAGGTTATTTATTGCCTTCAGAGCTTTGCTGTCATTGTGTGGCTTCTAACTTATGGCAACCCTAAGGTTAAAACCTCTAAAGGTTTCTTGACAGGAGAAGTTCAGAAGCGGTTTGTCATAGCCTTCCTTTGAGGCTTGAGAGAGTGTGACTTGCCTAGGATTGCCCAGTGAGTTTCATGGCTGAAAAGGGATTTCAGTCCTTCAGCTCCAGAGCTGTAGTCCATTGCTCAAACCTTTTCACCATGCTGGACATTTTTGAAGTACAGTAATCCCTCCACATTTGTGGTTTTTTTTTTTTGTACTTTTTGCATATTTGATTATTCACAGATTTGATGAAAATGTTCTCTGTAGGGATCTCTGCAGTTCTCCAGTGTGATGCTATGGCTAACTTTCTCCAAACATATTGGAAGACCTAGAGATTTCCCAGATAACATCTATCTATCTATCTATCTATCTATCTATCTATCTATCTATCTATCTATCTATCTATCTAATCTATCTAATCTATCTATCTATCTATCTATCTATCTATCTATCTATCTATCTATCTATCTATCTATAAATGCTCTGTGCATAATGAGTACCTTAAAAACAAAAGAATCAATGAACGAAATCACACCAAATTTGGCAACAAAACATCTCACAACACAAGGAGTGACCATCACTCCAAAAATTATGATTTTGTCATTTGGGAGTTGTAGTTGCTGGGATTTATAGTTCACCTACAATCAAAGAGCATTCTGAACTCCATCAATGATGAAATTGAACCAAACTTGGCACACATGGACCAACGGAAAATACTGGAAGGGTTTGGTGGGCACTGACCTTGAGTTTTGGAGTTGTAGTTCACCTACATCCAGAGAGCACTGTGGACTCAAACAATGATGGATCTGGACCAAACTTGACACAAGCACTCAATATGCCCAGATATTAACAAAGATGGAATTTGGGGGAAATAGATCTTGATATTTGGGAGTTGTAGTCACTGGGATTCACAGTTCACCTACCATCAAAAAGCATTCTGAACCCCATGAATGACAGAATTGGGGCAAACTTCCCACACAGAACCCCCATGACCAACAGAAAATACTTAAGGCCATCCAATCCAACTCCCTTCACCAGGGCGAGAAAATGTAATCAGAGCCCTCCTGACAAAGAGCCATCCAGCCATAGATATAGATAGATAGATATGATTCACACACAGATATAGTATGATAGATTTGAAAGGGACCCCTAAAGAAGGACAATGATATGTTGTTGCACGTTCCAGGGTAGGCAACATATCATTGTCCTGACAAAGAAACAGCAAGAAATACTGTTTTTTCCACAAGCATTTATTAAAAACCAATACTTTCTCATTACTTTATTTTCCAGATCAACAGACTGGGCCACAGCAATGAGTGGCAGGGGACAGCTAGTAACTCTAGAAATCTCTAATTCCTTTAGTTCAATTATGTGGTCAGCTTCCATAAGAAATAAACCATAGTGTTATGTTGGAAGACTTGGAAATTCCTTCCACTCCATCACACTGGGGCAAATTGCTCCTTTGCAGCACTTTGGGGATGGGGCCTGCCAAGCGTCATCATATGATACTTGGCAGGCCTTGCCCCATTGACCCTCCAAGTGCAGAGGAAGCATCACAAGATGCTTCCTTAGCCACTACACAGAGGTAAGTGTTTTAGTCTCATTTTTGGGTCCTTTTACCTATGTGATGGGGGAAAGGGAAACACGGCAACACACCATTTTCCTCATCTGATAGGGACAGGGACAGGGCACCAATGTACCTTGTCCCGTTTTCTCTGTCTAATAGAGGAAGGGGGGGGGGTGCGTGGGGTGTAGTGACCACCAGGAAGATGGTACTGGGGGGAAGGGCATGTGACGAGATCCCTAGAGATATGTTCTCTCAGGTTAAAAAAAATAGCAATTTCTTTATTAAAAAAAACATTAGCCAATACTCCAGAGACAGGAGCAGGATTCAAAATCTTGACAGATTAGAGAGATGGGCCAAAACTAACAAAATGAAGTTCAACAGTGACAAATGCAAGATACTCCACTTTGGCAGGAAAAAGGAAATGCAAAGATACAGAATGGGGGACGAGGCCTGGCTCGAGAGCAGTACGTGTGAAAAAGATCTTGGAGTCCTTGTGGACAACAAGTTAAACATGAGCCAACAATGTGATGTGGCGGCAAAAAAAGCCAATGGGATTTTGGCCTGCATCAATCGGAGCATAGTGTCTAGATCTAGGGAAGTAATGCTACCCCTCTATTCTGCTTTGGTTAGACCACACCTGGAATATTGTGTCCAATTCTGGGCACCACAATTCAAGAGAGATATTGACAAGCTGGAATGTGTCCAGAGGAGAGCGACTAAACTGATCAAGGGTCTGGAGAACAAGCCCTATGAGGAGCGGCTTAGGAGCTGGGCATGTTTAGCCTGAAGAAGAGAAGGCTGAGAGGAGATATGATAGCCATGTATAAATATGTGAGAGGAAGCCACAGGGAGGAGGGAGCAAGCTTGTCTTCTGCTTCCCTGGAGACTAGGACGCAGAACAATGGCTTCAAACTACAAGAGAGGAGATTCCATCTGAACATAAGGAAGAACTTCCTGACTGTGAGAGCCATTCAGCAGGGGAACTCTCTGCCCTGGAGTGTGGTGGAGGCTCCTTCTTTGGAAGCTTTTAAACAGAGGCTGGATGGCCATCTTGGGGTGCTTTGAATGCAATATTCCTGCTTCTTGGCAGAATGGGGTTGGACTGGATGGCCCATGAGGTCTCTTCCAACTCTGATTCTATGATTCTATGGTTTTTCACTTTCATGAGGGCTTTGTGTCTCCAAACCCAGAAAATATGATGGGAATCAATGTTGGATCTGATCTTACCTCTGTTCTGATACAGCAGATCTCATCTGCTCCTCCCTCTCTACGTACATAATGTATAGAGTTCCACATGAGGTAGTAAGACAGAATAAAACGCCAAAGGAAACTATTTGTGGAAGAAACAAGCCTAACTCCTCTGGAAATGGTCTGACAAGCTGTCAAGTGGGATGATCGGATTAAAATGTCCAGCGGTATGATGCGTTGAAATTTTGACAGGTAGATGCTTTGAACAGGAATAACCTCATTCAATGTTATTGGGGGGAGAGCGCTTTTTTTCCTTTTCCAAAAGAGGAAATCCAGATAATTTGGAAGTCAGCCCATCTTTTAGCCAGCACATGCATATGCACATACATTTCAAAATTGTAGTAAACATGAACGCGCTGCATTTGGAAGTGCTTTTCTTTACGATGACCTGCTGAGCTCGGTGAAAGCTGAACACATCGTGTCAATACTCTTCTTTGACTCAGAACAAAGCCTACTATCCAAACATGTTGAGCTCCCATTTGTTATCAAAGTGCTCATGCATCTTTACTGCATTCAACAAAAGCACATTAGCTGTTGCTGAATATAACTGTCAATCATGAACTCTCTTAGCATATTTACACAGATTATACCAGAAATGTCCATTTTTTGCAAAGTTTGCCAGTTGAAGTCGCAGTGCCTGGAGTTAGAGACCAAGGGTATATCTACACTATAGAATTAATGCAATTTGACACCATGTTAACGGTCATGGCTCAATGCTATGACCTCTTCTGCCAAAGAGTGTTGGTATCTCACCAAACTACAAACCTCAGGATTCAATAGTACTGAACCATGGCAATCCTGTAGTTTGGCAAAGTAAGGCAAGTGCCGCAGATGGCAGTGATCACACCACCCCCCTCCTCTCCAATCTGTTTAGTTGCCTGTTGGAAGATGGAATGCTATGTGCCACATATGTTGTCCTTTCAATTTTTCCAACATCAAGTGACTGGAAGGTCAGTTTCTATGTAATTTCTCGTTGAAATGACAAAGAGCTGCCCCCCCCCAAATGGATGAAATGGATCCCATACCTTTTAAATATTTTGTGGCATTTGGAAGAGGATGTACAGGGACACCTGAGTGTCACAAAATAATTCTTGGGGCTATTTGCATCCTCCAGGCCACAATCTTCTCATCCTGACTTGAACTGTCCTGCTACCCTTAGCTATAATGTTATTGATATCATTCAACATTTTATCAGTTATTTTCTGGATGTGCATGGTAGAAGGACCACCATCTTGCCATCCTTCTCAGGTTGTAATATACCTTGGACTGACCCCATTCAAAGCTTGAATGTCTAAGGTCAAGTAGAAGTGTTTTGGTCCAACTCAAGTGAAAAAAAATACACTGTGATCTCAGCTAACTACAGTATAATAAACATTGTTGCCTTCTCTTTGCCTGAGTGGTTCTGTTGTAGTCCAGCAAGCATCAGAGGACCTTTCTGATGGTTCAGAGGATGAGGGGGACAATATGTTTCAAAATGAGGAGTCTGTGAGTGATCGGAGAGAATTTCAGGCAGATGAGGCTGATGTTTTGGATTCCTGTTTTTATTCCGAGGCAACAGGGGAAAGTGAAAGTTCCAGTTCACATAATAATTTCTACAGAATAATCATTTTTAATTTAGTAATTTTCAAACTTTCATAGCCACATTTCGTTCCTTTGATGTAGATACCACTGAGCCAAAAAATCTGTATCCCCTGAGGAGAACAAATTCTCAAGTGTATAACTTTGTAAGAACTTAAATGTGTTGTAACTTATGGTATTTAATGGATATGTTCAACAAATTTTGTTGTAATAACAAGACTGAAGACTTAACTAATTTCTTTGAGTACATTTAAGTATAAGATGTTCTATATGTATGCTACTGGAGCGAAACATTGATTTATTCATTAATTTCAATCCACCAGAAGAAGGCCTGAAGTAGGCCGAAACCAGTCATGGACGTCTGAGCTACAAGCTACTCATAAGAAGATACGACTGTTAAAATTTGCACGATATTGTTTGTTGTTGCTGTGAGGTTGAACAGTGCAGCATGTTTATATGCAGATGGGGAATTTTCCCCGGAAACTAGATTAGGCCTGAGAATGCAGGGAGTGAAAAGCAGGCGAACTAGATTTTATCTTCTCTGAGATAAGACCCTGGAGTCCAGATGGGTCAGGTATGATGTCAGGTTTTAGTTTTAAAGCTGTCCATAGTGCTGAACCATGGGCCCAAATCGATCCAGCACCTTGGAGAGCTTATTTAATGCATGGCAGTCTTTTGCCAATTCTGGATTGACATTTGCTCCTTAGGTACAATCCCAAGAAAACTTGAATCATATGATCTGTTTTGATCTCAACTGAGGCTCCTTCTACATGGCCATGTAATCCAAATTATTAAAGCAGATAATCCACGTGATTCTGTACTGCCATATAATCCAGTTCAAAGCAGATAATCTGGATTTTATATGGCAGCGTAGAAGGGTCCTCAGTACCTCCACAAAAATCAAGATTTTAATGCTGATGGTATTGCAGTGGGAGTTATATTCTGAAACATGGCATGAAAATTGTGGTGGATCAGGACAAATAAATGTGTATTGGAGATGCCAGCCAATCTTGTTGGGGGAACTATAACCATCACTCAAGCATGCTTCCACTGCCTCCTTTGACCTTTGCAGTAGATGGGATGTCATCACCTCTCAGAAACCCATCTGTTGGTTTATTTTGTTGCCTTGATACACACAGGGGTTATTTCCCCCTCTCTCAAACAAAGGTCTGCAAAGGTCTTGCAAGAAGAAAAGCAACATTTTTCTTTGGTGACAGATCTTATCCTTCGGCGAGCTGTGAGAGGTACTGCATTGGGATTACAGTTTAATTAGTGATGGTCTGAGTTCCAGCTTCTACTTTACATTAATAACAAAGAAAGGGATGCATGCAGGGCTGCAGGTCATTTCCTTATCCCCTCTGAAGAAATTTTTGCAGGTGAACAATTAACAGAATGAAAGAAGCATGGGCTTGCTATTGGCAAGGAAAATCACAGCACATATAGACCAGAGCAAAACAACGGTGGAAGTAGAGTGATAGCAAATTCATCTCTGTATGTGCAAAAAGAAAAAGAAATGTGCAGGAAGCAGTGGGTTTTTAAATAAATACAACATTAAAGTTTTCTGTACACAAATGATGTTTGAGCAAAATTTAGCATTTTTGTGCACAAATGAATTTTTTTGGGAAAAAGGCACGTGTCTGAGAAATCATCCAAAGAAATCCCTGCAGAAACTCTTATAAAGTAGGGAGATAACTTTTGAAATTGTTTATCCATGGATGGAAGAAGTGAAAATTTACATCCTTAGATTCCATTTTAACCTGTATGTTTGTTAATTAATTGATTTTTAAAATTATTTTTTTGAGACCATACAATAATCTAGTGCATAAAAAATGCTTACCAATGAAGCAATCTCAACCACAGCAGCAACAACAATAATGATTGGGTTGCTGTAAGTTTTTCGGGCTGCATGGCCATGTTCTGGATGCATATATCTATGCCTAAGCTACATTGGTTTTAAGTGGATAAATTCCTATATATTTCTATTCTATTTTAATAGGACCAGATGTATGTTGTATGTTGTGTTTGCACTGTCTGTTWTTGATAAGSCCAACTGGCTCTTTTTTTTGTCGTMTCAGGAGCGATTTGAGAAACTGCAAGTTGCTTCTGGTGTGAGAGAATTGGCCGWCTGTAAGGACATTGCCCAGGGGACACCRGGATGATTTGATGTTTTTATCATCCTTGTGGGAGGCTTRTCTCATGTCCCACATGAGGAGCTGMAGCTGATAGAGGGAGCTCATCRACCTCTCCCCYGATTTGAACCTGCGACCTGCTGCCAACTGGCTAATCAATAAGAAGTGTTGTTGTTGTAAGTTTTTRGGGCTGCATGGCCATGTTCTGGAACATYTCCATACAGCCCGAAAAACTTACAGCAACCCAGTGATTCCAGCCATGATATCCTTCGACAAAACAATAATATTACCTGTCTCTTCAAGGCTTGAGGCAGGGTTTTTTTTTTTTGTCGTATCAGGAGCAGCTTGAGAAACTGCAAGTCACTTCTGGTGTGAGAGAATTGGCCGTCTGCAAGGACGTTGCCCAGGGGACGCCCAGATGATTMGATGTTTTTGAAGCAGGGTACAATGTTGTTAAAACAGATAGATAAAATATAAAATCATTAATATATATATATATTAAACGACATAGACTTAAGATTAAAACACATAAAAATAATTTCTACCAAAACAAAATGTAAGTGAATCGGTGTGCCTGTCTCCAAATCCACTCTGTAATTGCAAAGGGTAATGCACAATGGGAATGTGCAGGAGCATCGCACAAGCACACATTGTTATGTGTATTTTAATATTTATTTATTAATTATATTTATATACTGCCCCTCTCAGCCCGCAGATGACTCAGGGCTACCATATGTGCAACAATCTTATGTGCCTAATTCTGTTTAGACTGGTATCCAATGAATAGGACCATTGAGCACTGTCTGAAAGAAATCACTCATCACAATTTATGGCTTATGTACATTTTGAAGAAGATGCTATGCAATTTTGCCAGTATTCTTCTCCCAAAGGAAACAACACTTGGGTGAGTGTCCAGCATACAATTGTCAACAGCTCGGAGGAAGGCATGGATGAGGTAACTGTGGCATGGCTTGGCATCCTGTTGGTGTCTTATGCACACATACATTTTCCTATATGCACAGCTGTATTTTTTTTTTTGGCCAAGAGATTATAACCATACTCAGTTGGCAATTGCAGAAGCAGAGTCCTACAACTGGAAGTTGCTTATTTTTGAATGTTGTGTTACTATTAATTTGTGTTTTGTCGATGCAATATGTTAGTAGTCACTCAAAGTGTGAAGTGCAGCCACCACTTATGAGTGCATCTACACTTCAAATGAAAACAGTTTGATGCCACTTTTACTGTCCTGGCATGGAAGACCACACCTGGAATATTGTGTGCAATTCTGGGCACCACAATTCAAGAGAGATATTGACAAGCTGGAATGTGTCCAGAGGAGGGAGACTAAAATGATCAAGGGTCTGGAGAACAAGCCCTATGAGGAGCGGCTTAAGGAGCTGGAAATGTTTAGCCTGAAGGAGAGAAGGCTGAGAGGAGATATGATAGCCATGTATAAATATGTGAGAGGAAGCCACAGGGAGGAGGGAGCAAGTTTGTTTTTTGCTGCCCTGGAGACTAGGGAGCGAAACAATGGCTTGAAACTACAAGAGAGGAGATTCCATCTGAACATGAGGAAGAACTTCCTGATTGTGAGAGCCATTCAGAAGTGGAACTCTCTGCCCCGGAGTGTGGTGGAGACTCCTTCTTTGGAAACTTTTAAACAGAGGCTGGATGGCCATCTGTCAGGGGTGATTTGAATGCAAATATTCCTGCTTCTTGGCAGGGGGTTGGACTGGATGGCCCATGAGTTCTCTTCCAACTCTTTGATTCTATGATTCTATGAAGGTATTTAGCATTCTTTGCTAAACAGTGCTGCCGCCTCATCAAACTACAACTTCCAGGATTCCACAGCATTAAGCATGCTCCTTTAACTACATAATTGTAGGTGTACATTATGCAAGCAGGATGGAAAATCTTAGCATGTTTTTTATGTGCCCAGAATGAGCTCTTCACGTTTCTGGAAATGCACAGCAGGCTAGATCTGGAATTAATTGATAGAAACACTCCACTGTAAGTGTTTATTGGTCATTGAAGGTACAAGTCACAAAACAGAAACAGGAGAAAAGGAAAAGATACCATTGGGTCATCTCTTGACTGACTCCACTTAGAAAGTCTCCAATAACAAGCGTGTCGCTTACAACAGCATTCCTTTCATCTGTTTAGAGTCCTTCATCGCGGTTTTCTCTGCAGAGACAGATTGTTTTTCTCACTGACTTCCAACAAGGACAGTAAACCACTTTGGTCTCAGAGGCCTAGAAGATCTTGGTGGACCTGATGACTTCACGGTATGAGGGTCCACCTCAATCCCTTCCTTCTCCACTGATGTGTATCTCAATCTTATCTCTCCTGAGAGAGAAAATATGAAGGTTCATATTTGGTCTTTCCACTGGGATGATGGAATGCATGGTGGAATGCAATCTGGAGATAATAACAGCATTCCCTGTGCATGGCACACTTTTCCAGATAGGAAGAGACACTTTATTTGCATTATTTCTATTAATTGCTCAGATGTAAGAGTGAGTTGTCTTTCCTAAACACAAAGGGGTTAGTAGTGTGCCAACATCGGTGTCAACATCGACACCGAAATACAACACCGCCTGAGCTCTGCGAGTGCAGCATTTTCCCGAATGAAGCAGAGAGTGTTTGAGGACCGGGACATCCGTAGGGATACCAAGGTGCTTGTCTATAAAGCTATTGTCCTCCCAACCCTGCTATACGCTTGTGAGACGTAGACAGTCTACAGACGTCACATCCAACTCCTGGAACGATTCCATCAGCGCTGCCTCCGGAAAATCCTGCAAATATCTTGGGAAGACAAGCGGACAAACGTCAGCGTGCTGGAAGAAGCAAAGACCACCAGCATTGAAGCGATGGTCCTCCGCCATCAACTCCGCTGGACCGGCCATGTTGTCCAGATGCCTGACCACCGTCTCCCAAAGCAGTTGATATATATATATATATATATATAGCAGAATGTTGGCGGGCAGGAAAAGAGATTTAAAGATGGACTCAAAGCCAACCTTAAAAACTGGCATAGACACTGAGAACTGGGAAGCCCTGGCCCTTGAGCGCTCCAGCTGGAGGTCAGCTGTGACCAGCAGTGCTGCAGAATTCGAGGAGGCGTGAGTGGAGGGTGAAAGAGAGAAACGTGCCAGGAGGAAGGCGCGTCAAGCCAACCCCGACCGGGACCGCCTTCCACCTGGAAACCAATGCCTTCACTGTGGGAGAAGATGCAGGTCAAGAATAGGGCTCCACACAAACCCACAAAAATAGTCATCAAGGAAGACCATCTTACTCGTCCAACGAGGGATCGCCTAAGTAAGTAGGTAAGTAAGTAGTGTGCAAAGGAATCTCCTCCATTAAGAAACATAGGGCTTTGGAGATAGAAAGGGAGTTCTTTTTATCCTCTATGGGTTACATTGGAGCCATCTGTGGATTCCTTTCCCTTGAGTGGTAAATATCAGCACTCTAATGTGCTTCAGGACTTCCAGAATTGTTACTTGACATCCATCAAACAGATTAACAGTTCTGAGGTTCAAAAGAAGCTTTGTAAACTCATTTAGACTTTAGAAACATAAGACGCTGCTGCCTCAGACGGAGACAGAGCACTGGCCCATCTGGTAAAACTGCTATTCTTTTTGACAGGCAGCCTCAGTTTTTTAAAATATTTCAGACAAGAACCTTTCTTACATTAACCCTGGTCTTTCCTGGTGGAAAACCAGTATGGTGGAAAGGAAACCCATCATGAGCCATGGAAACTTATTGAATGATCTTGAGAAGTCAAATTCTTTCAGTCTTACAGGGAAGCGATGTCAACTTTCCTTTGAATAAATCTTGTCCCTCCCCCTATTTTTTCAAGCTAAGGAGGTGGTTTGAATGTTGGACTCAGGACACCAAGTTTAAATCCTGTTCAGCCGTGGCAATGCAGTGATGACCTTGTACGAGTCACATTCTCACATCCTAAGAAGACATCAATGGCATTGTATGCTAATCAAGGTGGTCAGTTGAAATATTCACACCTAGCCCAACTGACAAAAGTCTCACCCTGGTCATTCCACAGATATATAAACCCTGTTCCCAGTTACCAAACAGACCTCACCTCTGAGGGTGCTTGCCATAGATGCAGGCGAAACGTCAGGAGAAATGCCTCTAGAACATGGCCATATAGCCCGAAAAGACCCACAAGAACTTAATCATCAATAGCAAATCTCATCAGAATAAAATCTTCCCAAGGGAACACCAAGATAGCCTTTTCATAATTCAGAATAAACTAATTTATTTCCAGAATTTACTTAGGCATAATTATAAGGTGAGCATGGTGTACTACAGAGTGCTGAAGTCGGACTGTGGGAGACCAGAACTCAAATCTCTGCCCTCATTGATCTTAAATTAATAGAAATATTAATTCTATTAATTCTATTAAGTCCTCGGTGCCCTCGGTGGTGCAGTGGGTTAAACCCCTGTGCCGTCAGGACTGAAGACCAACAGGTCTCAGGTTCGAATCCGGGGAGAGGTGGATGAGCTCCCTCTATCAGCTCCAGCTCCTCATGCGGGGACATGAGAGAAGCCTCCCACAAGGATGATAAAAACATCAAATCATTCGGGCATCCCCTGGGCAACGTCCTTGCAGACGGCCAATTCTCTCACACTAGAAGCGACTTGCAGTTTCTCAAGTTGCTCCTGACATGACCAAAATAATAATAATAGAAATATAGAGTTGAAGAGATTCCAAGGATCATTCACTCCATCTCCATTCTGCCACACGTGAAGACACAACACTCCTGAGAGATGACCATTCAGAGTGTCATGCAAAAGCATGAGTAGCATGCAGATTGACTCTAGCCCAGTTAACTTTGTGTGTGATGAATTGGCTCATAAAAGAAAAACACACGAGACTTTGACTTAAAGTAGAAAAGAAAAATATTGTAGTACCTGCAGCATACAAAACAAAATAGCAGGATGGCTCTTTCCACAAAAGTAACACAAAATATTATCTTCTGAGAGTTATCTTTACTCAGCTGTGATAAGCAGGAACCCTTGTCTTCTACACATGGCTGTGTCTTCACAGGAAATCTGCAGCATAGTCCCCGGCTTACACAAGGCAAAGTGGCACAAAAGCAAAAACGCGCAGAGGCATAGACACATAATGGCATAAACACACAATGGCAAAGAAACTAAACACACAGTAGCTATCTTTATACACATGAAAGTAATGCTCTCAATTAGCTCTTCAATTAACTGAAACAGCTGTAGCACAAACAGCCTTGAACCTTACAACAACTTAAAGTTGTAGCATAAACAACATTGATCCTTACAACAACTTAGATAAAGTATGTTGCAACCTCTTAGTAGCAGCACAGAGTCCGATTAAAAACTTCCAAAGAGTTTCCCCTACACTTGAAAATTTTCCTTAGGTGCATCATGTTCTCTCAGCCTTAAAGGAAGGAAACAGCAAATGTCCCCTGACTAAATCTTACCCCAAAAAATCCTAGGATAGAGTCAACACAAGTCAGAGTTGACTTGAATTCACACAACAGCATGAGCAGGGATGGATAAATTTAAAACCAGAAGTAAAGTTTTGGACTCTTTTGGGAGAGGACATTCCTGTTAGTAAGTGTGAACCCTGAGCAATCATAGAGGAGAATATTTGGTCCACTCCTGTTCTAGAGTGAAGCAGCTATTTATTGAAACCCAGTGTAAATCACAAAAATCAGCCATTAGTGTGGGTAGACAATGGACCTGTGTACCATTAGCAATGGCCATACACACATTCTTTGGCTCTTTTTCTCCCTAGTAGCAATTCACTGCAGTCTCCCTTGGCCTTTGCCTTGTTGTTACCACTTGCCTGGCTCAATTCTTTGCAGAGAGTGCAGTTTGACTTTCAAAACAGCCTGGCGACCTGCAATTGTGCCTTAGAGATACTCTATAAGCATCTTCAGCTTCGTAATGGCTTCCCAGCCCAACTGCAGCCCAACAAAAGCGGCCTTGTTTGCTTGCTTTTATGGCTCGGTTCCATTCCAAAAAAGCTAAAGGCTGTTATGAAAACTCCCCATTGTATTTTTGCTGACCAGATGGCTGAAGGGGTATTACTGCTCGCTTCCCCATAAATGATACGTTTTCCTACAAACATTAACACAGCAATATCTTCCTCCCCCTCGTTTCCCAAAGAAGAGCCATTAAACACTAGACACTAGCAGGTTCCATCACAGCTGTGGCTCTGAAGACGCTTTTAAAGTCTTTTGCTTTGTCCTTAAAATGTTGGTTGAAGTGTGGTTGCCTTGGGAGCAAAGTATAATAAAAATGTCCCACAATGCCTGGGGTTTGGTGGAGCCCATGAGATCTCCACGAGTTAGAAATGGAACCTCTTTGCTTGTGAAATTTCTTTAAACTTCCTTTTTGATGTGTAGGATTCTTGAGAGCATAATGATGAGTTGGCTTTGCTCCATTCTGGCTGTATCTCACCCCCTTGGGCGTTCTGCTTTTCATTCTAGCCAAGCATTTTGTCTTGAAGTCAATGTGCGGCATCTAAAAACGTCAATGTGATACTAGGATGCCTTAGGAGCATAGCGTCTAGATTGAGGGAAGTTTTAGTCCCACTCTATTCTGCTTTGGTCAGGCTCCACCTGGAAGAATTCCAAGTCCATTTCTGGGCATCACAAGTCAAGAAGGATAATGTCAAGCTCAAAAGTGTCCAGAGAATTGTGGCCCAAATGACCAAAGTGCCAGAAGTCAAGCCCTATGAGGAGTAGTTTAGGAGGCTGGGTAGGTTCAAGAAGGTTTAAAAGTGACATGATAGTCATATTTGCTGCGATGATGATGAATGCAGACACAAACGTGGAAGCCTTTTGCCTTTGACCAAGGAACAAACTCAGTTGTTGTCTTTTGCAGAGTTTTTAACAATATATATATATATATATATATATATATATATATATATATATATATATCCGTGCCCTTGAAAACGGCTCGGAAATTCCAGATGGTCCAACGGGCGGCAGCCAGGTTGTTAACCGGGGCTCCTTACAGGGAGCGGTCAACCCTCCTGTTCAAGGAGCTCCACTGGCTGCCATTCATTTTCCAGACCCAATTCAAGGTGCAGGTTCTTACCTACAAAGCCCTGAACGGTTTGGGACCCGCCTACCTTCATGACCGCATCTCTGTATACGAACCCACACGATCTCTTCGATCATCTGGAGAGGCCCTGCTCACGCTCTCACCTGTATCGCAAAAGTGATTGGTTGGGGACGAGAGAGAGGGCTTTTTCGGTGGTGGCCCCTCGACTCTGGAACTCACTTCCTAAGGGCATCAGGCATGCCCCAACTCTGGCAGTCTTTAGGAGGAGCTTGAAGGCGTGGTTGTTCCAGTGTGCCTTCCCAGAATAATGATCCCATAGCACTTTGTCCTCCAAAGCACTTTATATTGTTTTAGGTCTGCTCGTATGTTCCCACAAACCGCCCCATCACTTTTTCGCCCATGTCCAACATTATTTTTTAATCTTTTAATTTTAATTACATTTGGCCTACCCATGGATTTTAAAGTGTGTTGTCCTATTGATAATGCTTGTGTTATTGTTTAATTGTTTTGTTGTTTTTAAATTGCTTGTATTGTTATTGTTATTGCTTGTATTGTTGTATTTTGGGTTTGGCCTCATGTTAGCCGCACCGAATCCCTTGGGGAGATGGCCAAAACATCCAAATGCAAACAATGGACTAATATATATATATATATATATATATAGAGAGAGAGAGAGAGAGAGAGAGAGAGAGAGAGTCCAAATGTTCTCTTTGAGACACAAGCCTTGTAGAACTCCAAACTCCTTCCAGCGAACTTCTCCATCTCCTTCAAAAGCACCTCTCCGACAATCCAGCTTCAACGACCCACCTCCAATGACCCACACAAAGGAGTTGTACTTTGGTTCGTTTATTCTCTTTGCACCTGCCCCACCCTGGCTGTAACCACCCAATTTTGGCCAGGTGGTTTGACTCTCATTCCCTGCTGCCTTGATCCTTGCAGCACTTACTGCTTGCTACTTAAGAAATGAACTCTAATAATATTTAAAAAGTTGAAAGGATGCCATACTGAGAAGGGAGTAAGCTTTTTTCTGCTTCTCTAGAGACTAGAAGCAATGGATACAAATTGCAGAGAAAGATATTCCACCTAAGCATTATGGAGAACTTCCTAATGATAAGAAGTGTTGAAGAGTGGAATACGTTGCTGCCTTGGAGCATGGTGGTGTCTCTTTTCCTGGAGGTTTTTAAAATCTGAATGGCAACCTGTTGGGATTGATTGGATTGTGTTTTCCTGCATGTCATAGAATCATAGAATCATAGAATCCTAGAGTTGGAAGAGACCTCATGGGCCATCCAGTCCAACCCCCTGCCAAGAAGCAGGAATATTGCATTCAAATCACCCCTGACAGATGGTCATCCAGCCTCTGTTTAAAAGCCTCCAAAGAAGGAGCCTCCACCACACTCCGGGGCAGAGAGTTCCACTGCTGAATGGCTCTCACAGTCAGGAAGTTCTTCCTCACGTTCGGATGGAATCTCCTTTCTTGTAATTTGAAGCCATTGCTCCGCATCCTCGTCTCCAGGGAAGCAGAAAACAAGCTTGCTCCCTCCTCCCTGTGTCAGAATGAAGTTTGCCCTGGTAGTATCTTCTAATTATCTTCATAGAGGTGGAGGAATTTCTAACGAATCCTCAGTAACTTCCCCCTGAGTTATTAGTCATAGGGGTTTAAAATCAGTGGACGGTGGCAACTAGATTGGATAATCTCAAGGGGTTTCATCTCCTGCTCAGGAGCAGAAGTTAAGCCTTGGCATTTGGGTTCCTCTTCTTTTATGAGACTCAAATATTTGCACAAAGACCTTGTGGCAAAAAGTGTACCAGGGAGAAGGCCAATTTCCACAGAAGGGACATTTAATCTAAATCCCTATTGAAATTAACCTAGCAAAATCTTTGACATTGTAATTTACTCAAGGAGAAGCTGAAAACAATGGTTGTGGACATGAGATGAAAAGAATACAATGTTATGCTCTGGAGAAACTCCTGGTTCCACTGACAGAAATGTCACATTCTGACTAGCGTTTAACCTTTACATTGGGTAAAGGTTATGTTATAGTTCCACAGAGTAGCACAGAGGTGAGCTTTGTCAACATAATAAGCTGTCATATATTAAGTCGGGCCCTTAATTCAGGATAAGGAGCTTTCCACACTACACAATTATAGCACTATGATTACACTAACTGTTGTTGTTCTAGCCTATGGCATTCTGGAGCTTGTAGTCTGATTACTGCTCAAGCAGGGAGTTTTGAGACAGTAGAACAGAAGCTCTCTGAAGCTCTAGGTGCTCTTACTGCCTATTACAGGGAAAACCAGCTGATCCCTAATCCATCTAAAACACAGACATGTGCTTTTCATCTTAAGAACAGACAAGCATCCCGAGCTCTGAGATCACCTGGGAAGGAATCCCACTGGAGCATTGCAGCACACCCAAATACCTGGGAGTCACTCTGGACCATGCTCTGACCTACAAGAAGCACTGCCTGAACATCAAGCAAAAAGTGGGTGCTAGAAACAATATCATACGAAAGCTGACTGGCACAACCTGGGGATCACAACCAGATACAGTGAAGACATCTGCCCTTGCGCTATGCTACTCTGCTGCTGAGTATGCATGCCCAGTGTGGAACACATCTCACCACACTAAAACAGTGGATGTGGCTCTGAATGAGACATGCCGCATTATCACAGGGTGTCTGCGCCCTACACCACTGGAGAAATTACATTGCTTAGCCGGTATTGCACCACCTGATATCTGCCGGGAAGTAGCAGCCAATAGTGAAAGGACCAAGGCAGAGACATCTCCAGCTCATCCCTTGTTTGGGTATCAGCCAGCACGTCAACGACTTAAATCTAGAAATAGTTTTCTAAGATCTACAGAGACACTCGCTGGAACACCTCAGCAAGCAAGAGTCCAAAAGTGGCAGGCTCAAACCCAGCACCTCAACCAATGGCTGATACCAAATGAGAGACTCCCTCCTGGGCACACAGAAGACTGGGCGACTTGGAAGACACTGAACAGACTGCGCTCTGGCACCACGAGATGCAGAGCCAACCTTGAGAAATGGGGCCACAAAGTGGAATCCATGACATGCAAGTGTGGAGAAGAGCAAACCACTGACCACCTGCTGGTGGAGGCTCCTTCTTTGGAAGCTTCTAACAGAGGCTGGATGGCCATCTGTCAGGGGTGATTTGAATGCAATATTCCTGCTTCTTGGCAGGGGGTTGGACTGGATGGCCCATGAGGTCTCTTCCAACTCTTTGATTCTGTGATTCTATGATTCTATGCTGCAATGCAACCTGAGCCCTGCTACATGCACAATGGAGGACCTTCTTGCAGCAACATCGGAAGCACTCCAAGTGGCCAGATACTGGTCAAAGGACATTAACCAACTACCAAACTCACAAGTTTTGTATTTGTCTGTTTGTTTGCTTTGTTCTGTTAGAAATGTAATATAATGGACTGATTGCTCTGACACGACAAATAAATAAGTCCGATTAGGTGCTGTGTCTCTCTGGACATGAATTCAAAATATCCCTGGAGGACTGTGAGTCGTCAGGAGGGAACCACCTTTGGGGAAAAGAAAACATACTTCAAGTGAGAGATGTATGAGCCAAGGCTTGAAAGACTTTGGTGACAATCAGCTGAGAAATTGTAAGGGAGGTATGTGTGAAAGGTTGGGCTGATGAAAGATTGAAAAGGGAGTCACTGCAAAAGGAAGGGATGGGAGACAGATGAGAAAAGACTGGAAGATTTGCCCTTAAATCTGCCTGTGATTAAGACAAAATAAAAAAGCTGTTGTGAATATCTTGGCAAGCCTGCTTGCTTTTGCTTGAGGACTATCTGACTGAGTTTTGTTTATCCAAACAGCAAAGGGAAGCTTCCGCCATGCAAGCCAAAGCTTATGCAATTCCTCTCCCAATGGAAGAGGACCAAACTGCAACAATCCCCTATAAAGGAAGTCATAGGAAGATTTGGCTTGAAATCAAGTCTTCCCATCAGTCATGGCTCAAGGAGACTGTAAAGAATGCATTTGCTGGGGTACAGAATACACCAAAAGGCAGAGGCTGTGAGAGGCAGGGTCACAGGTAGGGTTGGAAGTTGACACAGAAAGGGTTTTGAGGAGGAGTTTAGATCTGGGAAAGAACAACCTATGGTTCTGTGGTGCTTAAATAATAGATTTTAAGACAGTGGTTCTCAACCTGTGGGTCCCCAGGTGTTTTGGCCTACAACTCCCAGAAATCCCAGCCAGTTTACCAGCTGTTAGGATTTCTGGGAGTTGAAGGCCAAAAACATCTGGGGACCCCAGGTTGAGAACCACTATTTTAAGAGGTAATGATATTCTTCTCAACCTGTGGATCTCCAGATGTTTTGGTCTTCAACTCCCAGAAATCTTAACAGCTGGTAAACTGACTGGGATTTCTGGGAGTTGTAGGCCAAAACATCTGAGGACCCACAGGTTAAGAATCACTGTTCTACAGCATTTAATAAATGTAGCATATATACTTTTATATAAGTGGACCTCATGATCAAGTTAAAGACAGATTTGGGGGGAAAGTTAGGATGTTTGATATGACCCTTACATGAGTTGAGACTCATTCTATGGAAAGGTTTTAACCTTTAAAGCCCTTCTGGAAATGGTACTTAACACCAGCAAAGATTGCAAATATTAATAGGAATACCACAAAAAATTGTTGGAGAGGTTGCCAGGAGGTGGGAACATATATACATATGTGATGGCAATGTAAATATGTAAATGAATTTTGGGGGAAGGTATTTGGAGAGATAGAAGCTATAATTGATATGAAGATAGGGAAAAGCGCAAGCATTGCATTGTTGTCACTATATAATGTCAAGAAATTGAAAAAAACAGAGAAAGATGCAATAGATAACATGTTAACTGCAGCAAGATTACTGATAGCGAAGAATTGGAAAGGTAAAATAAATATATCAATTGAAGAATGGTATAAAGAATTATGGAAAATAGCAATAAATGATAAATTGACATGTGGGTGAAGAGTCAGGAAAGGGGTATGGAAGGAAAACGATTTTGATAAATTTTGGGGAAAATTTATTGAGAATGGCTTAAAAGAAGTAGACGGAAAATTACCTCCACAAGAAGATATGGTATTTTGGAAAAAAAATGTAAATTGAGGTTGCTCGGAAGGGGGGGCACAGAGGTGTGGAAAAATATACAAGATATATATACACTTATGGTTGATGTAACGAATTGAGGATGGAATATAAGAGTATTGAAGGTAAAAAAAAGCCCTAAATGATTCTAGCCCAGACTACGTGTCCGAACGTATCTCCTGTTATGAACCATCACGAAGTTTAAGATCTTCAGGAGAGATCCTGCTCTTGATCTCATCTCCATCGCAGACGCGGTTGGTGGGGATGAGAGACAGTGCCTTTTTGTCTGTGGAACTCTCTCCCCAGGGATATCAGGTTGTCCACATCCCTCCTGTCCTTTAGAAGAAAACTGTAGACTTGGCTTTGGGAGCAGGCATTTGTTTAATGGATAGCGGCAATTGGAAAGAAGACTTGGATACTGAGACATTGAATTAACCCAAACTTGGATTTGGTTTTAAACTGGCGTGACTAATTTATTGTTTTAATGAACTGTTTTTAATGTTTTAATGTAACTGATAATGTAATTGAGAATGTAACTGATAATGTAATTTCCTGTAACTTCAACAGAAAGGAAGAAACCATGAAAATGAACAAAATCTGGCTACCAGTATTAAAAAACTCAATAATTACAACAGCAAAACAACAGAGAGCAAACAATCAGGCACATCAAATCACCTCTCAAAGAAAGATTCCCCCAGGCACTTCCAAGCCATTAAATGCTAATCAAGGTGGTCAGTTGAAACATTCACACCTAGCTCCAGCAGACAAAAGTCCTTTGTCCCACCCTGGTCTTTCCACAGATATATAAACCCATTTTCCTACTTCCAACAGACCTCACTACCTCTGAGGATGCTTGCCATAAATGCAGGTGAAACGTCAGGAGAAAATGCCTCTAGAACAGGCCATATAGCTCGGAAAACTTACAACAACCCAATGTAATTGATGGTTATTTCTATGTTGATAGCATCATAAGGTGCTTATGTGAGGCTTCCCTGAGTTCCCCCTTGGGGGGAGAAGGGCGGGGTAAAAGTGTACAAAATAAATAAATAAAATAAATACTACTACCACAATTTCCCCAGCCAGGCATTCAAAAAGGCCAGGAACACAAAGGAGAGAATAGAAGGGTCTGGTGCTTCTTTTAAGTTCTCCTGGGATGGACTAAGCTCTTGCCTTTCACTACTCTACTCAGAGAAAGGGATGGCTTCTTTTTGATAAGAGTTAAGGTACTGCACTCACATTGTACTGAATACTCTTTGCTAGTGGGCAATATCACAGAAGTGTTCAAATCTTCACGCCCTCCAATAACCAACTGGCAGACCTTGGGTGGCCTATGTTTTTGGAAGAGAAAGAACTCAAATGGATAGACACCTTTTCTTCCTCGTGAACCCATAACTTCATTAAAAGGAAATAACCCTTGACTCTGCTGTCTGCCATGACAAACGAGGTAGACATCCATAGTGATTATAAGCCTGAGACTAACTTATTGAACCTCAGCTCCAGTTCCTTTTCTCTGGAGCGCTCTCCTCGAACAAGGTTAAACTTCTCAGACCTCATTTATTCCCCCAGTGAGGCAAAGAGAATATACCTTCCTTTCTCATGAATGTTTGCAGACAACTGGTGCTTATCTGCAAAGCTTTTGTTCTAGGGAGAAGATGGAACGAAGGAAGAAGAAGAAGGGGATGGAGGGGCAATTTTTTAATATATAAAATTCAGAAGAGAACAACTTGTCAACAATCTTTAAACCATGATAAATGCAGCAAAAACATCCCTGCTCTTTCTGAGCTTCAGTGAGTGATGGTGATTTATGAGACTGGAGGTTTTTCTAAAGCAAGTGGTTTTTGGAGAAGAAAGAAAGGTCACCATAACTTAGGCCTTACATAGCTTATCATGTTCCCTGGCAGCCTTTAATTCCCTCTGAACCCGTAGGCGTCAGATTACTGTGTGTGTCTGCTTGGAGAGAGCCACCGTTAATAAGCATCTTTGTGATAACTCATGAAAAAATCACACACACACATACTCAGAACCCTTAATGGATTGCATCAGGAGCCTTCTGACACACAGAGATCTCTAAAAGCAATAGGTCAGTTAGAAGCATCATCAAATCGTCATGTTGATCCTGGAAGAAGAGCAAGTGAAGGACAAGTAAGCCAAAAATGAGGGCAAAGAGTGAATTGATATTTCAATTAAACATTCTGGTGAGAACTTCCCAGGAAGTTGATGATCTAGGCATTGAGAGATTGACTGCATTTTAAATACCATATATTAGCCAGAGTTATCTGAGTAGTGCATAAGATGTCGAAAATGCAACCATAATCCAACAAAATAAGAATGGCCCCATACAACAGACACCAGTTGATAATGTATATTAGAACTGAATGGGGAGGAAGTATATTAGTCAAGATCCTGTATTGTAGAGTTTGCAGTATGTGCAGAGCACACATCCCTGGACTTACTGTGGAAATACAAAACCACAAATAATAGTGAAATATATTGAAATGAACCTCTTCCTGTGGAAGCATACAATGGAATCATGCTAGAGGACCTAGAAAATGAGAAAGCACATATCTGGAATTTCTATGTCCTCCAGAATCACTTGATGATTAACCTCCAGTGGAAGCATACCATGAGATCATGACTAGAAAAAACATCTGTATAGCATTTCAAGGTTCTCCAACATGACCCTGTAGTCAACTTCCAGCTATAGAATTGTGCTGAAGGACTTAGAAAATGCCTAGAGCAGTGGTTCTCAACCTGTGGGTCCCCAGATGTTTTGGCCTTCAACTTTAGCCTACAACTCCCAGAAATCCTGGTAAAATGGCTGGGATTTCTGGAAGTTGTAGGCTAAAACACCTGAGGACCCACAGGTTGAGAACCACTGGCCTAGAGTATGTCTCTCTAGCATTTCCAGGTAATCTAGTGCAACTCTGTTAATCTTTGAGTGAAAGTATACCACAGAATTGTCCTGATCTCTAAGCCAATGGTTCTCAACCTGTGGGTCCCCAGATGTTTTGGCCTTCAATCCCAGAAATCCTAACAGCTTGTAAACTGGCTGGGATTTTTGGGAGTTGTAGGCCAAAACACCTGGGGACCAACAGGTTGAGAACCACTGATTTAAGGATGCAGACTGTAGCTAGGAAATCAGAAGACGCTTACTTCTTGGGAGGAGAGCAATGTCCAGTCTCGATAAAATAGTAAAGAGTAGAGACATCAGACTGGCAACAAAGCCATGGTATTCCCTGTAGTAACCTACGGATGTGAGAGCTGGACCTTAGGGAAGGCTGAGCGAAGGAAGATAGATGCTTTTGAGCTGTGATGTTGGAGGAAAGTTCTGAGAGTGCCTTGGACTGCGAGAAGATCCAACCAGTCCATCCTCCAGGAAATAAAGCCCGACTGCTCATTGGAGGGAAGGATACTAGAGACAAAGTTGAAGTACTTTGGCCACATCATGAGGAGACAGCAAAGCCTAGAGAAGACAATTATGCTGGGGAAAGTGGAAGGCAAAAGGAAGAGGGGCCGACCAAGGGCAAGATGGATGGATGGCATCCTTGAAGTGACTGGACTGACCTTGAAGGAGCTGGGGGTGGTGACGGCCGACAGGGAGCTCTGGCGTGGGCTGGTCCATGAGGTCACGAAGAGTCGGAGATGACTGAACGAATGAACAACAACAGGTTGTTGTAGTTTTTTCAGGCTGTATGGCCATGTTCTAGAAGCATTCTCTCCTAGGAGAGAATGCTTCTAGAACATGGCCATACAGCCCGAAAAACCAACAACAACCCAGTGTTTCCAGCCATGAAAGCCTTCGACAATACAGAGAGAACATACTTTTTGGATGTGGGTCGTTGAAACTATGGACACTGGGCCCAGAGATACAGGGCGTCATAATGTAGAGTAAAACTTTCCACAGGTGAAACTATGCTATGTCTCCCCTTTCAGATCTTCCCACTCACCATTTATCCTCCACAACTTACAAAATGGTCAATGAAGAGTAGAAGGAGGGATTGGAGACATCTCTGGCTGGCTATACTTGGTTTTGATTTCTCTAATCCATAATGACCTTTTGATGTACACAACATAAGGATTTAAAGGTTTGCAAATTTCATTCTCATAAGAAAGAAAACAAAAAAATTCCTGAACAATTCCTATAAAACCCTTTGGAATGGTTCGATACCATGAGAAAAATAAACATAAACCTGAATGCTCTGTTATTCTTTTCACCAACAGAGAAACAAGTTTTCAGCCTGATTAACTGGCAATATTATTTCCATCCCAAATGCACAGTTATAAGAGAGCTGGACCTTAGGGAAAGCTGAGCGAAGGAAGATAGATGCTTTTGAACTGTGGTGTTGAGGAAAGTTCTGAGAGTGCCTTGGACTGCGAGAAGATCCAACCAGTCCATCCTCCAGGAAATAAAGCCCGACTGCTCATTGGAGGGAAGGAGACTAGAGACAAAGTTGAAGTACTTTGGCCACATCATGAGGAGACAGCAAAGCCTAGAGAAGACAATTATGCTGGGGGAAGTGGAAGGTAAAAGGAAGAGGGGCCGACCAAGGGCAAGATGGATGGATGGCATCCTTGAAGTGACTGGACTGACCTTGAAGGAGCTGGGGGTGGTGACGGCCGACAGGGAGCTCTGGCGTGGGCTGGTCCATGAGGTCACGAAGAGTCGGAGACGACTGAACGAATGAACAACAACAACAATCAGTTTGATAGCATGTTAATAGCCACCCATCAGTCCTAGGGATGCTTAAGATACTTCGTTTAGTAAGGTACCTAGGATTCCCTGATGTATTTCAGGGAAGCACACCAGATCTCTGTTGCCCACAATTCTTTCCCAAAACTACAATTTCCAGAATTACAGAAGACAAAGCCATGGCAGGGCCAATGGCACCAGACCATTATAATTATGTGCTGTAGATGCATTTATAGGTTTACTGAAGTCTCATCTGCTTATCTCAGCTTCCAGCCTGGGATTTAGGAGTCTTAGAGTAGCATTATTTTTCAAAGTGACTTAAAGAGAAATAAAAGATTACATAAATATTCTTGCTTCTGCATTTCATCAGATTTCAATTTTATCCTATATGGAAAAATGGGGAGAAAATCCTACCTAGTTTTAAAAACACATATCAGTTTTAAAACTAATGGTACAATGCAGACACAGGAGTGGAAGTAGAGAGCATTGAGAAACCGATCCATTAGAGGAATGACTTAGGGAACTGGGTATGTTTAGCTTAGAGAAGAGAAAACTGATCGGTGACATGATAGCCATCTTTAAATACCTGAAGGAATGTGATTTAGAAGATGGAGCCAGCTTGTTTTCTGTTTCTTCAGATTCTAGAATACAAACCATTAAATTCACATGACAAGAGATTCCCCCTAAACATTGGGAAGAATTTATTTTATGTATGAGCTGTTCAACAGTGAAATAAATTGCCTTGGGGTGAGATGAAATTTTCTTCTTTTAATGTTTTTAAACACAAGTTTGATGGGCATTTTTCAGAATTACTTTCGTTGTGTGCAAAGGGATCTTGTAGAAGCTTAGAAACCTAGAGAAAGAAGTTGGTAGCGCAAACTTTTGTAGACTAAGGCTATGCATCCAAGGATGCAGAGTAGTGGTTCCCAACCTTTTCATAGAATCAAAGAGCTGGATGAGACCTCATGGACCATCTAGTCCAACCCCCTGCCAAGAAGCAGGAATATTGCATTCAAATCACCCCTTTTTCTGACCAGGGACCACTTGAACAGGAACCACTTTGACCAGGGACCACTTCCCAACATTAGTACCATTAGGTAAAGGTAAAGGTTTTCCCCTGACATTAAGTCCAGTCATGTCCAACTCTGGGGGTTGGTGCTCATCTCCATTTCTAAGTGGAAGAGCCGGTGTTGTCCGTAGATGCCTCCACAGTCATGTGGCCAGCATGACTACATGGACTGCCGTTACCTTCCCGCCAGAGTGGTACCAATTGATCTACTCACACTTGCATGTTTTTGAACTGCTAGACTGGCAGAAGCTGGGGCTAACAGGGGGACTCATGCTGCTCCTTGGATTCGAACCTGCTTTATGAATCAGTTTTTGATTCATAACCCAAAAGGGTTTCAAATCAGATTTTGGTCAATGTATTGTCAAAGGCTTTCATGGAGAGAATCACTGGGTTGTTGTAGGTTTTCTTTGGGCTATATGGCCATGGTCTAGAGCAGTGGTTCTCAACCTGGGGTCCCCAGATGTTTTTGGCTTTCAACTCCCAGAAATCGTAACAGCGGGTAAACCAGCTGGGATTTCTGGGAGTTGTAGGCCAAAAACATCTGGGGACCCCAGGTTGAGAACCACTGGTCTAGAGGCATTCTCTCCTGACATTTCGCCTGCATCTATGGCAAGTATCCTCAGAGGTAGTGAGGTCTGTTGGAACTAGGGAAAAATGATGACCCAACCTGGACACAGCATATTATTTGAGAACACAGAAATGCTGGACCACTCTCACAACCACCATGTCAGACTACACAGAGAAGCCATTGAAATCCACAAGAATGTGGACAATTTCAACAGAAAGGAGGAAACCATGAAAATGAACAAAATCTGGCTACCAGTATTAAAAAAAACTCTAAAATTACAACAGCACAACAACAGAGAGGAAACAAACAAGGACATCTAATCACCTCTCAACAAAAGTTTGCTCCAGGCACTGTCAGGCCATTATATGCTAATCAAGGTTGAAACATTCACACCTAGTTCCAGCAGACAAGAGCCCTTTGTCTCACCCTGGTCATTCCACAGATATATAAACCCCTTTTCCTAGTTCCAACAGACCTCACTACCTCTGAGGATGCTTGCCATAGATGCAGGCGAAATGTCAGGAGAGAATGCCTCTAGACCATAGCCATATAACCCAAAAAACCTTCAAAAACCCAGTTTTTGTTCAACTTTAGTTTTGGTTTGGTTATTTGGGGTGCTGATTCAGAAAATTGTATTGGATAGACCACATCAGCTCTAGATTCCGATGCAGAAACTGGTAGTTGCCATCAGCTCGCTCACAGAAAACCATATTTAATAATCTAGAGCTGATGTGGTAGAAGTAAACTTTTGTGGATAGCTAGCCTCTCCCCTCCTAATATTCCTGTTGCCTCGGCAGTATAAGAGGGTTTTGCAAGACCAGTCACTCTCGTTGCCACGTGCTTTCAAGGCAATGGTGTAGTAATGGTGAGGCTGTGGATCATATTTTTGTTCTTGGGGATCACTGGTGGTCCACGGACCACAGGTTGGGAGCCACTGATGTAGAATTAGGGGACGCGTACACTGGGTAGTGTAATTCAGGAGAAATATGTCTCAGGGCAGCATTGGATCAGGGTTGTTTGTGCTGAATTTCGGGCTGTGATGACCAACTAAAAGTGACGGTGGTTACAACATGGTCATGATCCATACACTTCCCTATTCTGATGAGTGGGTGATGTCACAGGTGTCCCATTTGGACAGCAGATCAGACTGAATCAGAACTGATTGAGTCTAGGTTGCACAGAATCCACAGAATGGAGTTTTTATCAAAATCTGTTTTTGTCTAAAGTGGTGTAAAATTTGTGTAAGCTCAAAATGTTTGGAATATTTGCCTGAAGTAAACTGTACATCATGGAGATGGACAGTAGTAAGTTCACACTGAGTCAAGTGTTTTTGGGTAGACAAACCAAAAAGTATATGAAAGTTAGTTTTAAGCTGGTATCACATCCTTTTGCACACTGATATTCCATAGTAATGTCTTTGTATTCTCTCTTAGGCTGGGAGTTGGGCTAGTTGGTCTTTGTAGTCCCTTCCAACTCCATTTCTGCAATTCTGCATGATCCTTTTGTCCGTGCCTTGCTTAAAACATTGTAATTTGATCAGCAGAAAAAAAGGTAACATATTGTTGGCATTGACCACTAGACATCTTTTGTCCACATTTAGCTTTTGGTTTAGGTTGGCCCTGGTGTTGAAATTGACATTGCTTCCCATCCCAGTCAATTGCCTCTCAGCAAATAAAAGGGATAAAAATAAATAAATCAAGAGCCAGGCCATTGCTAGATATAAGCAGAGAGGCTACACAAATGAGAATCTGCCAGTCTGGGTTTAAATAGTTAATTACAAGCATTATAGTGTCTCCTTAGCAGTGTTAGTGTTATAATAAATGTAACAGATCGTCCTGCCAGAAGGCTGGTTTAGTAATGGATTGCTTTGTTGATGGTCTTGAATAGCTTGCTAATATTGATTGGGGGGACAGAGAGAGAGAGAGAGAGAGAAAGGAAGAGAGGGAGGAGGGAGGGAGCAAACTGGCAGCCTTTCCCCTTGGATCTAAAAATAGCCCATCTGGAAGCATACAACAATATAGAAGTGGACTCATATTCTCATACGATAAAGAGTGGAGACTAATTTGCACTTGTCACAGTTCTCGGCCAAATAGGAGCCTTTCAGGGGAGGTTGACATTCACACAAAGTGCACTCATCTCCTTCCTGTTCAGTCTTCATTTTCAAGCACATGGCAAAGGATTTCCAAGTTTGGTGTGGGGTGGATTTTCAGCTTCCTGTTTCTATTTTATAGCAAGTGTTGGCAACTGTGATGGATCTGAGACCCCTTTCATACTATGCAGTTAATATCCCTATAACTGTAGATAAATACAGCACTAGCAGAACACTACTTTAACTGTCATAGTTAAAGTGCTGGTCTTGACCTATAAAAGCCCCATATGGTTCTGGCCCAGCTTACTTATCTCCCCCTATGTCTCTTCCTGAAACTTACGAACTTCCGGAGAGGCCCTGCTCTCAATCACACCTTTGTCGCAAATGAGCTTGGTGGGGACGAGGGACAGTGCCTTCTCTGCGGTGGACACCAGATGTTTTTGGCCTACAACTCCCAGAGATCCTAACAGCTGATAAACTGGCTGAGATTTCTAGGAGTTGTAGGCCAAAAACATCTGGGGACCCCAGGTTGAGAACCACTGCTGTAACCCATTTAAAAATAAAAAAAAAATTTCTTGATGGGGAACACCACAAAGTAGTGTTGAGTGATTTCAGGTCCACTGAAATTGCAGGTTCGGGGCTCAGTATGTCAAGCTCCCCAAAAAACTAAATCGGACACAGGCGGGATGAAGGCAAAAGAACAGAGGCTTTATTTCACTTTGGTCAAAGCACATTTCAATGGAATCTGTGCACCAAAGACTGACATACGCGCAATTGCAAACACATTGAGTTATTTATAGCACTTTGACAGCTATATAAAACAATAAGTCTTTGGTGCGCTGGTTTCAGATAGGCTCCAGTGAGTGTTGGTTAAGATCCGTCAACTGACTGGAGGAGATGAACGTCTGCTGCTGTCTCTGTTTAGCTCTCAGGAATGGCAGAAAATGTAATAAACTGTCGTTGGCTTCTTTGAAGGCTTGTGTTTGTTCATTGATCTGGCCAGGAGAAAGGTGAGTCCAAAAAGGAATGCAGCTAGGGTTTAAATGGGTTTTGCTGTTTTTGTTTAGGCCAAAATAATGGGTGCCAGCCATGTAGACAAAAGGGTGTTCAGGGTGTTGGCAAATCCAGTGGCGACCCTAGAAGGGGGTCTGAGTTCACAATTGAGGGGAGAAAATGATCCCAGGAATAAAATCAGATAATGTCAGGAAGAACCCAGTGGGTCTTCCCATGCATATGTCATCACAAGCTCCGTATTATTTCCCATGGGGCCTGGTTTTTGATAACAGTAGGAGAGGCTGCAGCAGTTTGATTTTGCCAGAGTTGATAGCCTTTCCTCTCTTTTCTGCTTGCTAATTCAGTGCAAATTACTTGTACAGCAACTAAAGGGGAAAATTGGGTGGAGGGCACAGAAACTGATACATTTTCAAGGTAGCTAAAAAACTGGGATGACGGAGGATTAATTGGGACTGTCCCTTCCAAACAGGGTCAGTGGAAGCTATGTAGCAGGGAATACACACATTTTTTGGGCCAGAAAAGAGGTGGTATGGGGAATCTGGAGGGATCAAGGGCCACAACAGCAGCTTTGGATTCCAGGGATCATACTTTGTCCAGCCTTATTTTATAGAGTTAGGTGATTCGAGTTGAAACCCAACTGGAATGACTGCTTCCAAATCTAGGCTGATGCTTTAGAGTATAAAGGGAAAACAAGCAAAACTGGGTTTCATAAAAGGCAAGCAGAAAATTGCTTTATTCTGAGAGAAAGGCCCGATATCATTTCAGGGTCATATAACCATAGCAACTGGCCAAGATTTCCCACCTCCTCTATCACATCTCTTGTGGCTCTCTGGGAAGACTCACTTACTTCTGCTGCATGAAATTGTTATTCCCATCTGAAGGCATCACCCCCTGTGTGCCGAGGTCAGATTGCAAGGACCCAGGAGTTAACACATAATCGTTCATTGTGTTCTGTTTATATCTCAAACAGCTAAAAGCCTGAATTGGAAATAGGTTGGAAGTCAAGGCTGCTCAGAAAAGAACATGTAGTTTTTTTTTTGGGGGGGGGGGCAACACAGAGGGTGTATTCCAGGAGGTTGCATTACTTCATGAACATTTTTAAAGCAAAGATCCCTCATGCATTCCAGTGGGAGCCATGGTAGTTAAAGTGTYGACAAACTGCATTAATTCTACAGTGTAGATGTACCCTTACTACAAGGCTCAAATCACTACATCATGCTGGTTGCTCAGGTAGCAAGGGCCAAGGTATGGTTCACCAAAGCCATTAGAACCAACGCCATCAAAGCCAGAATTGGAAAGTCGATGACAGATTCCATGCCAGCATAGTGATCTTGTTTACTGTGTACTAATCTTGTTAAGTATCAAACAACACCACCACCACCACCACCAACAACAACAACTTGGGAAGTGTCCGATGTGTGATCCAATACAACAGCCAGTAGAGTGATCTCATTTGCTGTGGACTCATCTTGTTGTGTTTCAAATAATAATAATAATAATAATAATAATAATAATAATAATAATAATAATAATGATAATAATAATAATGCCATAAAAACCCAATCCAGAGCAGAAGAGAAAACTGGCAAAAGAAGGCTCTCCACGGACAGTTTCTGGCAAAAATTGAGAGCCAAATTGACAAAGAAAAAACATGGATGTGGCTCACAAATAGAACTCTGAAAAAGGAGACAGAGGGTCTGATTCTGGCAACCCAAGAACAAGCCATTTGAACCAATGCCATAAAAGCCAGAATTGAAAAGTAGACAGCAGATCCCAAATGTAGACTCTGCAAGGAAGCAGATGAAGCAATAGATCACATCCTCAGCTGCTGCAAGATCGCACAGATAGACTACAAGCAGAGACATAATATTATTGCCCAGATGATTCATTGGAACTTGTGTCACAAATACCATCTGCCTGCAACAAAGAACTGGTGGGATCACAAGCTGGAAAAAGTTACAGAGAATGAACATGCCAAACTCCTCTGGGACTTCTGGATTCAGACAGACAGAGTTTTGGAGCACAATACTCCTGACCTCACAATCGTGTTAAAATACAAAGTATGGATTGTCGATGTCACAATCGCAGGTGACAGCAGGACTGAAGAGAAACAACTGGAAAATCCACGATATGAGGATTTAAAGATCGAACTGCAAAGACTCTGGCACAAGCCAGTAAAGGTTGTCCCAGTGGTGATCGGCACACTGGGTGCAGTGCCTAAAGACCTTGGCCTGCACTTAAACACAATCAACACTGACAAAATTACCATCTGCCAGCTGCAAAAGGCCACCTTACTGGGATCTGCATGCATTATTCGCCGATACATCACACAGTCCTAGACACTTGGGAAGTGTCTGACATATAATCCAATACAACAACCAGCAGAGTGATCTGCTGTGGACTCCTCTTGTGTTTATTAATAATAATAATAATAATAATAATAATAATAATAACCCAAAATGCAGACTGTGCGAGGAAGCTGATGAAACCATGCTGTTGCATGAAACCTCAGCTGTTGCATGAAAATTGCACTGACGGACTACAAACAAAGACACAACTCTGTGGCGCAGATGATTCACTGGAACTTATGTCACAAGGACCACCTGCCAGTAGTCAAGAATTGGTGGGATCATAAACTCGCAAAGGTCATGGAAAATGAACATGCAAAAATACTGTGGGACTTTCAAATTGAGACTGACAAAGTTTTAAAACACAATATGCCAAATATCATGATTGTGGAAAAGAAAAAAGTCTGGATTATTGATGTTGCCATACCAGGTGACAGTCGCATTGAGGAAAAACAACAGGAAAAACTCAGCCGCTATCAAGACCTCAAAATTGAACTGCAAAGGCTCTGGCATCAACCAGTCCAGGTGGTCCCAGTGGTCATCGGCACACTGGTTGCCTTGCCAAAAGATCTCAGCCGGCATTTGGAAAAAATAAACATTGACAAAATCATGATGTGTCAACTGCAAAAGGCCACCTTACTTGGATCTGCATGCATCATTCGAAAATACATCACAAAGTCCTGGACACTTGGGAAGAGTTCGACTTGTGATTTTGTGATACGAAATCCAGCATATAGATCTCGTTTGCTGTAACACACTGTGTTTTTTGTCAGTTATTAATTTACTATAGAATCATAGAATCAAAGAGTTGGAAGAGACCTCATGGGCCATCCAGTCCAACCCCCTGCCAAGAAGCAGGAAATGGCATTTAAATCACCCCTACAGATGGCCATCCAGCCTCTGTTTAAAAGCTTCCAAAGAAGGAGCCCCACCACACTCCGGGGCAGAGAGTTCCACTGCTGAACGGCTCTCACAGTCAGGAAGTTCTTCCTTGTTCAGATGGAATCTCCTCTCTTGTAGTTTGAAGCCATTGTTCCGTGTCCTAGTCTCCAAAGAAGCAGAAAACAAGCTTGCTCCCTCCTCCCTGTGGCTTCCTCTCACATATTTATACATGGCTATCATATCTCCTCTCAGCCTTCTCTTCTTCAGGCTAAACATGCCCAGCTCCTTAAGCCGCTCCTCATAGGGCTTGTTCTCCAGACCCTTGATCATTTTAGTTGCCTCCTCTGGACACATTCCAGCTTGTCAATATCTCTCTTGAATTGTGGTGCCCAGAATTGGACACAATATTCCAGGTGTGGTCTAACCAAAGCGGAATAGAGGGGTAGCATTACTTCCCTGAACCTAGACACTATGCTCCTATTGATGCAGGCCAAAATCCCATTGGCTTTTAAAATAATAATAATATAATAATAATAATAATAATAATAATAATAATAATAATAATAATTCTTTAGCTGGAGATCCTAGATTGAGCAGGAGGTCGAACCCAATGTCCTATTAGCCCTTTTCCAAGTCTAGGGCTCTACAAATGTTTAACTAATCCCATTAGACTCTGACTAATCCCATTCAATGACTCTATGACTAATCCTAGCTCTAATTTAATGATATCAGCTAAGCCTGGTGTAAGAATTATTTGCTTTTTAGTAAGCCATTGAGAATGTATGCTGCTCCCCCAGGAAAAGATTCACGCACTCAGTCACAGATGGTATACGAACGTCATTTGCAACATGGAGCGCCCACACAAACCCAGCTACCAGTTGTATTCAGAGCATCCCTATTTGTGTTCTTGGCTGGAGATAAGGCAATGCAAGTCAGTGGGCTCCCTTGGTGTTGCTTTTCCATGCATCTGTGTTAACAAATACTTATTTTTGTTAGTATTCTCTCCCCCTCCCTCCACCTCATTTGTACTCTGCTCTAGCAAAGCATAAATGATGTATGGACATTAACTTTTCCGATCCCCAGCAAGACATAGAGGGCTGCTTTTGCATTCTTTCCACAAACATTTTAAGGTTTTTAAGCTTCATTGTCTCATGCCTGTGTCTGCATTTCCAAGGCGTTTCTCACAAAAGTAGCAGGGTGTTCAGTGAACAAGGACCTCCAAGCATCTCCATGGCTTATACTTTTTCAGTGTAGATTTACAGGTGGCAGTTATGTGTGGCGTGCATAGCAGACGATCTAAAATCAATTGTGTACTCTGCATTTCCCCCCCATTCGCTTATTATTTCTCCTTCTTTTTTGCTCTGTTTCCCTCCCTCTTTTCCTTCCAGCATATCTTTAATTGGTACATTGCAAATGCTTCACCTCTGGGGACTCCAGGATGCATCCTTCTGAGACAGATATGGATGCTCTATAAACGCCGGGTGACATTTCGACCCATCTCTCTATAGATAAAAAAAAATCACTAAGAAAATATGAAATGATGGATGAGACGCTCAGCTTTATTCCTTGGAGAGCTGACCCTCTAGCCTAAATTTGTTAGTTCCATCTAGTATTAGAACCCCCCAAGTGAAACGTTTTCAAAATATAGAGACAATATGATGAGACTTGGTAGTCAGGGTTCAGATATTGGTGTCAAATTGCTCTGTGATCAAATATGAACTCCTCGAGGCATACCCTATCTCCCCCACCCCACCATGCTTGCAAAGTTTGTATTCTTTTATTTTGCAAAGAAACATTCTAAACCATTATGATCAAGCAGAACAAATGCTTTTTTGCAACCCTACAATGGTCGTTATCACCTGTAGCTCCGTGACTTTCATGGGGTAGTCCGGATAAGAAAAGTCTAACCTATAATAATTCCCCCAAACCAACCTTACTTTTACTATTTTACACAAGGGACAAAATTGTTCTGTGGGATTGTAGGTTTTTAAATCCTTGCGTGTTGTTGTTTATATGTGATTTATATTAATTGTATTGCTTTATTTGCTTATTGCAGTGTTTCTCAACCTGGGGGTCGGGACCCCTGGGGGGGTCACGAGGGGGTGTCAGAGGGGTCACCAAAGAACATCAGAAAACACAGTATGTTCTGTTGGTCATGGAGATTCTATGTGGGAAGTTTGACTCATTCCTATTATTGGTGAGGTTCAGAATGCTCTTTGATTGTAGATGAACTATAAATCCCAGCAACTACAACTGCCAAATGTCAATGTCTATTTCCCCGAAACTCCACCAGTGTTCACATTTGGGTATATTGTGTATTCGTGCCAAGTTTGGCCCAGATCCATCATTGTTTGAGTCTACAGTGCTCTCTGGATGTAGGAGAACTACAACTCCCAAAGTCAAGGTCAATGCCCACAAACCCTTCCAGTATGTTCTGTTGGTCATTGGAGTTCTGTGTGCCAACTTTGGTTCAATTCCATCATTGGTGGAGTTCAGAATGCTCTTTGATTGTAGGTGAACTATCAATCCCAGCAACTACAACTCCCAAATGACAAAATAAACCCTCCCCCAACCCCACCAGTATTCAAATTTGGTCCAGTGAATTAAAATACATTCTGCATATCAGATATTTACATGACAGTAGCAGTAGCAAAATTTGCTACAACAAAAATTTGCTACAAATTTGCTACAACAGTAGCAAAATTACAGTTATGAAGTAGCAACGAAAAGTATTTTATGGTTGGGGGTCACTACAACATGAGGAACTGTACTAAGGGGTCATGGCATTAGGAAGGTTGAGAATCACTGGCTTATTGCTTTTTGTTTTATTGATGTGTTGTCAGGCTTGGCCTCATGTAAGCTGCTCCGAGTCGCCTCGGGGAGATGGTGGTGGGGTATAAATAAAGTATCATTATTACTATTACCTCATGGATGGCCCATGAGGTCTCTTCCAACTCTTTGATTCTATGATTCTATGATTATTATTATTGTACATTATGGGATCTGAGCATCCATGAATTTTGGAATCCATAGGGGTTCATAGAACCAAAGCTTGTTTATATCTTGTTTATAAAGTTATCGTCCTCCCAACCCTGCTATATGCCTGCGAGATGTGGACAGTCTACTGACGTCACATGCAACTCCTGGAATGATTCCATCAGTGCTGCCTCTGAAAAATCCTGTAAATCTCCTGGGAAGACAGGCAGATAAATGTCAGCGTGCTGGAAGAAGCAAAGACCACCAGCATTGAAGCAATGGTCTCCCGCCATCAACTTCACTAGACCAACCACATTGTTCAAATGCCCAATCACCATCTCCCAAAACAGTTACTCTACTTCAAGCTCAAGAATGAAATAAATGTTGGAGGACAGGAAAAGAGATTTAAAGATGGGCTCAAAGCCAACCTTAAAAACTGTGGCATAGACATTGAGAACTGGGAAGCCCTGGCCCTTGAGCACTCTAGCTGGAGGTCGGATGTGACCAGCAGTGCTGTAGAATTTGAAGAGGCACGAGTGGAGGGTGAAAGAGAGAAATGTGTGAAGAGGAAGATGGTTTAAGCTAACCCTGACCAGGACCGCCTTCCACCTTCCACCTCACTGCAGTAGAACATGCAGGTCAAGAATAGGGCTCCACAATCAGCTATGTACCTTCTGCGAGGACACTGCACTTGGAGGACAATCTTACTCGGACAACGAGGGATCGCCTAAGTAAGTAAGCATAGGACCAAAACCCATTAGATACCAAGGGCACATTGTATACACAATCTAGCCATCTTTGCAGAATGTTCCTTTTGCTGTAACAATAAAGAGTTGATGAAAAGCTGGCTGCTGTTGTATTTGCATGGCCCAGTTCATCCACCTGGCATCTTAGAGTTGTTTTTGGCCCCACTGTCACCAGGTGTTCTGCCGGAGAGGATCTCATCCTGCCTGGCTGGTTTGTAAGCTTCTCTCTCTCTCATTCTGCTCTATTTTCTGACTAGCTTCTATAAGAGTGGTTCTTAACCTATATGTTGTTAGCATCATTTGATGCCTATCTGAGGCCACCCTGAGTCCCCTTTGTGGGGAGAAGGGCGGGATAGAAATGTATGAAATAAATAAATAAATAAATAAATAAATAAATAAATACATTGTTTTACTCCAGAAGCCGGGGGGGGGGGGGGGGGAGCAAAGGGAGGAAATTTATCCACTCTGCTTTAAAACACTTCCCAAGCTCCAGACAAAAGCAAGGGGAGAGGAGAGGGAGGAAATTCATCCACTCTGCTTTAAAACGGCTTCCCAGGCTTGAGCCAAGCCAGGGACCAGAAGCGGGGAAACACTGTGTTGTGGCTCAGCAGGAGCCTCAGGAAGAGCTGGAAGAGGATGGTGGGTTTCAGATTCCTGAACATGTTCCCATTGTTGATACAGACGATGTTGATGCTGATGCTGAAGACGAGTTCCAGTTCCAGTTTTCCATGGGAAGAAGATGTTTCTGATCTTAGTGAAACTTCACAGGTGCAGGTGGAGGCGAGTCAGCCTGGCAGCAGCTCTTTGCCCGCCGATTCTGTTGATTCCCAGCTCCAGGATAATGAGTTATTTGACCTTGAAGCCTCTCCACAGTTAGATAGGGAGAATCGCTTGCAACTCAAGGTTTGTCGTAGTACAAGGCTTGCAAACAAGAGAGAGGTTAGAGGTCAAAGGAATGCTTTCATGCTGGGAAAGTATATTTAGTGAGCTGATTGAAGGCAACCTTTTGTCAGTGCAACTTCAGCAAACACCCTGATAACTTCTTTGGATTGCCTGGGCTTTTGAGCAATGCTTTTGGCTTCTTGGGACTTTGATTTGGATCTTGGCTTCTGGCGACTCTGTCATGCTGCCATGGAATCTTGTTTGATCAATGCTTATGGATTATGCTTCATGTTATTTGCCTTTGGACTTTGGAAACTCTGCCTTTGCATTTAAGACCCTGTTTGACTATTGAACTCTTGCAACTTTGCTTTTTCTTTAATAAACTACAAAACCTACAGCCTTGGTGTGTGGTGTTTTAAGCAAGGTGAATCTACCCTGAGGTGCGACACAAGCTGAATCATTTCCGACTCACCTACTGCTTCGTAACAGAAATGGCGGAAATAGCTTTGGAAGGGCAAAGGGACTTCCGGTTTCCTTAAAAACCTCGAAATTTCTTCAAAAAGCAAATCTTTCTGAATTTATTCTGAATTATGATGATTCTGATCGAACCTAACCATGCCTACAAGTCACACTCTTTCTAGCCTTAGAAAAAGCAACCCCCCCCCCCCCCCCCCTGAAGCAGTACGTGTGAAAAAGATCTTGGAGTCCTCGTGGACAACAAGTTAAACATGAGCCAACAATTTGATGTGGCGGCAAAAAAAGCCAATGGGATTTTGGCCTGCATCAATAGGAGTATAGTGTCTAGATCTAGGAAAGTCATGCTACCCCTCTATTCTGCTTTGGTTAGACCACACCTGGAATATTGTGTCCAATTCTGGGCACCACAATTCAAGAGAGATATCGACAAGCTGGAATGTGTCCAGAGGAAGGCGATTAAAATGATCAAGGGTCTGGAGAACAAGCCCTATGAGGAGCGGCTTAAGGAGCTGGGCATGTTTAGCCTGAAGAAGAGAAGGCTGAGAGGAGATATGATAGCCATGTATAAATATGTGAGAGGAAGCCACAGGGAGGAGGGAGCAAGCTTGTTTTCTGCTTCCTTGGAGACTAGGACGCGGAACAATGGCTTCAAACTACAAGAGAGGAGATTCCATCTGAACATGAGGAAGAACTTCCTGACTGTGAGAGCCATTCAGCAGTGGAACTCTCTGCACCGGAGTGTGGTGGAGGCTCCTTCTTTGGAAGCTTTTAAACAGAGGCTGGATGGCCATCTGTCAGGGGTGATTTGAATGCAATATTCCTGCTTCTTGGCAGAATGGGGTTGGACTGGATGGCCCATGAGGTCTCTTCCAACTCTTTGATTCTATGATTCTATGATTCTATGACAAGAAGCAAGTCACTGGAATGAACTCCCAGGTGCTAATATCTAAGATTTACCCATCTTTTAGCAAAAGGTATCAGAGACCAACCCTGGGATAATACAACATGTCCTCTGACACTGAGCTAATGTCATTTCCAAAACGTTCTTTATCAAACACATACCACTACAAAGCACAAAGTTTGTTTGTTTTGAACACAGATTGTGTGGCTGCTCAAGGAAGAATGTGGATTCCCACAGGAACCACCTTGAGATTCCTTTGATTTGGACTACAAACAGAACTCAGAGTGACCTGGTTTTTCAAGCATTTCCTCTGTAGACATTTTTTTTAGCTGCTCTGCTAGGAAGGGGGAAGAATACTGCACGAGATGGACTACCGACCTGATGCAAGTTGGCATTTCTTATTTTCTTAAGAATAGCTTGCTGTGACTAAAGGTAACAGAATATTTTTCTCTGTTTTGCTTTCTTTGTTATTTTCCTCTCGACAGTCCCAGCAAGCTTCTGAAAGTATGACAAATGCTATTGTTACTTAGTCAGCCTGTCCTGGCATTTGTTTCAATCTGCTGCTTGGTGAACAAGGAGGAGGAGGAGCAGAACTTGTTTGGTTTCATTTGCCATCAGCAAACTTCCCCCCTCCTTCCATTTAGAAAACACTGCATTAAGATTATCCATAAAGATCTTCCTATGGGCTTTGTTTTAATCCTAATTAGGTGCTGCGGATGGCAGGTTCTAACACATCCCTGGCTCAGCTGCAGGAAAAAGGTAGTTTATGTCCTCACCGCAATGCCTGGGGAGAGAGGAGAAGACATGGTGAATATGAATGAATGGATAATACATTCCACATACCATTCCTACAATGTGGCTTTAAAACACTCTGAAATAGTCAATTTCCATGATGACACACAGGGAATCCAGATTAGAATTGAACACCTTTTAAGCCTTTGGTCAAGGTTATTCAGGATACACTTACTCCATTCAACTCTCACTCAGAGGACTTCTTAGTCCAACCAACCAACCCCAGACAGGGGAATGACCTGATGGAAGAGATTCAGTGGTCGGATTGCTAACTGTTGGGATGTTGATTTCAATTTATGGTAACACTCTGAATGATAGACCTCCAGGTAACCCTATCATAAACAGCCCTGCTCTTGCAGACTCTGGGTTGTGGCTTCCCTGATTTAATCTATCCATATGGAATGTACTCTGTCCACTTCTCCTACTGCTTCCTACCTTACCAAGTATTATTGTGTCTTCTAGTCAACCTTATCTTATGATATGGCCAAAGTACGACAGCCTTTGTCTATTCATCTTGGCTTCTAGGGTGTGTTTGGACATGTTTGGATCTGGCCAAAGTGGTCCATGCCTTAGTCACCTCTAGACTGGATTACTGCAATGCACTCTACGTGGGGCTGCCCTTGAAAATGGCCCAGAAATTTCAGATGATCCAACGGGCGGCAGCCAGGTTGTTAACTGGGGCTCCTTACAGGGAACGATCAAGCCTCCTGTTCGAGGAGCTCCACTGGCTGCCATTCATCTACAAGACCCAATTCAAGGTGCAGGTTCTTACCTACAAAGCCCTGAACGGTTTGGGACCCGCCTACCTGTGTGACCGCATCTCTGTATATGAACCCACATGATCTCTTCGTTCATATGGAGAGCAGGGTGCTCTCGATCTCACCAGCATCGCAGACGCAATTGGTGGGGACGAGAGAGAGGGCCTTTTCGGTGGTGGCCCCTCAACTCTGGAACTCACTCCCTAAGGATATCAGACAGGCCCCAACCATGGCAGTCTTTAGGAGGAGCTTGAAGATGTGGTTGTTCCAGTGTGCCTTCCCGGAATAATGATCCATCCCATAGCACTTTATATGGGTAGTCGTCGGGTCTTGTGTCCCTCCAACAGCACTTGTGTTGTCTCTCCTGTTTAAATGGGTCCTGTGTAGCTCGTTGTGGTGTGGGTTGCCGTTGGCTGCTTGTGTTCGTCAGCAAACGCCTCGCGTATCACGTTATTAGGCGGTCGTCCTGGATGGTGGGTATGCTTCATTCTATGTATTTGTCGTCAAATGGTAAGGGGACGGGAGAGGGTGGGTGTCAATCTGCATGTGGTTGTGGTTTCACAGGGAGGGTGGCGGATGGAGGTGAACGACACAGCCAAAGCCGAAAACATCGGGGGTGAGAGGGCTCGAGAAACCGGGCCATGATGTGTTGCGGGTGTCAGTTGTTGTGGGTTACGATGGCGAGAGTGCCGGGTAAATAATACAGGAAAGAGGCGTGGTATGGGACTGTAGCGGTAGTTGTGTGTAATGCGTCGTGTTTTGTGTTTGCTGATTTTGGTTAGGTGTGCAAGGTCAGATTTTTTAATTTTAGAGCTTCTATATCTATGCTATTGCCTTCTCTGGTCATGAGGGCAGATTCCAGTACTAGGTTTTATAATAATTATATTGGTTACATAGACAAAGGAGGAATATTGCATTAACATTTACACATATACTCTAACATTCAATCATTCATTCATCATCCATTCATTCATCAAGCATTCTTACCATTCTTCTGGCTGAAGATGATCAGCTTCTTGAGAGGAGGCAGCAGTTCACGATGGCGTTCAGAAATGGTGTTCAGTTGATCTGACACACACTCTCTGAGAGAGAAGGGTCCTTTTATGTAGTATTTCCTGTTGATGTGGTTCTGAAAGTTGTAGATTACTGACAGACGGATTCCATCAGTTCTTGGACAGATGTTGATTCTGATTGATTGGCTTTCCTCATCCAGGAGCCTTGTAAACATTTCTGTAAGGAGCCACAGTGTTGACTTCCTTACTTAAAAGAACCATTGTCTTTGGCAATGTAAACAAGTTGTTTTTCCACCAAGAGTTAATCAAGTCAGAATGTCAACAGTTCTCAAATCTCATCAGCAATTTTTAATTAGTCCACAAGTCCTTTGCCTCTGTCTTGTAGTTTTTCAGGCCTCATTCCTTAGAATGGTATCTTCAGCCCAGTTGGGCCTCATTCATACGTCTTTCATACAATCTCACTCAAACCATACAGCATATTTTATCATGACAGGAGAACTGTGTGCCAAGTTTGGTTCAATTCCATCGTTGGTGGGGTTCAGAATGCTCTTTGATTGTAGGTGAACTATAAATCCCAGCAACTACAACTCCCAAATGACAAAATCATAATTTTTTGAGTGATGGTCACTCCTTGTGTTGTGAGACGTTTTGTTGCCAAATTTTGTGTGATTTTGTTCATTGGTTCTTTTGTTTTTAAGGTACTCATTATGCACAGAGCATTTTTATATACATAGATTGTTTTTATTTATTTATTTATTATTTGAACTTATATGCCGCCATTCCCCTGGGGCTCGGAGCGGCTTACAAGAATGGCTAAAATCTAACAAAATTTAAAAGCAATTTAAAACAATTTAAAAACAGCAATATCAAACATTAAAAGCCTGTCGAAACAGGTATGTCTTACATGCCCTGCGGAAAGCTGGTAAGTCCCGCAAGGCACGGACTTCAGGTGGCAGAGTATTCCAGAGTGATGGTGCCACTGCTGTAAAGGCTTTGCGTCTGGTTGCTGTTAGACGCAAGGTCTTGACACTGGGAATTTCCAATAGATCTTGGTCCTCAGAATGGAGGGATCTCTGGGGTTGGTAGGGGGTGAGGTGGTCCCTCAGGTACATCGGCCCCAGACCATGCAAGGCCTTAAAGGTGAGTACCATCACTTTGAAAGTGATCCGGTGCTCAATTGGTAACCAATGCAGCTGTAGTAAGATTGGTGTTATGTGGCATCTCATCGGAATTCCCACAAGAAGCCGAGCAGCTGCATTTTGTACCAACTTGAGCTTCCGGATCACCGACAGAGGAAGGCCAATGTAGAGGGCATTGCAGYAGTCCAGTCTYGAGATGACCGTAGCCTGGATCACCGTAGCTAGGTCGTCCCTGGACAGGAAGGGGGCCAGCCGTCTAGCCTGCTGCAGATGAAAAAAGGYGGTTTTGCTAACGGTGGAGACCTGGGCCTCCATCGTCAGCAGAGGGTCCAAAAGGACTCCCAGACTCTTTACCAATGATGATGGGCGTAGCGCCTCGCCATCCAGGGTAGGCAGCTGGATATCCCCACTGCCCGGCTGACCCAGCCATAGGATCTCAGTCTTTGYTGGATTCAATATATAGATGTTTGCTGGATTCAATATATAGATGTTGTAGGGCTGGATAATAGATAATATGGGGGGAGGGGATGGCGGCTATATATAGACATTTATATTACTCTATCAGTTATTTCCCCACTTCTTTCAAGAGGGATATTCAGAGGTCCTACACAATCTGTGTAAATCCAGCCCTGGAAGGTTGCCTTGCGCTGCTCTTGCAAACTTGTTCAGCCTCTGAGCCCCTGATTCATCCGCTCTCCATCTCCCAGCTTGAAATGGCTCATTTGAGACTCCCAACCGGCACAGGCACAAATAAAAGATAGCCTCATTTTAAAAAATGCTATTTATATTACCCGATGATTGGTAGGCTTCTGGTTTGTAATGGGAACAATTAAAAAAGGATGAAATGAAAACTCTCAGGGTACAAATTAGACGTAGAAAATAATGGAGTGGAGGGCAAAACAGAATCCGTCTACCTGTAGGCAGTGTAATTTCCCCATAAAGACATTTTCTCGCCACCGAGTACCTGCTCCGTTTGCGGCCAAAAATAGCATAGCAGGGACACCTGTGACAAAGAGATTTCAAAGGCAGGCGCTCTATGTGCTGTAATTTCAGAGCTGACAGGCATTATTGCGGCCGACTCTTCTGGCTCCAGCCATATGGCGGCTTGCATGCTGACTTGCTTCATCAGTTCTGAAACATTTCACAGGTACCTCCAGGGTGGAAGGTGAGGTAGGTACCTGTGACAGGTGAGTCCCAGCTGACAAAAGAAGCTGGAGGTGATGGATATTGGAACGGACATGCTGTCTTCTACAAAGCGGTATCTTCTCTTGCAGACCTTCTGGCTTTGTCCCTGTCCTCAAAGACTCATCTGTTTCTTGTTCTCTTCACTTCTAATGTGTTGAAGTCTCTGTGGCTTGGAGCAAGACCCTTGTAGTCGGAGCATTTGTAGCATAACAATGAGGAGGAAACACAGCGCCTTTCCTCAATGTCCAGTTAATAGCCTGAATAAAAATGTTTTTGTCTATCTTTGGAAAGAAAGTAGAGAGAAGGTCAGTGTAGACCAGGCATGGGCAAACTTTGGCCCTCCAGGTGTTTTGGACTTCAACTCTCACAATTCCTAACAGCCGGTAGGCTGTTAGGAATTGTGGGAGTTGAAGTCCAAAATACCTGGAGGACCAAAGTTTGCCGATGTCTAGAGAGAGAAGGTCAGTGTAGACCAGACATGCACAAACTTTGGCTCTCCAGGTGTTTTGGACTTCAACTCTCACAATTCCTAACGGCCAGTAGGCTGTTAGGAATTGTGGGAGTTGAAGTCCAAAACACCTGGAGGGCCAAAGTTAGTCCATGCCTGGTTTAGCCTCATGGGAGATTGAGTAGCACAGGCCAGGAGCAATTGCAGAAAGGTTCCTTTTGTGCATCCTTTTCAAATGTATGTGGGGGATGATGGGACTGAGACAAGCTCTCCCCCAAGCAGCTTGGTCAACCACATATCTTTCTCTCTTACTCTCTCTTAGGTGATCCCTCATTGTCCAAGATCGGTGTACTGGTGGTGGGTCCATAGGTGGCTGTAGAGCCCTATTCTTGATCCGTGTGTTCTCCTGCAATGAGGGCATTGGTTTCCAGGTGGAAGACGGTCCCGGTCGGGGTTGACTTGATGCACCTTCTTTTTGGCACATTTCTCTCTTTCGCCCTTCATTCATGCCTTTTCAAATTTTACAGCACTGCTGGTCACAGCTGACCTCCAGCTGGAGCACTCAAGGGCCAGGGCTTTCCCAGTTCTCAGTGTCTATGCCAGAGTTTTTAAGGTTGGCTTCAAACCTGTCTTTAAATCTCTTTTCCTGTCCTCCATCATTCCATTTTCCGTTCTTGAAGTCAGAGTAGAGCAACTGCTTTGGGAGACAGTGGTTGGGCATCTGGACAACGTGGCTCATCCAGCAGAGTTGATGGCGGAGGACCATCGCTTCACCGATGGTGGACTTTGCTCCTTCCAGCATGCTGACATTTGTCTGCTTGTCTTCCCAAGAGATTTGCAGGATTTTTCGGAGGCAACACTGATGGAATCATTCTAGGAGTTGCATGTGACATCTGTAGATAGTCCACGTTTCACAGATGTGTAGCAGGGTTGGGAGGACAATAGCATTATAAACAAGCACCTTGGTATCCTTACGGATGTCCTGGTCCTCAAACACTCTCTGCTTCATTCAGAAAAGTGCTGCACTTGCAGAGCTCAGGTGGTGTTTTATTTCAGAATGTTGTATTTCAGAGTCAATGTTGACTTTTGTGGAGAGGTGGCTGCCAAGGTAGCAGAAATGGTCAACATTTTCTAATGTGCTTTAGCCTTGCGGACCTTTTCCCTACAGGTGTTTTCTATTTGTTTGAATTCTTCTTTGGTGATTTCTCCCTTTTTCCACTTCTTGCGCATGTCTCTTTCGTGTCTTAGCATAGTTAGAAGTTCTTTGGACATCCATTCTGGCTTCTTTGCACTTGTCCTATTTTTTCTCTTTGTTGGCATGGTTTGCAATTGCGCCTTGAGTATTTCATTCTTGAGAAGTTCCCATCCATCCGTAACTCCCTTGTGTTACACCATTAAGCTGTATTTCTGGCATTGGAAAGGCAGCTTAAACAACCAGTATAGACTCATTGTAAGGCAGCAGAAGGATTTGACCACAGACTCTCAGATAATTTGAACTATCTGACACCAAAATGGTGTAGAAAAGCATGGGCCTCTGATCAACATTAGGAATGCATCCCCAATTCATATTTAGTATTGGAAAGGCCAGATAACTTTCTGTGAAGGTCACAGATATGAGGACATCCCCAACATATTTCAAAATAGCCTCTCTGTGACCTGCCCATGAATGCTACATCGCCTCTTGCTCTGACACAAGCCTTTCCAGACAGTCAAAGGGGAGAAGCATCATGCCAAGCCTTTTTTCTCTCTGTCTCTTTCCAAATAACTTATATCTGTTTTTTTCTGGATGAAAAATTTATAATGGTTTGTGCCTTGGACCAAAATCACTACATTTGCCAATTAATCTTCATTCCAGCATCTTGCTCTGTGCATGTTGGCAGCCTAATTTATTTGCTCTCTTCCTTCTGCAGAGTTTTTTTTAGTGGTTCCATCATTATTATTCTGAATAATAATTGTAGTTATTTGTTCAGCATTCTTCCCATTAACTTGAAAGGTAATAGCCCAATATGAGCTGCTTAAGCTAAAAATAGAGCAAGTGCATCTATTTCATTGACAAATAAGGGGCAGAGGAAGGAAAGCCAGTGTTCTTCTACTACTCAAAGTGGCAGGCTGTGCATGATGTCATACTTCTCCGTACAAAATAAAGAACAAGACAAAACCAGATTCCTCATGAGAGGAAAATACATTTTTTGAGTCTATGAAGCTCCTAGACTCTAAAGATGGTATAGGCTGAGTGTTGTTGTTGCTGCTGTTGTTGTTAGGCGATCCCTCGTTGGACGAGGAAGATGGTCTTCCATTATGGGTTTCCTTGTGGGTCCGTATGTGGCTGTGGAGCCCTATTTTTGCTCTGCATCTTCTTCCGCAGTGTGGGCATTGGTTTCCAGGTGGAAGGCGGTCCCGGTTGGGGTTGGCTTGACGCGCCTTCCTCCTGGCACGTTTCTCTCTTTCACCCTCCACTCGTGCCTCCTCAAATTCTGCAGCACTGCTGGTCACAGCTGACCTCCAGCTGGAGCGCTCAAGGGCCAGGGCTTCCCAGTTCTTAGTGTCTATGCCAGAGATTTTAAGGTTGGCTTTGAGCGCCATCTTTCAATCTCTTTTCCTGCCCACCAACGTTCCATTTTCTGTTCTTAAGTTCAGTGTAGAGCAACTGCTTTGGGAGACAGTCGCCGGGCATCCGGACAACGTGGCCGGCTTAGTGGAGTTGATGTTGGAGGACCATCGCTTCAATGCTGGTGGTCTTTGCTTCTTCCAGCACACTGACGTTTGTCCGCTTGTCTTCCCAGGAGATTTGCAGGATTTTCCAGAGGCAGCGCTGATGGAATTGTTCCAGGAGTTGCATGTGACGTCTGTAGACAGTCCACGTCTCACAGGCATATAGCAGGGTTGGGAGGACAATAGCTTTATAAACAAGCACCTTGGTTTCCCTACGGATGTCCTGGTCCTCAAACACTCTCTGCAAGAAAAATCCAAAAAAAAAAAAAAAAAGAAGGAAAAATCCCAAAATGAATCCTAAATGAACCCCCCCCCCACCTGCACACACAGAGAAAATGAACCTAAAAAGTCTAAGCCTGACTGTGTCAATCCTAAATGGAATCCCTTCAAACAAAATCTTTCCTGAACATGCAAATTTAGCTAGTTGCATGCTATGCTATCACTAAGTTTACAGTATTGTTTCGCTGCTGCCTTCCTGTTACCCTCCTCCCTTCCACACTACACTCACAATGGTGACTAAGCCCTTGTAGCTGCTGTATTTATTGGGATTTGCTTGTACTGAAAGAATAAGGTGATGATAGTTACGGAGTTCTTACGAAAACTGGAAGCTTTCATTCATTTGTATGGGGGGCGGCAGTGTGGCAAAGTCTTTGTAAATCAAGTCATAAGTGTGAATCTAATGAAACTCTTACAACCATCTTACGAGTTTTTGCACAGCCCTATTATGCAACCTTGGGAGTTGTAGTTTGGAAAGGCATTAGCCCTCTTTGGCAGAGAAGGCTAAAAAATCTCATAAATGTTCCCCATCCTGATATTTTCGATGGCCAACTCAAGCTTGGTTTTGTTGCAGCTTGTGAAATGGCCCTCTGTTATCACAGCAGCAATTAAAGGCATGACATTTTCTATATTGTGCTCAAGTTGAAGTTAATTATTATTAGAACGACTCCATTGAAGAATGTTTAATTAATTTATAAAGTCCCCTTTAAGCAATTCATCATTTCAATCTACTTTTTAACTGGCTAATTACATTTCTATATTATGTGCATTTTACCAAAGTCTTAATGCAGGTCCTTTTGTGGAATACTAGAGAAGTGTAAGATAATTGAGAGCGCTATAAACAAAAGCAACCAATCATGATGGGAAAGAAACCCTATATTTAATATCTATTGTTTGAATTTTCTATTACAGGGAGACATAATGGAATCAAAACAGCTTTGGAAAATAAACTATGCCCTTATATCCCCGGCCTCGCCAATTTAAGCTTGGCCCCGCTAATTAAGATAGTTTCTCACAACCAGCAAGAGAAATCTAGGAATTAATTCCCAAATTTTCTCAGCTACTTGAGCTCCATCTCCTTGCTGCCCTGGGTGCTTCTACAAAGGGACTATCATGCAGATTGAGCCCATCTTGAGGTTGTGGGGTCTACAAAATGAAGTTCAACAGGGATAAATGGAAGATGCTCCGCTTAGGCAGAACAAATGATGCAAAGATACAGAATGGAGGATGTGCCTGGCCCAAGAGCAGCACATGTGAAAAAGACCTTGGAGTCCTTGTGGACAACAAGTTAAACATGAGCCAACAATGTCATGCGGCAGCTAAAAAAGCCAATGGGATTTTGGCCTGCATCAATAGGAGCATAGTGTCTAGATCTAGGGAAGTCATGCTACCCCTATATTCTGCTTTGGTTAGACCACATCTGGAATATTGTGTCCAATTTTGGGCACCACAATTGAAAAGAGATGTTGACAAACTGGAATGTGTCCAGAGGAGGGCGACTAAAATGATCAAGGGTCTGGAGAACAAGCCCTATGACGAGCGGCTTAAGGAGCTGGGCATGTTTAGCCTGAAGAAGAGGAGGCTGAGAGGAGACATGATAGCCATGTATAAATATGCGAGAGGAAGTCACAGGGATGAGGGAGCAAGCTTGTTTTCCGCTTCCTTGGAGACTAGGACGCGGAACAATGGCTTCAAACTGCAAGAGAGGAGATTCCATCTGAACATGGGGAAGACCTTCCTGACTGTGAGAGCCGTTCAGCAGTGGAACTCTCTGCCCCGGAGCGTGGTGGAGGCTCCTTCTTTGGAAGCTTTTAAACAGAGGCTGGATGGCCATCTGTCAGGGGTGATTTGAATACAATATTCCTGCTTCTTGGCAGAATGGGGTTGGACTGGATGGCCCATGAGGTCTTTTCCAACTCTTTGATTCTATGATACTATGAAAATGCACATCTCCAATGCATATTGCAGTACACTATAAGCCCAAACTAGCATTTAAAAAAAAAAACACACGCTGGAAAGTATGGAACAAGCCACAAAATCCATTGTAGCCAATCATAGTATGTCCTGCACAGGACTGGAATTCAGGCCTGAAAGATGCCAAACTCTCAACAGAACAGGGCTAGTGCTGATGCACTTAAAAATCTGACAATACAGCTGTCTGGATGGTAAACAAGCACTCCCAAAGAGGAAACCATGCTCACTTTCTACCCCCTTGTTGCAATTCCCTGTGCCCTGAGATGGTCTACTACTACTCCTGAATGGTCATGGCAATACACATCAACATATTCCAGCAGACTGAGTAAGAAAAATCAAACTCCAAAGTCTATTTCCTCTATATAAATTTGTTATTTGTTCAAGATTGCATTATATTAGCTGAAATAATATATTTACCTTTGAGTTTTGTGTACCACAACTTTTAGCGGATTTGTGCTTTTTGTGATTGTGGGAATCCATTGTCTTTTGTGTATCCAGCATACCAGATCAGCCTTGAAATAAGTGTTAATGTCATTGAAAGTTTATGCTACAGACCTCTTACTGTTAATTAGTCTCCAAAGTGCAACAAGCTCTGTTTGCATAGTGTGTCGGGTCTGAACACTTTGTTTTTGTCCAGGGTTCTCTGAGAGTCACATGGACTTCCATAAAGGCATGTAACCAACAATATAATGTAGGCAATGGCTGAACTCCCAGTTCTAGGAGTTCAAAGATGAATTAGTTTGAAACCCCTGCACCCTATTTATTTATTTTATTTATTTATTATTTGAACTTATATGCCGCCACTCCCCTGGGGCTTGGAGCGGCTTACAAGAATGGCTAAAATCTAACAAAATTTAAAAGCAATTTAAAACAATTTAAAAACAGCAATATCAAACATTAAAAGCCTGTCGAAACAGGTATGTCTTACATGCCCTGCGGAAAGCTTCAGGTGGCAGAGTATTCCAGAGTGATGGTGCCACTGCTGTGAAGGCTTTGCGTATGGTTGCTGTTAGACGCAAAGTCTTGACACTGGGAATTTCCAATAGATCTTGGTCCTCAGAACAGAGGGATCTCTGGGGTTGGGGGTATCTCAAAGGCAAATTATTCTTTCTAAGGTCTTCCAGGTGGGACAATTTACTTTTTATATATAGAAAAAGAGCAAGTTATGGTCTCTAGATAATTGAGGGCCACAGCAGCACTTTGCCTGCTTTTTTGGCTATACCTAAAATGGTTTTTAAGATGCTACTTGGCTTCTTACTCACTCCATTGGAGGAGGGTTACACCTGGAGAATTAATGCAATTTTACCTGCCATGGTTGAATGCTATGGAATTCTGGAATTTGTGGTTGGATGAGGTACCAGCACCCTTTGGTAGAGAAAACTAAAACCCTTTTAGACCTACAATTCCCAGGATTCCATAGACTGATTCATTGCAGTTAAAGTGGTGCCAAACTGCAATGAGTCTACAGAATAGATGCACTCTCCGTTTTCTCCAGAACTCCCCTTTTACTCAGTGATTTATGCTGAAAATATCAAGTGAGAGAAAGTTTTGTATTCTGGTTTCTCCTTCCCACACCGGAGTAGAGTTTCCTATAAATGTCCAATTAGTCAGATGTTCACATAATCAATATGACTTCTTCACCAGAGGTGTACATTGCACCAAGTCCCCAGCTAAGGAAACTAATTGCATAAAATGTACTGGGATCTATCTATCTTTTTTCCCCTTTCCTTTTTGCATGCAGCTGGGTTCTTTGGCAAAGCAAGTTTTTGCAAAGTTAATAGATAAATTGGTTAATTAAAACATAATTCCCAGATACAGGGGAAATGGGGAGTCGGTAATTGTTGGACTAATAAATCAGTGAAAACGATCTAATCGTATTTCTCAGCATGTACAGTGCTTGAATCATTTTTGTTCGGGGAAGAAAAGCAGATTTATGGAGAATTATTATAGCAAGCATTAAAAAATAGATATGGGGGGGGGGGTTGACAATCATCTATATTACCTCCATTTCCACAAGAATGGGAGCAACAAGGGCTGTGAAATTTAATCTTAATCTACAAGCAGCAATCTCTATTGTTATACTACACTTGTAGGATAGATGATTTTGGCACAGATTGGCTGAGTTGGCACAATGGTTTACAATGTTCAGTTCCTCAGGGAAGCAAACTGCTTTCAGTTCAGTTCCTGTGGGGGAAATAAGTAGTTCGATTGGAAGACAAGTCAGTGTAGTTTGGGAATTGGACTCTGACTCTGGAGGCCAGAGTTCAGATCCTTGAAATCATAGAATCATAGAGTTGGAAGAGACCACATGGGACATCCAGTCCAACCCCCTGCCATAGCTGATCCGCTTGTTGCCTCTTTCACCTTCTGGACAGTAAAATCCTTGCTTAGCTATGGGTGAATTTGGGCAAGTCATGCACTCTCAGCCTCAGAGGAAGACAAAGGCTGACCTCATCTGAACAAATCTTGCTCAAAAGAAAACCATATGATAGGTCCACCTTAAGCTCTGCCATTGCCAAAGGTAGGAAATGATGTGAAGGTACACAACATAACAGGGAACAGGATGACGATGACTTTGTGAAGGAGGTGAATGAATTGATGGAGAAGAGCCAACTGTCCTAAATAGCCATTATTTGCATGTTAACCTTTGATTTGTATGAAACAACTATAGGCATTGTGCTGTCGCGCACTGGGCCTATAGCAATTGGCTTTTGAACAGGATATGCTCTTTGTGCCCAGCGGGAAGCTGGGGTGCCTCAGCTGAGAGGCTCTAAGGATTTTCCTATACAAAAGTCTTTAGAAACTTAAAAAGTTTAACAAAGTTCTTTATTATTGCTTAGGTCTTCAACAAACAATTAAATACTTCTTAAATCTTCAACAAGTCAAACAAATGCTTCTTATCTAGCCCACAATGGGCAGGCAACTGGCTTTGTGAACTGTTTCTTTTCTTTAAGAGGAAAACCCTTTTTAACCCCTCCTTGGGCAATCTACTTTCTAAACTTTGCTGGTGTGGGCCCTACTCCCGGCTCCAAATTGCTTCTTGGGTCCCAAGTAGACCAACCATCCAAGGCTTTGGAGATTCTCCAGCTGGAGTCCTTTGGATTTTTTCCATGAATGATGTGGAGCTGTTTCTTTAACCCCAACAAGGGTTGTGCTGTCAAACTGTTTTCCTTAGAAGCTTTAAGGCTGTTTCCCCCGGATGTTGTGAGAAACGAAGCTTCTCTACAGGTGGGGAAAGCTCATGTCCTGTAACTAAGCTTTCAACTATAAGACTGAACTAAAATGGCTCCCTTTCCCTTCCTGAACCTGGAAAAAAGGGCGGAACTAAAACTTAACGATGACAGACAGGTGGCTAACCCCATGACTGCAAACCAAAGGAAGCCACCTTATTGCAAAATGTATGGAACTTTGGAATACATGCAAACACTCAAAGAAAGAAAAAGAAGTTGGAGCTCCTGGTACAGCTGTACCAGAACAGGCACAAATGTAAAGATGGGGGAAACAGGGTCACATTGGCATATCTGAATGTTTCCACCTTTTCAAAGAAGCTATGAACAAAACCATCTGCACAAGCTATGTTCTGTTCACACAAATATGCAACTGGAAACCCAGAACTCAACAATATCCAACATAAAATTTACTATGGAATAAGAAAATGAAGGAAAAATACCATTTCTAGATGTCTTAGTCATCTGAAAATCAAACCAATAATTGGGTCACACAGTAAACAGAAACCCACACATAGTGATAGATATCTATATTAAAACTCCAATCATCACCAAGGACAAAAAAGGGGCTAAATCAAAACTTTGGACCATGCAAACAGAATATGTGAACCTCACCTCCTTCAAGGTGAACTGAACCACCAAAACTGGGCTCTGCAGGCTAATGTTTACTCATCAGAAGAGCTGCAAGACCTAGAACAAGCCACAGGAATAAAGAAAAAGAGCCACCTAGAAGGAAGGTGTGCTTACCATACATCAAGGGAACTACTGACCGCATAGGGAAGCTGATGATGAAACATAACCTACAAACTATCTACAGACCCACAAAGAAAATAACAAATGCTATGGGTGACTAAGGACAATAGGGATCCTCTAACCACTGCAGAAGTCTACCATATACCATACAGCTGTGGACAAGTCTACATAGGGACCACCAAATGCAGCGTTGCCCAAACATGAATCAAGGAACATGAAATGCACTGCAGACTAATTCAACCAGGGAAATCAGCAATAGCAGAACACATGATAAACCAACCTGAGCACAGAATATTATTTGAGAACACAGAAATTCTGGACCACTATGCAATCTTCTCAGTTAATCACATGGTAATGGATGAATCCCACTCAAACACTTGCAAATTAGGCTTGCTAATTGCACCCTTCACACTAGTTTAACCGACAATGGTTCTTTCCTCCCACCCTGGTCATTCCACAGTTATATATACTCTACTTGCATTACCACCATCAGATCCTCTGAAGATTCCATCCACAGATGCACACAAAACATCTTAAGGAGAATTCTTGTCTTAGATTGCACTGGAAAGCTGAGTGTGTGCTTGACTCCTGTAGTCAAGCTCTTGTGTGATTGACAGTTCCACCACATTTCCAAATCCCATTATCATTTCTACTGCTTTTGGAATAATCTGTAGAGGATTTTGTGTTAAAATCATGATGTCATCTACAAAGAGTCTTATCTTTGTAAACCAGACTGGGGTATAGGGTGGCAACCTGTGTTGGACGGGGTTGCACTCCCCCTGAAGTCACAGGTCCGCAGTTTGGGTGTCCTTCTGGACTCATCACTTACGCTTGAGGCTCAGGCGTCGGCAGTGGCCGGGAGGGCCTTTGCACAACTAAGACTTGTGCGCCAACTTCAACCATACCTCACGAAGGCGGATCTGGCCAAGGTGGTCCACACCTTAGTTACCTCTAGACTGGATTACTGCAATGCACTCTACGTGGGGCTGCCCTTTAAAACGGCCCGGAAATTTCAGATGATCCAACGGGCGGCAGCCAGGTTGTTAACTGGGGCTCTTTACAGGGAGCAGTCATCCCTCCTGTTCAAGGAGCTCCACTGGCTGCCATTCATCTACCGGACCCAATTCAAGGTGCAGGTTCTTACCTACAAAGCCCTGAACGGTTTGGGACCTGCCTACCTGCGTGACCGCATCTCTGTATACGAACCCACGCAATCTCTTCATTCATCTGGAGAGGCCCTACTCACGCTCCCACCTGCATCGCAAGTACGATTGGTGGGGACGAGAGAGAGGGCCTTCTCGGTGGTGGCCCCTCGACTCTGGAACTCACTCCCTAAGGACATCAGGCATGCCCCATCTCTGGCAGTCTTCAGGAGGAGCTTGAAAACATGGTTGTTCCAGTGTGCCTTCCCAGAATAACGAACCCTTAGCATTATGTCCCCAAAAAGCACTTTATATCGATTTAGGACTGCTTGTATGTCTCTATCAATGCCCTACCTCCTGTATCTTGTTCATGCCTAGCATTATTTTTTAAACTTTAATTACATTTGGCCCAGCCATAGATTTTAATTGTGCACTGTATTTTGTTTAATGTTTTGCTTTTTGTGTTATGAGATTTATTCTAATTGCTTTGTATTGTATTGTTATTGTGTATTTCTTGTATTGCTTGTATTGTGGGCTCGGCCTCATGTAAGCCACACCGAGTCCCATGGGGAGATGGTAGTGGGGCATAAATAAAGTATTATTATTATTATTATTATTATTATTATTATTATTATTATCATCATCATCTTGTAGTTTCCTTCCCTATTGATGATGTTTGATCAAATTTGCCTTGCCAATACTTCCATTGCAACTGACTCCTTTCTGGGGTTTCTATTTTTTGAGTGAAGTCATCATTTATTTGTATCTTTGCAACTTGTTTAGAGAAGATTGCTTTTGCTTCATTTCTAAATTTTTCTCCACAGCCTATTGATAATAGTAATTTATTTATAAAAATCCAAGGAATGCCAAAGGTTTTCTTCACGTCCAAGAACATCACTGCTCCTTGTTGGTCTTTAGGAATAGGTAAATATTCAATTATATTTAAGATTATTTTCATATTCTCTTGATTGATCTTCATGCATCCAACTTTTTAATATTTTTTTAAGTCTGTCAGCCAGTATATTTGAATACATTTTGCAATTGACATTTAACATTGAAATTGGTCTATAGTTTTGAACTAATCTGATGGTTATTGATGTTAATTGCTTATTGTATTATTGTGTTAACTGTCTTTTAAATGGCTGTACGATGTTTGTATTGAATTAGGTTCTTGTGGGTTTTTTCGGGCTATAGAGCCATGTTCTAGAGGCATTTCTCCTGACGTTTCGCCTGCATCTATGGCAAGCATCCTCAGAGGTTGTGACAAAAACCCACAAGAACCTAGTGATTCCAGCCATGAAAGCCTTCGACAATACTTTGTATTGAATTTTTTGCCGCTACTTGTTGTTAACCACTCTGAGTCACCTAATTGGCTGAGAAGAGCGGTATACAAGTAAAGTAAATAAATAAATAAATAAATCTCTGTCTTCTTTTGGAATCAGTGTTATTGTAGCTTCTTTTCAAGATTCTGGTATCTCCTTTGTTTGTATAATTGAAGACCACATTTTTCTGACCCAGTAAAAAAAAAAAAAGGTGAGCCACAAAATATAAGTGCATATAACTCAATTATTCAGAGCAGAATTTCTGCAGCGTTCCAGTCCAGTGTGTCCAATGTTTCTCAGCAGAGGGGAATATTTTCCACAAAATTTAATCTAAATCTACTTTGGTCCCACTCTAATTTAATTTAATGGCTGCTTGAACAAGTGAGTTAGGGTCTTTCAGGCCCATGGGCCTATGAGCAGCAATTGTATCTACATTGATTCCTTCAGGCTAGAAAATGTAATGTCAACTGGCAACATTCCTCTTTTCCATCTTCTTGTAGGTGACAAGAACTTTTCCCATTTCTCTCTGATCATACAGACTTTTGCTTTTTTCAACCAATCAGAATGAAGCCTGTGAAAAAGTCTCATTAGCTACCAATTAGCAGAATTGAACAGATGTCTCAACAAACTGAGATTAAAAACAGATTAACACAATATTCAGATATTTGGGCTAGAAGCCATTGAATTAACTTGTATGGAGGGAACATGAGTCAGCTTCATGATTTTTCAACTGGAGCTATGGTCCGTGTACTGGATGAAATTATTTGGACCTTCCAAAATATTATTCCAAATAGATGGTTATTCTTTATTATGGCACCAGACTTCTAGAAAAACATGGCTGTCTAATCCTACAATCTTTTGCAATGGAAGGCATTGAATTGAGCCATATGGAATGCATATCTGGCAACTTCATGATCCATCAGCTGGAATTACAGATGGATCATGAAGTTGTCAGATATCCATAAGATGAGAGCCCATGCCAAAGAAAGTATGTCAGTCTTTAAGATTTCACTTTTGCAGCAACAAACTAACATAGCCACTTCACCCTTGAACCAGTTAAAGTAATATAAACATTCAAGCTTTTGAGAAATGTGAAAAATTAGTGAGGCATCTCATAAGTGCAGTAACAAAATTTGGTAACAGAAGGTGAATAGCAACCAGTTCTATACCATCCAGACAGGTTCTAACAGAAGGGTAAACAAGCTTAGTATTTCTGTTAAAAATATCTGAAGTGGTTTTGCTAACTATAAACTATAGTTTACTAACGATAAACTATAACTATAAAAAGTTGTATTACATTGCATGGGGGCTGTGCAAATATGTTCTTCCAAAGTGGAGGAGAGAAAGAGGAAAAACTAATTGCAGAATGGAGGGTGATCAAATTTAAGACTAACTGTAGATTAACTGATGCAAGGAAAGACGTAAAATTTGTACAAAATTATGTATCAATAATACAAGGATCTTACACTATTAAGTAGGCAATTCATTACTTAAGATACCTGGGAGTCACTCTGGACCGTGCTCTTACCTACAAGAAGCACTGCCTGAACATCAAGCAAAAAGTGGGTGCTAGAAACAATATCATACGAAAGCTGACTGGCACAACCTGGGGATCACAACCAGACACAGTGAAGATGTCTGTCCTTTCACTATGCTACTCTGCTGCTGAGTATGCATGCCCAGGTGTGGAACACATCTCACCATGCTAAAACAGTGGATGTGGCTCTTAATAGACATGCCACATTATCACGGGGCGTCTGTGCCCTACACCACTGGAGAAATTACACTGTTTAGCCAGTATTGCACCACCTGACATCTGCCGAGAAGTAGCAGCCAATACAGAAAGGACCAAGGCAGAGACATATCCAGCTCATCCTTTGTTTGGGTATCAGCTAGCATGTCAACGACTTAAATCAAGAAATAGTTTTCTAAGATCTACAGAGACACTCGCTGGAACACCTCAGCAAGCGAGAGTCCAAAAGTGGCAGGCTCAAACCCAGAACCTCAACCAATGTCTGATACCAAATGAGAGACTCCTCCTGGGCACACAGAAAACTGGGCGACTTGGAAGGTGCTGAACAGACTACACTCTGGCACCACGAGATGCAGAGCCGATCTTAAGAAATAGGGCTACAAAGTCGAATCCACAACATGCGAGTGTGGAGAAGAGCAAACTACTGACCACCTGCTGCAATGCAACCTGAGCCCCGCCACATGCACAATGGAGGACCTCCTTGCGGCAACACCAGAGGCGCTCCAAGTGGCCAGATACTCGTCAAAGGACATCTAATCAACTACAAGCTTGTAAACTCTGTTATGTCTGTTTGTTAAAAATGTAATACAATTGCCTGGTTGCTACTGACACGATAAATAAAAAATTACTTAAGAATGCTAGATGGGGACTGGATACCTACTCACTTCATCTCACATGCTTCTTCCCTTTCCATAGTTAACAAAATCAGACAGCTGAGGGGTGACTCCTTCTACACCACAGCTTCTTAAACTATGGGTCGGGACTCCAAATGGGTAGCCATAACTATATGTTGGAGTTACCTTTCCTTCTCTCCCCACATATTTCTTCCTGCTTTCTCCTAAAAAAATCCTTGGGTAAAACAGGGTCATGAGTCCAAAAAGCTTATGAAGCCCTGCCCTACATCACTATCTTCCTTTAAATTTTTTTGTTGGTTCTTGTGCAATCATGCAAGTTCATGGCCTCTGTCCCAAAGGAGAAATGTAAAAATATTTTTTTCTTGTGAAGCTGTGCAGTTCCTAATTATTAAAAAAGGGAAACAATAATAGGAAATCAGAAAACATCAATGGTTTTACTAGGGTATTTTCTCTGACTGCCACTAAAAGTGTTCAGCTGCCTACTTTGGCAAAGGAACACATCTCGAAATGCACATCGCTGGCACAGAGGGTGAGCTGCAGACAAGCTGCAGAACTTCTGCCATCACACACACAAAGCACACTTCTGTTATGCACAGAGAAATTAAGGACAAATGAAGTTTATTGTTTCTCATTTTACAAAAATGAACTAGTGGCAGATTCTTTGCCTATGATTGCCTATGAGTGTCCAACGAAATGGACCTTACATCATATGATAAGGTCCATATGTGCCAATAGGCAAACAACATCAGAGATGGGATATAAGTGTGTAATAAGGTACCATGTCACCAGAAAAGTTGTCTAGAATGTAGCAAGGGGGTCTCGATGAGTTTTGGAAATATGAGTAGTATGAAGGGGCATTTTAACGTATGTGGTGGACATATGAAAAGGCTAAAAAAGTATTGGGTTCAAATACATACAGTAATACAGAGAGTCTTAAAGATCAAGATGGACAGTCCAGCACTTTTGGGTAAACTAAATAAAATATCCTTGGGAAATCTGTACAGTCCAGCACTTTTGGGTAAACTTAAATGTCCTACTTGTGTGTGTATGTGCCTGAGAGACCTTTCCAGCTCCTCATCTACGATGATGTGAGTCCATCAAGAGAAGGCAATGCCAGCTAGAGAAGATAATTTCATCCACAGGAATTTCGGTCTCCCAAGGGAATAAGGTGATGAGCCATTTCCAGGCAAACAGCAACATGCAGATGAGATCTGTATGTTCTACATTGAAGTAATCATATTTACATAACAACCCCATTGTGTTTTGAGGCTTACCCTTTGTGCAGCCCAGGCTTGGTCAATAATTTAATCATGGACTGTTTTACATATTGATTCAATTCGGGTTTTTTTCCTTTCCACTCTTTCTCCAGCTTAGACCTTCTCAGTGACTCTGGCTTCAAACTGACAAATGTCAGCTATTAATTTTCCTACCCTGAAGGAGACTATGTCCACCTTGATGACATGATGATTGAAATTGGGCCAAATTCTGATTAACCAGGGGCTGTGATTGGCTGTCAGAGAGGATGAAATGTCTTGTACTGTGTTTCATGGTTCTGTCCTGTTCTTTTTGAGCGCAGACTCTTTATCAGACATCGTTTCACTTATGAAAGCAAAAAACCCTGTTCCTTGTGCCTTCAAATGCAGTTTGTGCATTCATCTGGTTGTAAGGTAGTGGGGCATGCCAGGCACCAGACTCTCTGCCCGCTCCTTAGTGGGTGTGTTGGTACGGCTGTACCAGGAGCTCCAACTTCATTTCTTTCTTTTGAGTGTTTGCATGTATTCCAAAGTTCCATGCATTTTGCAATAAGGTGGCTTCCCTTGGTTTGCAATTATAGGGCCAATTACCCATCAATCATTGTTAAGTTTTGGTTCTGCCCCTTTTCCCAGGGCTCTGGGAGGAGAAGGAGCCATTTTAGGTCAGTCTTGCATTGGAAAGCTTAGCTGCAGGACGTGGATTAGCTCTACCTGTGGAGAAGCTTCATTTCTCACAGCATGCGGGGGAAATTCTGGGGAAAAACAGTTCTAAAGGACTCCAGCTGGAGAATCTACAAAGCCTTGGCTGGTTGGTCTACTCGGGACCCAAGAAGCAGTTTGGAGCCGGGAGTAGGGCCCACACCAGCAAAGTTTAGAAAGTAGATTGCCCAAGGAGGGGTTAAAAAGGGTTTTTCCTCTTAAAGAAAAGAAACAGTTCACAAAGCCAGTTGCCTGTCCCTTGTGGACAAGATTAAGAAAGCCACCAGTTGATTCAAAGCCTTGAAGTATTTGTTTGACCTGTTGAAGATCTGAGAAGTATTTGATTGTTTTGTTGAAGACTTAAGCAATAATAAAGGACTTTGTTAAACTTTTCAAGCTTCTAAAGACTTTGTATAGGAAAATCCTTAGGGCCTCTCAGCTGAGGCACCCCAGGTTCCCGCTGGGCAGAAAGAGCACGTCCTGTTCAAAAGCCAATTGCTATAGGCCCAGTGCCTGACAGCACAGTGGGTAACTGAATTTTGGCTTCAAAGAAAGCACATAGCTGACATATGAGTGACTATGAAAACTTGCCACTTACTGAACATGCATTTTTTAAAAATCATCATGCACAAAGTACCCTTCCCTGGAGAGAGTTAAACTGACTTCTTAAGAAGAAGGTCAGCTGTATGACAGATCCAACACTTTCACACTCGTACGGCACAGACTGAATCGTGAAGCCTTGGATACTGCCTGCCAATCTTCGGCTCAATCTGCATTACACTTTATGAGGACCGTGTAAACAATATGATTTCTCTCCAAGGGCAATCAGATGCTATGGACACCAGTGTTGCAAACAGGATAATTTATTGTCCAATTAGACCTGTGTTGCTAAGTTGCCCCCTCCTGTCACTTTTAATACTATTGCTAATTCTCTTGACAACATGACATTTCTGGGCTGGGGATGTAGCAACAACGAAAAGCCAGTACAGGGAATCAATAAGATTGTGGCTAATTTCTTCTGAACATGGGATGAGCCCTGTTGGAAGACAATAGGACTCTACATAATCCAGTATCCAAAGAGGATAGGACTTTGTATAATTCAGCATCCTTCTCCCCATTAGTGGCCTGTTAGACGCCTCTGGAAACCCCACAAGAACAATTTTTAAAATCCAACATTTTCTTATGCTTGTTTCATAGTGGTTTCTGGTTCTGAATCTAAGTGAATATTTAGGATGCAGTAAAGGGCATGTTGGACTTAACTTTGGAGATCTGCATTGTTATTGTATTGTTGAAGGCTTTCATTGCCGGAATCACTGGGTTGTTGTAGATTTTTTAGGGCTATATGGCCATATTCTAGAGGCATTCTCTCCTGACGTTTCGCCTGCATCTATGGCAAGCATCCTCAGCATTTGTGAGGTCTGAAAATACCACAATGTGAGAGAACAAATGCCAAAGAAGAATTAAACAATCATAGCACAGAGTCATGTGGTTTTGGAGTGCAATAGATTGGGCCTCATTAAAAATAATTGCCATTAAAACATACCAAGAATCCCAACATTAAAGCCAAATTATCAAATTAAAAACCCTGACAGGAATCCTGTATCAGCAACTTGGGTGACACCACTTGAACTGCCATGGTTCAATGTTATAAAATCATAGGACCAAAGAGCACTTCCCAGCAGATTCAGGCAAAAGTAAACTGCTGGCGTCACCTTGCCTGCATATTCTTCTGAACGGTTCTTAAGAGGGCTGTGGAAGCGCAGCAAGTTAAACCACTAGCTGCAGGAAATCTGCTGACTGGAGGGTTAGCAGTTTGAAGTCACAAGTCAGGGTAAGTGCCTAACTGATAGCCCTAGCTTCTGTCAACCCAGCAGTTTGAAAGCAAGTAGATCAATAGGTATAGCTTTGGCAGGAAGATGAAAGGGCACCACATGCAGACATGCCGGCAACACAGTTGGAGATGTCTATGAACAACAGGCTCCTTGGCATGGAAAAACAGAACAAGATCGCCTCCCAATGGCTGGAGTTGAGTTTTGCCTCAAGACACCAGAGATGAAAAGGGGAAAGCCTTTACCTTGCCTGTGTATTGTATGTCGTTGTTGTTCATTATGTAATAGGAATTGAATGTTTGCCTTATATGAGTACTGTAATCCACTCTGAGTCTCTCTGGGGAGATAAAGCAAAATATAAATGAAGTGTATTGTTGTTGTTGTTGTTGCTTTTTGTTAATAGGTTTTGATATCTTGACCCCACTCTGGCCATGTTGCCATTTGTGAAACATTGCTGGCTATGTGTGTCTGGGTGATGAACATTTCTGTCTTGGAGGAATAAGTGCCACCATATACATTGTTTTGCAAAACCGCATCTCACGCAGAGTCCATTGGAGCCTTGCTAACACAAATGTTGCTTGCTAATCCGTGGCCTTTGTTGCCCTGGTTCCAGCTCCTTTTCTCATCTTTATCAGCAGAGGCCCTGGCACTGCTGTCTCTAAGCTTGGCTGCGTCCTGAGAGTTAATGCCTCTGAGGAAACAAGATGTTCAATTGAACACAGTAGGAGGCGATAACTGGCACGAGCTTCGGCTCATTAGGGAATCTAAAGAAACAGTTCCCTTGCCATTGCCAATCATTTGGGAGCTGGACCTGGTTTAAGTATTCAAGGCCGCAAACCAGGGATAAGGGAATGGCTAAGCGAGGCTTGTTTACACCCTGACCCCATGGTCTTGCAAAACCAAATGCCCTTGAAGACTCTCAAAACTTTCAATGCAGAGGGTCCCTGATATCCACTAAGGTTTATTTGTTTGTTTTACATTAATTTTTGTTCGTGAGAACAGAAATATAAACATAAAAATAAACAGAAACAGAATAAATAACAAAAGAGTTACAAAAGCAAAAACAATATCCCTCCAGATAGAAAACAAAAATAAATAGTTTTTCTAAATATATAGCCCCCGGTGGCGCAGTGGGTTAAAGCGCTGAGCTGATGAGCTTGTTGACCGAAAGGTCTCAGGTTCGATTCCAGGAATCGGCGTGAGCTTCCGCTGTCAGCTCTAGCTTCTGCCAAGCTAGCAGTTCAAAAACATGCAAATGTGAGTAGATCAATAGGTACCGCTCCGGCAGGAAGGTAACAGCGCTCTATGCAGTCATGTCGGCCACATGACCTTGGAGGTGTCTATGGACAATGCCGGCTCTTTGGCTTAGAAATAGAGATGAGCACTACACCCCAGAGTCAGACATGACTGGACTTAATGTCAGGGGACAACCTTTACCTTTACCTAAATATATAAAATTAGACTATAACAGTTAACAGAACTCTGTCTAAAACAATCATCCCAACCCATACAACCAACACTACTAAACAATACTAAACAGCTAACAAGAACTACTCCATAAGCCTCACACTCATTCCCTGATTATTTTCTACTACTAACTTTCTGCTGTCTTAAAATAACATCATATATTCACCCTTCCACTTTTAATAGCTTTCTTCTAATCCAGAAATTCAGTTATTGAAGTTTGTCCCCATCACTGCTGTAGGAAAATGAGAAATGAGACCCAGCCTTTCTTAAAATTCATTAAGAATTTCTCCTTGATTTGTCCATCTTGGTTAATTCACACACCTTTATCAGCGATACTAAGCTTTGGTTCCATGACTCCTACTGTATGAATATAAAAATCTATTGATGTTGAAGTCTGATGATATAGACTGGCATAGTAAAGGTGTCCCTTAGGGAGAAAACGTGGAGGCAGTGACAGACTTCTTATTCCTAGGTGCAAAGATCACTGCAGACACAGGCTGCAGCCAGGAAATCAGAAAACAGTTACTTCTTGGAAGAAGAGCAATGACCAATCTCGATAAAATAGTGAAGAGTAGAGACATCACAATGACTACGAAAATCTGCATGGTTAAAGCAATGGTATTCAGGGCCGTAGCCAGAAAATTTTTTTGGGAGGGGTTGAAATTTGGGGGGGGGGGGGTTGAAAATTTCACAGGGGGGGGGTTGAAACCTGCCTCCTAGCTCACGCTGAAGCAAAGAGCACAGCAGGGGGCAGAGCAGCCTTCAATAGCCTGCAGCTCCGCCCTTGTCAACCACCTCCACCAAGTCTGGCCTCCTTAATGAGAGCATTCAACATCCCCCCCCCAACTTGGTTGCTTCTCTACTGTTCTGTTGCACGCTGGGCCTGTAAATAATTGTCTTTAGAACAGGATGTGCAACCTTTGCCCAGCAAGAAGCCAGGGGGCCTAAAGAGAAGTTCTCAGAGGTTTCCACCACAAACAGTCTTTAGATGGCTTGAGAAGTACAACAAAGTCTTTTATTAATGAACAATCAAACAGAAACTTCTCTTGTCTTCAGTAAAGTTAAGCAAATGATTCCAAGCTTTTAGGCAACTGGTGAATTCCTAATCTTGCCCACGAAGGACAGGCAACTGTCTTCAATAACTTCTTATTTAAAGGAAAATCCCCTTTTTAACTTCTCCCAGGCTGACTGTAATCTAACCCTTACTGATGTGGGCTCCGCTACCGGGTCGAACTGCGTCTCGAATGCCAAGTGGACCTACCAGCAAGGCAGTAGATGTTCTCCAGCTGGAGTTCTTTGGTCTTTAGGGCTGTTTTCCTGGAAATTCTTTGGAGACTCTTAAGACCTTTCTCCCCCAGAAGGTCTTAAGGTTGAAGCTTTTGTACAGGGGAAGCTTGCACACATCCTATACATAAGCTTACTTTGCTGAGACTAACTAAAAATGGCTCCCTTCCCTTCCCAATTGCCCTGAGCAAGGGGCGGGACCAAAACTTAACAATGATGGACAGGTGACTTGCCCTATGACTGCAACCAAAGAAGCCACCTATCTGCAGAGTCCCTGAAACCTAGGACTGCAAGCAAACATTTAATACAAAGCAAATAAAGTTGGAGCTCCTGGTACAGCTGTACCAGAACAACTACATCGGCTATTGCTGCAAGTAATGACAGTGTGAATAAATTGCTAATATTTGCTTGAGATAGTGCTTGCAGTTCTGGAGGGACTCTTGATTTTTTGCATCTCATAGACTTAGCATGGGGATTTGGTTAACCAGTTAAAATTCATGAGTAAACCAGTTTTTTTTAAAAAAAAACTGAAACATTTCGGGCGGGTGTGAGAGCTGCACCATAAGGAAGGCTGTGTGAAGGAAGAGAGATTCCTTTGAACTGTGGTGTTGGAGGAAAATTCTGAGAGTGCCTTGGACTGCGAGAAGATCCAACCAGTCCATACTTCAAGAAATAAAGCCTGACTGCTCATTGGAGGGAAGAATAGTAGAGGCCAAGATAAAGTATTTGGCCACATCATAAGAACACAGAATTGCTGGGAGAAGAGGCTGGATGGCCATCTGTCAGGGGTGCTTTGAATGCAATATTCCTGCTTCTTGGCAGGGGGTTGGACTGGATGGCCCATGAGGTCTCTTCAAAACTCCATGATTCTATGATTCTAAGACAATGATGATGGGGAAAAATGGAAGGAAAAATGAAGAGGGGCCAACCAAGGGCAAGATGGATGGATGGCATCCTTGAAGTAACTGGCTTGACCTTGAAGGAGCCAGGGGTAGCGAAGGCCAACAGGGAGCTCTGGCGTGGGCTGGTCCATGAGGTCATGAAGAGTAGGAAGCGACTGAATGAATAAACAACAAAAATACAGAATGCAAAATCAAGATTGGCTTTTTGGAACTTTTGGGGACATATTTTCATGCTGTGAGTGGTGGAATCTGTGAATGCAGGGCCCATGGATATGGGAACCAAATGTTCAGTTTGAAAAGGATTTGGAATTTTTTTTAAAGTAATCCTCTTAATGTTTTGTTTATCTAGCATTTCTTTTTTACAACCGGATACCCTGTCAAAGGGCATGTACAGAGTTGACTGGAGCATCCCTCCAGCAAAAGATTCAGCATGTGTAACATTGGACACAAATACAATAGAGTCTCACTTATCCGACATAAACGGGCTGGCAGAATGTCGGATAAATGAAAATGTCGAATAATACAGAGTTTCTTACAGTTATCTGTCCAACGCGGTGGTAGACACTGGGATCCTAACAACAGGGACTCAAAGGGCTAAAGCAAGGCAACACCTCGGGGCTAGAGCAGCCCAGCAGGAAATGCCTGACGCGGAAGAGGAGAGTGGAAATCACAGAGGGAAGGACGGAGGATGCTTCTGGTCCTGCCTCTTTCCCCCTTCTCCCTCCTCCTCCTCCTCTTCCTCCTCCTTGCCTTGCCTTTTTCACTTATTGGGAATGGAGAGAGAGTTGGGAAGTGCTCCTTTAATTGAAGGGGAAATGCTGGAGGGAAAGGGGGGCATTGGATAAGAGCATTGGATAAGACAGAATGTCAGATAAGCAAAGGTTGGATAAGCAAGACTCTATTGTAGTGGAAGAGAGAGCATTGGAAACTGTATCCCAAAAAAAGGAAAAAAGGGGTTACATTGGGAGCAGGGGATTTTCAGCTAGAGAAGAACTAGTCAGCATATGCAATTTGAAGATAAAGGTTAAAAAGGTTGTCCCCTGACATTAAGTCCAGTCATGTCTGACTCTGGGGTGTGGTGCTCATCTCCATTTCTAAGCCAAAGAGCCAGCGTTGTCCATAGACACCTCCAAGGTCATGTGGCCAGCATGACCGCATGGAGCACCATTACCTTCCCGCCGGAGCGGTACCTATTGATCTACTCACATTTGCATGTTTTCGAACTGCTAGGTTGGCAGAAGCTAGGGCTGACAGCGGAAGCTCACGCCGCTCCCCGGAATCGAACCTGCGACCTTTTGGTCAACAAGCTCAGCAGCTCAGTGCTTTAACCCACTGCGCCACCGCCCCCCCCCCCCCAATTTGAAGATAGATGTTATGAATATGGAGCACAACACAGCAGAGATGTCACAAGCTAATGATGATCAGTTAGGCTATCCCAAAACACGAAACTACCCTTGACTGTAAATAGGCTATTATTATTGCTGTTGTTGTTATATGGCTATGGCAAATGAAAAGTAAGCCTATCATGAGATTTCCTTGGAAGGATTTATTTTGAGGGAGTTTGCCTTTGCTGTTCTCTGAGGCTGAGAGAGTGAGACTTGGTCAAGGTTAACCAGTAGGTTTCCTCCACCAAACAGGGATTTCAACCCTGGTCCCCAGAGTTCCCAGTGCGATGTGGTGTAGTGGTCTGAGCATCGGATTAAGACTCTGGAGACCAGGATTCGATTCCACACTCAGCCATGGAAAACCACTTGGGTGAGTCACACACTCTCAGCTCAGAAAACCTCCGAGCCTTCGTGTCTCCATAACTTAAAAATGACTTGAAGGCCCACATCACCAACCTGAAAATCAAGGTATAACAGTGGGTTGTTGTAGGTTTTTTTTTTTGCTATATGGCCATGGTCTAGAGGCATTCTCTTCTGACGTTTCACCTGCATCTATGGCAAGCATCCTCAGAGGTAGTGAGGTCTGTTGGAACTAGGAAAATGGGTTTATATATCTGTGGAATGACCAGGGTGAGGCAAAGGACTCTTGTCTGCTGGAGATAGGTGTGCATGTTTCAACTGACCACCTTGATTAGCATATAATGGCCTGACAGTGCCTAGAGCAAACGTTTGTTGAGAGGTGATTAGATGTCCTTGTTTGTTTCCTCTCTGTTGTTGTGCTGTTGTAATTTTAAGAGTTTTTTAATACTGGTAGCCAGATTTTGTTCATTTTCATGGTTTCCTCCTTTCTGTTGAAATTGTCCACATGCTTGTGGATTTCAATGGCTTCTCTGTGTAGTCTGACATGGTGGTTGTGAGAGTGGTTCAGCATTTCTGTGTTCTCAAATAATATGCTGTGTCCAGGTTGGTTCATCAGGTGCTCTGCTATGGCTGACTTCTCTGGTTGAAGTAGTCTGCAGTGCCTTTCATGTTCCTTGATTCGTGTTTGGGCAATGCTGCTGCGTTTGGTGGTCCCTCTGTAGACTTGTCCACAGCTGCATGGTATACGGTAGACTCCTGCAGAGGTGAGAGGATCCCTCTTGTCCTTTGCTGAACGTAGCATTTGTTGGATTTTCTTGGTGGGTCTGGAGATAATTTGTATGTTGTGTTTCCTCATCAGCTTCCCTATGCGGTCAGTGGTTCCCTTGATGTATGGCAGGAACACTTTTCCTCTGGGTGGATATTCGTCTTTATTCTTTATTTATGGTATAACATTCAATCTGCTACACTATGTTGGTTCTAAAATATAGTTGTCTGGCATTGGATTTCTTATAAAGCCTGTGCACAATAGTGTGAGACATATCCCCCCTCCCTTCTTTCCGGTCAAAGAAGCCACACTAACTGGCTATGAGTGCGAACATCCAGGTATACAAAGAAATGATATTTCTTTGACAAGAAGTTGCTTGGTTTCATAGCACCGCTGCTAGAGAGATAATACACAAAAAGATAGCCACTCACATGGGTTCTTGGGTCAGCTGTCTTGTTTTATGTCATGCTCACATCTCCATTTAGAAAGTGTAAGGAATGGAAGGAAAAAGTCTTCTATGTTTTTATTGCTAGAGGAAGAAGAGAGGGAGAAAAGATCCTGGCACTATTTTGATCTGCATTTTTAAGAAGTTTGTACTGCCACACACATCTTGAAGATTGAATTAGTTTATTTTAGTCATGTATTTCAGCAAATTTCTCTCCTTCCACCCATTGTTTTTAGATGAATACAGTGGTCTGATGAAGAATTGAGGTGTAGGAAGGACTTTGGTATAGAGTTTAAAAGTAGACACACAAAGACTTAGTTGCTGATTGTTTTGTGCCTTCAAGTAATTTCTGACATCTGTTGCCCTAAAGCAGTGGTTCTCAACCTTCCTAATGCTGAGACCCCTTAATATAGTTCCTCCTATTGTGGTGACCCCCAACCATAACATTATTTCCATTGCTACTTTGTAACTGTAATTTTGCAACTGTTATGTATCATCATGTGAATATCTGATATGCAGGATGTATTTTCATCCACTGGACCAAATTTGGCACACATACCTGATACGCCCAAAGTTGAATACTGGTGGGGTTGGGGGGATTGATTTTGTCATTTAGGAGTTGTAGTTGCTGTGATTTATAGTTCACCTACAATCAAAGAGCATTCTGAACTCCACCAACAATGGAATTGAACCAAACTTGGCACACAGAAGTCCCATGAAGAAGAGAAAATACTGGAAGGGTGTTGTGGGCACTGACCTTGAGTTTTGGAGTTGTAGTTACCTACATCCAAAGAGCACTGTGGACTCAAACAATGATGTATCTGGACCAAACTTGGCACAAATACACAATATGCCCAAATGTGGATACTAGTAGAGTTTGGGTTAAATAGACCTTGACATTTGGGAGTTGTAGTTGCTGGGATGTATAGTTCACCTACAATAAAAAATATTCTGAATCTCACCAACGATAGAATTGGGCTAGACTTCCCACACAGAACCCCCATGACCTACAGAAAATACTGTGCTTTCTGATGGTCTTTGGAGACCCCTCTAACATCCCCTTGTGGCCCCCCTTGGGGTCCCGACCCCCAGGTTGAGAACCACTGCCCTAAGGTAACATACCATGGAGGATTTCTGCACCTGAAAATGTGACATTAATGATCATGCCTTCTTGATTATTATGCCTTCTAACTTAGATGAAGGGTTAGAAGGCGTGATCATCAAGTTTGCAGATGACACCAAATTCAGAGGGATAGCCAATACTCCAGAAGACAGGAGCAGAGTTCAAAATGATCTTAACAGATTAGAGAAATGATTGGCCAAAACTAACAAAATGAACTTCAACTGCAAATGCAAGATACTCCACTTAAGCAGAAAAAATGAAATGCAAAGATACAGAATGGCTCGAGAGCAGTAAGTGCGAAAAAGATCTTGGAGTCCTTGTGGACAGGAAGCCAAACATGAGTCAACAATGAGGTGCGGCAGCTAAAAAGCCAATGGGATTTTGGCCTGCATCAATAGGAGTCTAGTGTCTAGATCCAGGGAAGTCATGCTCCCCCTCTATTCCATCTTGGTATGAGCTGAAGATCATGACACTTGGTCAGACCACACCAGGAATCCCACTGTGTCCAGTTCTGGGCACCACAATTGAAGGGAGATGTTGACAAGCTGGAATGTGTTGAGAAGACGGTGACTAAAATGATCAAGGGTCTAGAAAACAAGCCCTATGAGGAGCAGCTTAAAGAGCTGGGCATGTTTACACTGAAGAAAAGGCTGAGAGGAGACATGATGATGGCCATGTATAAATATGTGAGGGGAAGTCATAGGGAGGAGGGAGCAGGCTTGCTTTCTGCAGCCCTGGAGCATAGGATGCAATGGAACAATGGCTTCAAACTACAAGAAAGATTCCATCTGAACATGAGGAAGAACTTCCTAACTTTGATAGCTGTTCAGCAGTGGAACTCTCTGCCCCCAAGTGTGGTGGAGGCTCCTTCTTTGAAGGCTTTTAAGCAGAGGGTGGATGGCCATCTGTTGGGGGTGCTTTGAATACACTATTCCTGCTTCTTGGCGGAATGGGGTTGGACTGGATGGCCCATGAGGTCTCTTCCAACTCTGGGATTCTATGACCAGTGGGTTTCCATCTATATAAATAAAAATCATAGAATCAAAAGTTGGAAGAGACCTCATGGGCCATCCAGTCCAACCCCCTGCCAAGAAGCAGGAATATTGCATTCAGATCACCCCTGACAGATGGCCATCCAGCCTCTGTTTAAAAGCTTCCAAAGAAGGAGCCTTCACCACACTCCGGGGCAGAGAGTTCCATTGCTGAACAGCTCTCACAGTCAGGAAGTTCTTCCTATAATGTTTGTTTGTGGGATTAACAAACTACTGGACGAATTGACACCAAATTTGGACACAATGCACATATCAGGCCAATGAGTGACTGTCATTCATAAAACACTGAAAAACACAGCAGAAGAGTCTTAAAAAGCCAAAAAACAAAAAAAATACATTACAGCACATGCACAAAACCACACATATACACAAATATATACACACATATATACATGCATACACACAGAAAACATATATACACAGACTGGGCCACAGCAACACATGGCAGGGGATGGCTAGTAGCTAAATAAGGAATTGAACTTCAGTTTTCAGAGTCACAGTTCAATGCTCAAACCACAATGCCATGCTGGCCTGGGATCTACACAAAATAGAAATGTGAGAGCTCTTGAATACTGTCCACCAATGCTTCTTTGATCTGCTGCTAGCTCATATTAATATTTGCCAAGGAAGAACAGAGAGCTAAGCTTAAAATCCTAAAATGTGATACCATAACCATTCTTGGATTTATGGCAAATTTTATTTCTGTGTATGTTTAAAGGAAGAATCTCAAGACATCCCCCTGAGCAGCAGCCTTCCAGCATTCTTCCAGGGAGCTCCAGGGATCATCAGAACCTGCGCCAAGATATTTCAATGAGAAGTTCATTAACAGTAGGCAAGGATCTTAATTAAAGATGGAAGGAATATTCTTCCTCATTCAATTCTCAGTTGAAAAATGGGGTGCCCAGCAGGCAGGAAGCCCCATCAGGAGGAATAAAAAAAAGGAAGTGCATCTTTTGCATAGATTGCTTTTGTTCAATGGTGACATCCTAGAGAACTCCAGCATAGTGTCAGTCTGTCACCGTTGCATTGATGTAAATGTATACTGTGCAGGCACTGGTTCAACAAAGATGATATTCTTCAGTATTTCACAGATGGAAACAGGAATGTGGGAGCATACTATATCAGATTGTTATTAAAATGGTAAAAGGGTTTAAACTGAAGGAACACAGAAACTAGGAGAGGTTTGCTTTTGCAGTTTGCTCTTGCCTGAGCCTTCTGGGAAGGGCAAGATTTGCTCCCTCTCCCCAATTGCTGAGTCAGTTGAGTGCAAATGACCTTTCCCATTTGAATTCAGTTTGACACAATGGAAGTAAGGTAAAGGGAGACAGTTAGAGGAAGGGAAAGGAAACAAGATGCTTTAAAATAAGCCAAAAAAAGTGCAGGACGGAGGAGGAATCAGTCTAGTCCTTGCAAAATCAGGATCAAAGGGAGGGTATGCAAGATCTACCAGGAGACAATTTTCTGGCATCCGCTGTAACCAATTTCCTTTCTCCAAGTAGGATCTAGTCGATGTTCTTAAGCAACTAGAATCAGAATGAAATGACATGTATCATCATCTATTTTATTTAATTATTTAAGTTGTCTGTAATGGTATGTTTATCAATTATAAATTTAGGAAATTGTTTTGAGCTGCAGAATATAAGTCTTACTGTCTAAGGTAGATGGTCAAACATGCTTTCTGTATGTTTACAACCATCACTTCCTCCTTCTCCTTTGCTTTCAAGTTTTTTTATTGTGTCAGAAGTGACTTGAGAATATACTTCAAGTCGTATCTGGTGTGAGAAAATTGGCCATCTACAGAGACATTGCCCAGGGGATGCCTGGATGTGTTACCATTCTGCTGGAGGTTTCTCTCATGTCCCCGCAAGTTAGAGCTGACAGCCGGGAGCTCACTCCGTCTCGTGGATTTGAACCGGCATCCCTCAGGTCAGCAACCCAACCTTCAGGTCAGCAGTCCAGCCAGCACAACGGTTTAACCCATTGTACTACCGTGGGTCTCTTTCAAGTCATTTCCAATTTAGAGAACATACTGCATATATGCATCCAAAAGCAAACCAAACTTGAATTCTCCCTAGAAGCCAAGATAACTAAACAGGTTTTTAATATATGCTCATAACCTATTGGAAGTCTAGGGGCGCATCTACACCGTGACATCTCTTTGATTGCCATAGCTCAATGCTCTGGAATTCTAGGAGTTGTAGTTCATCAGCATAGCCTCTCTTCCAGCTAAAGACCTTGCAACACCGCACCTCCCGCAGTTCCATAGCATTAAGCCATGGCAATCAAATTGGTGTCAAAATGCATTGATTCAACAGTGTAGATGTGCCCTTGCAAGACTTTCCAATGTTACAGTCATTCCATTCCTTAAGTGGCACCTCCCCACTCCATAGATGTTGTTATCTCAAAGACAATCCATCAAAAAGGTGTGTCTGATACCATCCACTCCGCACATCTGGAATTCAGTGGGAAACAACATATACATCAGAAAGGACATGCTCTGTGAGGCCACATCTCTTGGGAAGACAAGTGGACAAATGTCAGCATGCTGGAAGAAGCAAAGACCACCAGCACTGAAGCGACCAGCCACGTTGTCTGGATGCCTGACCACTGTCTCCCAAAGCAGTTGCTCTATTCTGAACTCAAGAATGGAAAACGAGATTGAAAGTAGGGCTCAAAGCCAACCTTAAAAACTCTGGCATAGACACTGAGAACTGGGAAGCCCTGGCCCTTGAGCGCTCCAGCTGGAGATCAGCTGTGACCAGCAGTGCTGCAGAATTTGAAGAGGCACGAATGGAGGGTGAAAGAGAGGAATGTGCCAAGAGGAAGGCACGTGAAACCAACCCCGACCGGGACCGCCTTCCTCCTGGAAACCAATGCCCTCACTGTGGGAGAAGATGCAGATCAAGAATAGGGCTCCACAGTCACCTACGAACCCACCGCCAGGACACCGAACTTGAAGGACCATCATCCTCAGACTACGAGGGATCGCCTAAGTAAGTAAGTAAATAAGTAAGTAAGTGTAGATGCCACATAATCCATTTCAATGCAGTTCAATCTGCATTATATGAGGCTATGCCAGGCATGGGCAAACTTCGGCCCTCCTGGTGTTTTGGACGTTAACTCCCACAATTTCTAACAGCCTACTAGCTGTTCTACACTGACCATATGATGCAGTTTTGGGTTTTAATTTGACATAAATCCATCATAATGAGTAGAAGCAGTACACTGTATAGATCACACATTTTTTGGTTGGTAAGCACTATACTTTTCTTTCCAATGGAGGAAAAAATCTATAAACACTGTTGCATTCAAAGCTTAGATAGCAATCCTCGATGGATCATAATCTTTGCTGTTCTTTGGAGCCAAGTAGGTTCCTGCCTAGCCAGTTCTCCTGGCAGCTGTGATAAATGAGCCCAGGAGGAGAGAAACTGCTGGTGAAAGAGCATCCCTAGCTGCATGAACCTCGTTCCACAACTGCTTCCTGTGGCCTCATACTTCCCTGTTTGTGTGCATGGCTGGACCTCTCCCGCAGAGATCGTGGCAGCTCATCTAGGCGCCCGATGGGGAGCACATTCATTCTGGTGCCCTCCTGCAGAGTGTTCTGGGGTTGGGACCATTCCACTTACAGTCCTAATTGCCTTTGCTGGCAGAGGGGGTGACATCCTTGCCCCCTTCTAGCTGGTTGGGTTCAGAGAAAGAGGGGAAAGAAAGGGTGAAGGTGTAATATCCCACTGTATGGTAGACCTATGAGGGATATGTTCCCAGACTTCACCTAGATATACAGTGGCTGATAGTACAACCTATTGAAATGAAGGATTTCTGGCCAAGGAAGGAAGCTCTAGAGAAGTTAGTGGGGCTTAAATGGAGGCAAATGAATTCAGGATGAGGTTGTTGGTCTGTACTTGAATTCGCCATTGTGTTTGGAATACTCCTTAACATTGTCCTCCCAACCCTGCTATATGCCTGCAAAACATGGACAGTCTACAGACGTCACACACAACTCCTGGAACCATTCCATCAGTGCTGTCTCTGAAAAATCCTGCAAATCTCTTGGGAAGACAGACGGACAAATGTCAGCGCGCTGGAAGAAGCAAAGACCACCAGCATTGAAGCGATGGTCCTCCGTCATCAACTCCGCTGGACCGGCCACGTTGTCTGACTACTCCCAACTCAAGAACAGAAAATGTAATGTTGGTGGACAGGAAAAGAGACTTAAAGATGGGCTGAAAACCAGCCTTAAAAACTGTGGCATAGACACCAAGAACTGGGAAGCCTTGACCCTTGAGAGCTCTAACTGGAGGTCAGCTGTGACCAGCAGTGCTGTAGAACTCGAAGACCACCAGCATTGAAGCGATGGTCCTCCGAGATCAACTCTGCTGGACCGGCCACGTTGTCTGAATTCCTGATCACCCTCTCTCAAAGCAGTGACTATACTCCCAACTCAAGAACAGGAAGTGTAATGTTGGTGGACAGGAAAAGAGATTTAAAGATGGGCTTCAAGCCAGCCTTAAAAACTGTGGCATAGACACCAAGAACTGGGAAGCCCTAGCCCTTGAGAGCTCTAACTGGAGGTCAGCTGTGACCAGCAGTGCTGCAGAACTCGAAGACCACCAGCATTGAAGCGATGGTCCTCTGCCGTCAACTCTGCTGGACCGGCCACGTTGTCTGACTACCCGATCACCCTCTCTCAAAGCAGTTACTATACTCCCAACTCAAGAACAGGAAATGTAATGTTGGTGGACAGGAAAAGAGATTTAAAGATGGGCTTAAACCCAGCCTTAAAAACTGTGGCATAGACACCAAGAACTGAGAAGCCCTGGCCCTTGAGAGCTCTAACTGGAGGTCAGCTGTGACCAGCAGTGCTGCAGAATTCGAAGAGGTACAAATGGAGGGTGAATGGGAGAATTGTGTCAAGAGGAAGGTGCATCAAGTCAACCCTGATCAGGACCGCCTTCCACCTGGAAACCAATGTCCTCATTGTGGAAGAACATGTGAATCAAGAAGAAGGCTCCACAGCCACCTATGGACCCACCGTCGACACCATATCTGGAGGACCATCATCCTTGGGCTATGAGGGATCACCTAAGTAAGTAACTCTCTAACATTTCATATTTGTAAACTGGTACGTTTGTGGATCAACAACATCATAGTGTGGTCAAGATGGCAACATGAAAAAGGCACAATCTAGGAAATGCCTCAGCAGCTTGCTTTTGGCGGAGGACTCTTCCACACATCCCTATATCTCAGAATATCAAGGCAGAAAATTCCACAATATCTGCTTTGAACTGGGTTATCTGAGTCCACGCTCAGATAATGTGGGATTTTCTGGCTTGATATTCTGGGATATAGGGCTGTGTGGCAGGGCCTTCAGCCTGCTCAGAAGGACAACGTCTGCCATCTTCTTGCTGAGTTAATTGAATTCAAACTACTTTTGTTAACTGAACTCAGTTCGCAGCAAATGAAGTAAACTGAGGATAAAAGGAAAATGTAGAAAGAGGAGAAAGATATTGGGACATTTCAAAAGAAGCTGAAAAGGTGGGATGACAGGAGATCAATTGGAACTAAACCTGCCAAAGTGGAACAGTTGGGTTGAATACGTCATATGATCTGAACACAAAAGTCTTCCACCTCCTTCACTGAAAACTTTTTTGAGATACCACACAACTGTTTCCAGTCAGGATATTTATTTCATTTTTGTTATATCTAAGGAATTTCTACATTGCCATTTAAAGCCCCAAATGGCTTTGGATCCATTTGTATTGCCATTCTCCCCTTCTCAATGGTTTACTTGTCTATGGTCTGCTCTTTTGCTATAACCATAACTTGTACATTTCAAGTGGAATCTGCTCTTTCAACTTGTTTTGTCATATTTCCACAACTTTTTTGCACTTCTGTGCTCGTGTGCTCCCTTTTCTCTCAATTGACTGTGTTGTTTAGCTTTCACACATGTTCCCAAGTGACGTACTGTGCATTATTCATGAGTTTTGGTGGCCAAAATACTTCTCTGCATATTAAGAGAGTATTGGGTTTCAGATTTCAATAATTTGACAGCAATCTGGTGTCTAATCTGCTGACTAAGCAGGGGAGTTGTGGATTAAGTTTACTTGCACACTGAACTATTTTTTTATGTTGAGAGTAAGATAGATTATTTAAAAACAATAAAATAATACATTACTGTGCCAAGTTATAACATGCTTTTAAATCCAAGCTTGAGGCCCCCACTGTGTAAAACCAGACTCTGATTTTGCTTCATTTGCTTTAATCCCATTGAAAAACTGAACAGTTGGGAAGGTATCCCAAGGGAATCCACAGCTAAAATACCTGTTGGGATGCTCAGAGGATGAGGGGGATTATGATTTTCTCACTGAGTCTGTGTGTGTTCAGGTGGATACACAGGCTGAATTGCAGGCCTTAGATCAGAGAGAAGTGTGGGCAGTTACAGAGGATGTGTGGGATTCTGGTTCTCTTGGGAATTGGGCTTCAACAGGTGAGGAGTTTACCCACAATATCAGATTAGGCCTCAGCATGAAGGGAGTGAAGGATAGATTAATTAGATGGTCAGAAAGACTCAATGAGAAGTCCTTGAAACTCTGTGAGAAGTCTTTCAAATCCAGGTGTCAAAGAGATGACCTCATGGCTTCTTGGTAGGGCCATGTGATGTTTTCTTGGAGTCTCCACAGAGGCAAAGATGCCATAGAATCAAGTTCCTGGATCAGCTCTCATTCTCATTCATCTTGTCTCCTGCGTTTGCCTATGTTCCTGTAAGAGTTTTGCCTTGGAAAAGCTACTGTTTTTAAGCTTATGGATGTATGCCTATGATCTTGATTTCCCAGATTCCATGTATTTATTTATTTACAGCATTTTTACTCCACCCTTGTCAACCCCCCAGGTGGGGGACTCAGGGCGGCTAACAAAGGCAGCAATTTGATGCCACAAATCAATAACACAGTATAAAACCATAAATACATACAGAGTTAAAACAATAACAATTAATTATAACCAAAATATCATAATAGTAGAACAGAAGCTCTCCAAAGCTCTAGGTGCTCTTACTGCCTATTACAGGGAAAACCAGCTGATCCCCAACCCATCTAAAATAAAGACATGTGCTTTTCATCTCAAGAACAGACAAGCATCCCAAGCCCTGGGAAGGAATCCCACTGGAGCATTGCAACACACCCAAATACCCGGGAGTCACTCTGGACCATGCTCTGACCTACAAGAAGCACTGCCTGAACATCAAGCAAAAAGTGGGTGCTAGAAACAATATCATACGAAAGCTGACTGGCACAACCTGGGGATCACAACCAGACACAGTGAAGACATCTGCCCTTGCATTATGCTACTCTGCTGCTGAGTATGCATGCCCAGTGTGGAACACATCTCACCATGCTAAAACAGTGGATGTGGCTCTTAATGAGATATATCACATTATCATGGGGTGTCTGTGCCCTCCACCACTGGAGAAATTTCACTGCTTAGCCGGTATTGCACCACCTGACATCCACCGGGAAGTAGCAACCAATAGTGAAAGGACCAAGGCAGTGATATCTCCAGCCCATCCTCTGTTTGGGTATCAGCCAGCATGTCAATGACTTAGATCAAGAAAGATCTACAGAGACACTTGCTGGAACACCTCAGCAAGCAAGAGTCCAAAAGTGGCAGGCTCAAACCCAGAACCTCAACCAATGGCTGATACCAAATGAGAGACTCCCCCCTGGGCACACAGAGGACTGGGCGACTTGGAAGGCACTGAACAGACTGCACTCTGGCACCACGAGATGCAGAGCCAACCTTCAGAAATGGGGCTACAAAGTGGAATCTATGACATGCAGGGACGGCTCAACCCATTACGCAAAGTAAGCATTCACAGTATAGTTGATTTTGCCCAAGGGCGCTCTTGAGGCGCTCTTGGGGGAAAATAGACCTTGACATATGCGAGTTGTAGTTACTGGGATGTATAGTTCACCTAAAATCAAAGAGCATTCTGAACTCCACCAATGATGGAATTGAACCAAATATGGCACACAGAACTCCCATGACGAACAGAAAATATATATCAATGATTGGTTGGGGGGGGGGGGCAAAATACTGTTTGCTTACCGTTGAAAATTACCTAGGGCCGCCTCTGAACAGGGGATGTCGTTTTAAACCACTGACCACGTGCTGCAATGCAACCTGAGCCCTGCCACATGCACAATGGAGGACCTTCTTGCAGCAACACCAGAAGCACTCCAAGTGGCCAGATACTGGTCAAAGGACATTTAATCAACTACCAAACTCGCAAATTTTGTATTTTGTCTGTTTGTTTTGTTCTGTTAGAAATGTAATACAATTGACTGGTTGCCCTGACACAACAAATAAATAAATCATAACAGTCATTAATTTAAAAACAATATATCTTGCCTTTATGGACTATTGAACTTTGTATATATGGACTACTGCTATTTTATAGTACATTTTTTTCTACTGCTTTTTGGGAATTACCTTTTCCCCTTTTGTACATGCTTTCCTAAATAAATTGCTGTAGTTAGATACTACTGGACTTTGGTGTGGTCCTGGGTGAAAAAGGTGACCTCAAGGCTAGAGTGCAACAGTAACAGTAAAAGATGTCCATCCAACCTCTATTTGAAAGCCTCCAATGAAAAACAGCTGACCCCTGTATAAGGAGACCCATTGCATGGGTGGATAACTCTGACTCTTAGCAAAGTCTTCCTAATGTTTAGTTGGAATCAAATTGCTTTAATTTTTCCCCTCCAGTGCTTCAGCTGTTCTACTGCCCTGACATCTCCAGGCTTAGAATGAGATGTGAATATTTCAATTCATCAAAATGTGTTAAAAGACCAGGAACGGGTGCTGCTTCTGTGCTTCCTAATTACGGAGTCACTTTGTGCCGTCTTCGGCAAGGTAATGATGCATCTGCACACAGTACGATAAGGTGAGGCCCATTAAGCTAAATGTACAGGCAGCAGATGTGGGCAAAAACACACTGATAAATATGGGGGAGCGGTGTGCAACGTCTTTAATGCAGCTCCTTCCCTATTCTGAGCCTCACAAATCCCTTTGCAATTATGAACGGCTTTCTCCATTTCTCCCCTCTTGTGCTTTCCTGCATTTCGTAGTAGCTCTGGCTATAAGGGTGTGCCCAAGGCAACCCATTTTCCTTAGGACATCTTCAAGAATTAGGAGGGGAAAGCGGCTCAGAGATGTTTCCTTGCCTCATTTCTGCGAGGCAAATGCTGTACAGTTGCACCTGCTCTTATGCCGCAGGAAGCTGGCAGCAAAGGACCTCACCTGTCTAGGAGAGAATTGTGCTCCAATATTTCTCTCGTATTCCAGTTGCTGGCATGTATTCTCTCTGGAGGATTCAAATTGCAATTGTTTCTGTGGAAACCTATGTGAAACAGGATTCAACTTCCTAAGTGTTATTTTAATACTGTGGCAAAGAGCCTACAACAAACAGTTGGAAACTAAGGATGGCAATGCATGAGAGCAGGGGTGTTGCTATTGTGGTTACTTAATAGTGCATTTTCAGGGTTGCCCTTAGTATTTGGGCATATTTTTAACTTCCAGGAGAAATCCATGAATAAATTTCAAATACCATGTTTCCATGATGCAACTGGTGTGATAGGTAAACATTCATCCACAATGTTCCATGTCCGTGTCTTTTGGATGGCATGAAAGTGAAGTCATAATTGCTGGACCTTACTTTTGTGTCCTTTGAAAGCTTCCAACAGTTTTCTGAAGTCCCCCAACCTCAGTTTTCTGAAGTCCCCCAACGGCTCCGGCCCTGTTTACCTCTCCGAATGTATTCTCCCCTATGAACCATCAAGATTATTAAGATCGTCTGGAGAGGCCCTGCTCTCGGTCCCACCGGCCTCGCAAGCGCGTCTGGTGGGGATGAGGGACAGGGCCTTCTCGGTGGTGGCCCCTCGACTCTGGAACTCTCTCCCACTGGAGATCAGAACCGCCCCTTCTATCCTGACATTTAGGAAACAGGTGAAGACTTGGTTATGGAGACAGGCATTCGACGAGTGAGCCAACACCCTGAGATATGAATGGAGGATGATGAGCAACTATTTTAGTGTGACGACTGACCATTACAGTTATTGATTGTAATTGCTGTTTTAATGTTTTACTGTAATATGTATTATGATGTTTTATTGATTATATGTGATATTATGGTTGGAGTCCCTCAAGAGAGGCGAGAAGGCCGGTATACAAAACTTTTAAATAAATAAATAAATAAATAAATAAAATCACAAGATTTTGGCATAATTTTTAGATGTCTTTTATTCCAAATACACTCGATGCATGAAAGCATGCAATAAATAACCCACTGCACCCCCCACAAGCACCTCTAAACCTTATATTGTCTCCTAACCCCCAATATTTTCTTCTCTAAACTTCAAAATATCAAAAAGAAGTGGTAAAGGTAAAGGTTTCTAAGCCGAAGAGCCAGTATTGTCCATAGACACCGCCAAGCTCATGTGGCTGGCATGACTGCATGGAGTGCCATTACCTTCCTGCCGAAGCGGTACCTATTGATCTACTCACATTTGTATGTTTGCAGGTTTGCAGAAGCTGGGCTAACAGGGGGAGCTCACCCTGCTCCCTGGATTCAAACTGCCAACCTTTTGGTCAGCAAGTTCAGCAGCTCAGTGGGAGATTCTCCATGGCAGTTCCATATCAGTGATGCAATGAATCTATCCTGGACGTCAGGAGAGAATGCTTCTAGAAGTAAGTCATAGCAGGATCAAGTGTGAGTTAAAGAAAAAACCTTATGATGTTAATTATTATGTAGGTCAGCCAGCATATTTGGGCCACAGCCGGTGGGGTATAACTGTATGGATTTTAGAATACAGTTTGGAGAAGCAATATGCTGTAATGTATTGTCGAAGGCTTTCATGGCTGGAATCACTAAGTTCTTGTGGGTTTTTTCGGGCTATATGGCCATGTTCTAGAGGCATTTCTCCTGACGGTTCGCCTGCATCAGAGGGATGCTTGCCATAGATGCAGGCGAAACGTCAGGAGAAATGCCTCTAGAACATGGCCATATAGCCCGAAAAAAAACCCACAAGAACTTAATATGCTGTAATGCTGCTATGCTCTAACAGCGATGCTCTTTACTATGGTGGAATAGCTATTTACTCAAGGTTTATTTATTTTATTTATTTATTTACTGTATTTGTATACCGCCTTTCTCAGCCAATCGGCGACTCAAGGCGGTTTCCAACAAATCAGTACTGTTCAAAGTCTGGAGGCGTTTCAAGAAATAGTTTCTTTAGTTTAAGGGGCCTCTCCCCAGCTGTCTAGCCAGATCAAGCATAATTTTAGACTGAGGCAGTTCCTTGGCAGATTTCCTGTGTTTCATGGCCTGCACTCCCAGAGGCTTCTAGTTTTCAAGTACAGTTAGTGATATGCTAACAGGTTCCTGGTTTCTGTATTGTGGCTTTTGGAATTTTGCTCAAGTTCAGATTTTCCTGACTGTTGTGTTTCTACTGTGGCATTTTGACTTTGCATTTACCTTTCTTTTGTAACCATTTTTCGTCAATAAAGAGAATTGTTTTTTCCCACAGTCCAGTGTGGTGGATTTAATCTTATGGTCTCGTTTCCTGATCTGGGATGCACAAATCAGTACACATAAAACATAATATAAATTAAGACATTAAACAGTATAAAACACCACAAGAGCAATAAAAACAACATCATTAGTGTCTCCCTATTATCAAGCTTTGTCCAGTTCCATTGTCAACTCATTCAATTTCCTATATTAGCTACTCTTCATTTGTAAACACTTGCTCGAACAGCCATATTTTTACTTGCCTACGAAACATTAAGAGTGAGGGAGCAGATCTGATCTCCCAAGGCAGGGTGTTCCATAGCCGAGGGGCCACCACTGAGAAGGCCCTGTCTCTCGTCCCCTTGTGATGAAGGGGGGACCAAGAGCAGGGCCTACCCAGTTCTCCATGGTTCGTAAGGGGAGATACATTCAGACAGGTAAATTGCTGTTTTGCTCTCTCATTTGAATGAAGATGAAGAAGCCTTATTCGGTGTTGCTTATAAGAACTATGTAAGTTTGTTGCACTGTTTGATTTTGTATGCAACATTGCAAGTTCATTCCTCTGCTGATAAGAGTGAAGTTTTTCTGTTTCTTTTTCCTCTTATTTGTGTGACTTTTGCATGGGTCTTGGCTAAAACACGCTTTGCACAAAGAACATGGAAGCCAGAAACCACTACTGAAGAATCTTTAGGCTTCCAGATATTTTGGCTGGTAGCTCCCAGCAGCTCCATACAGCATCCTACACTAATGGCATCATGGGCATTATAATCCCAAACATGTGGAGGTCCTCAAATTCAACTCTCCGCCATGCCGAATCATTTCTAGAACTATCTGGTAAAACTACAGTGAGGTGGATCTGTAATTAGTTAGTGAACACCCAGAGGGTGCTCACTAATGCTTCCTCTTCATCTTGGAAAGAAGTGACGAACGGAGTGCTGCAGGGTTCCGTCCTGGGCCCGGTCCTGTTCAACATCTTTATTAATGACTTAGATGAAGGGCTAGAAGGCAGGATCATCAAGTTTGCAGATGACACCAAATTGGGAGGGATAGCCAATAGTCCAGAGGACAGGAGCAGGACTCAAAACGATCTTGACAGATTAGAGAGATGGGCCAAAACTAACGAAATGAAGTTCAACAGTGACAAATGCAAGATACTCCACTTTGGCAGGAAAAACAAATGCAAAGATACAGAATGGGGGACAATGCCTGGCTTGAGAGCAGTACGTGTGAAAAAGATCTTGGAGTCCTCGTGGACAACAAGTTAAACATGAGCCAACAATGTGATGTGGCGGCAAAAAAAGCCAATGGGATTTTGGCCTGCATCAATAGGAGCATAGTGTCTAGATCTAGGGAAGTCATGCTACCCCTCTATTCTGCTTTGGTTAGACCACACCTGGAATATTGTGTCCAATTCTGGGCACCACAATTCAAGAGAGATATTGACAAGCTGGAATGTGTCCAGAGGAGGGCGACTAAAATGATCAAGGGTCTGGAGAACAAGCCCTATGAGGAGCAGCTTAAGGAGCTGGGCATGTTTAGCCTGAAGAAGAGAAGGATGAGAGGAGATATGATAGCCATGTATAAATATGTGAGAGGAAGCCACAGGGAGGAGGGAGCAAGCTTGTTTTCTGCTTCCCTGGAGACTGGGACGCGGAACAATGGCTTCAAACTACAAGAGAGGAGATTCCATCTGAACATGAGGAAGAACTTCCTGACTGTGAGAGCCGTTCAGCAGTGGAACTCTCTGCCCCGGAGTGTGGTGGAGGCTCCTTCTTTGGAAGCTTTTAAACAGAGGCTGGATGGCCATCTGTCAGGGGTGATTTGAATGCCATATTCCTGCTTCTTGGCAGAATGGGGTTGGACTGGATGGCCCATGAGGTCTCTTCCAACTCTTTGATTCTATGATTCTATTATTCTATCTTTCTCACACTCATAAGTTCAAATTCTAATCATGATATTAACCAAGAATGTCCCAGTCTTCTCACTGTCATTATTTCACAAAATGTATGAGAAAAAGAGAAAGGAGAGCTCACACTGATTGTTCTAATAAAATGTATTAATCTGGGAAAATGGGAATCTTTACAGCGAAGCAACTCCTTTGTAGTTCTCCTTTAGTCCTCTTGGTGACAGTGTTGACACAATAAACCTCTTACACCAGGATCCTGTTTCTTCTAACTTGGGGCCATCAATCACTTGCTTTCTCCAAGAAAGCTAAGGGAGGGTTTTTGGGGGGTGCAGGGAGGAGGTTGTTGTGTAGGTTTTGTTTTGTTTTTAAATTAGATACTAAAGAGATTCAAAGTTTACGGGCACAAAAGAAAGATGTTTAAAGCTTCTGCCACACAGCTCCGAAGGGGAGCTTTGGCACTTGACTGCCACTCACTTGCTGACCTATTTCGACTCTGTCTCTCTCGCTATAGAAACTATTTACTCTTCTGATACTTCTCAACCCCCACAATTGGGATCCGGGGGTTATCAAAGTGGAGTGGGGTGGATTTTGGTCCCCAAAGGAAAATATTTAGCCTTGGTTTTGCAGTGAAATTTGAGCCAATAAGAAGAAAACTATGGAAACGGCGTTAATGTGAAATAGCATTGAACATGGCTCATTTGTGCTTTACAGAAGGATAATGCATTTACCAATAATCGATCAAAGGTCTCTGGGCCGTGTCCAAGTGCTCCCCTGGGGCTGATCTTTCTCAGGCAGACTCAAGATGTTAACACAATCCCACGCAACCTGCCAAGCAGATTGCAGCTCTGTTGTGTGGCTCTCAACCTCTTGCAACATTTCTAATCACTACGCATGGGCTAGAATTGTTGAAGCATTCATGGTAAAAGCTTGGTTTATTTTGTTAATCATAAGCGAGTTCCAAAACGTAATTAGCTGGCACCAATTGCAGCACAGCAATTTTCTTTTCTTTTTAAATCCATAGCCTTCTCCATGCAGAAATCATACATCTCACCTCAGGCCTGTATCTCCTCTGAGGCAGAAATTCAAACACTCAACACCCTTCACTCCAAGAAGTATTAGGTATGTAGGCTGTGTTTGCATCCTATAAATAACTTTTCTTGCCCCTTTTCTTTTGAGCTGACATTTTGAAAGTTTGAATCAAGGTTTAAATCACTACAATGCTAGAAATTCAGAGGCTGAAGGGAAAATTCATTGGGGACAGAATTCATAGAATCATAGAGTTGGAAGAGACCTCATGGGCCATCCAGTCCAACCCCATTCTGCCAAGAAGCAGGAATATTGCATTCAAATCACTCCTGACAGATGGCCATCCAGCCTCTGTTTAAAAGCTTCCAAAGAAGGAGCCTCCACCACACTCCGGGGCAGAGAGTTCCACTGCTGAACGGCTCTCACAGACAGGAAGTTCTTCCTCATGTTCAGATGGAATCTCCTCTCTTGTAGTTTGAAGCCATTGTTCCGCGTCCTAGTCTCCAGGGAAGCAGAAAACAAGCTTGCTCCCTCCTCCCTATGGCTTCCTCTCACATATTTATACATGGCTATCATATCTCCTCTCAGCCTTCTCTTCTTCAGGCTAAACATGCCCAGCTCCTTAAGCCACTCCTCATAGGGCTTGTTCTCCAGACCCTTGATCATTTTAGTCGCCCTCCTTTCCAGCTTGTCAATATCTCTCTTGAATTGTGGTGCCCAGAATTGGACACAATATTCCAGGTGTGCTCTAACCAAGGCAGAATAGAGCATGAGGAGCATGACTTCCCTGGATCTAGACACTATGCTCCTATTGATGCAGGCCAAAATCCCATTGCCTTTTTTTGCCACCACATCACATTGTTGGCTCATGTTTAACTTGTTGTCCACGAGGACTCCAAGATCTTTTTCACACGTACTGCTCTCGAGCCAGGCATTGTCCCCCATTCTGTATCTTTGCATTTCGCTTTTCTGCCAAAGTGGAGTATCTTGCATTTGTCCCTGTTGAACTTCATTTTGTTAGTTTTGGCCCATCTCTCTAATCTGTCAAGATCGTTTTGAATCCTGCTCCTGTCCTCTGAAGTATTGGCTATCCCTCCCAATTTGGTGTCGTCTGCAAACTTGATGATCCTGCCTTCTAGCCCTTCATCTAAGTCATTAATAAAGATGTTGAACAGGACCGGGCCCAGGACGGAAACCTGCGGCACTCCACTTGTCACTTCTTTCCAAGATGAAGAGGAAGCATTAGTGAGCACCCTCTCTGTGTTCGTCCACTTAACCAATTACAGATCCACCTCACCGTAGTTTTGCCTAGCCCACATTGGACTAGTTTCCTTGCCAGAAGGTCATGGGGGACCTTGTCGAAGGCCTTACTGAAATCCATTCCCCACATCTATCCAGCTTGTAACTCTATCGAAAAAAGAGATCAGATTAGTGTGGCATGACTTGTTTTTGATAAATCCATGTTGACTATTAGCGATGACCGCATTTGTTTCTAATTCATTTTGGAGGAAGTTCCTCTTCTAGCTCTCTCTGGGCTTGCATACACAAGCCAAAAATCCTGGGCTCCTGGTGAGTTTTCTGGATTTTTTAGGTTCAAATCAGCTTTGTCCCACTGGATAAAGTTGGGGGACATTCTTCTGTCTTTGGAGACTCTTTGGGAGGGATAACTTAATACTCCAAAAGACAGGAGCAGAATTCAAAACGATCTTAACAGATTAGAGAGATGATGGGCCAAAACTAACAAAATGAAGTTCAACAGGGACAAATGCAAGATACTCCACTTAGGCAGAAAAATGAAATGCAAAGATACAGAATGGGGGATGCCTGGCTCGAGAGCAGTACGTGTGAAAAAGATCTTGGAGTCCTTGTGGACAACAAGTTAAACATGAGCCAACAATGTCATGTGGGCAAAAAAGCCAATGAGATTTTGGCTTGCATCAACAGGAGCATAGTGTCTAGATCTAGGGAAGTCTACCCCTCTATTTGGTTAGACCACACCTGGAATATTGTGTCCAATTCTGGGCACCACAATTCAAGAGAGATATTGACAAGCTGGAATGTGTCAGAGGAGGGTGACTAAAATGATCAAGGGTCTGGAGAACAAGCCCTATGAGGAGCGGCATAAAAGAGCTGGGCATGTTTAGCCTGAAGAAGAGAAGGCTGAGAAGATACATGATAGCCATGTATAATATGTGAGAGGAAGTCATAGGGAGGAGGGAGCAAGCTTGTTTTCTGCTGCCCTGGAGACTAGGACATGGAGCAATGGCTTCAAACTACAGAAAAGGAGATTCCACCTGAACATTAGGAAGAACTTCCTGACTGTGAGAGCTGTTCAGCAGTGGAACTCTCAGTGTGTGGAGGTTCCTTCTTGGAGGCTTTTAAACAGAGGCTGGATGGCCATCTGTTGAGGGTGCTTTGAACACAATTGTCCTGCTTCTTGGCAGAATGGGGTTGGATTGCATGGCCCATGAGGTCTCTTCCAACTCTATGATTCTATGAATCAAGCAGATTCACAGTCCGAATTGCCCTACAATTATGGGTACTCAAGGGTTTCCGAGCATGGACTTCTGTGCTATTTTCTAAAGTTCTAGTCTAATGTCAAAATCACTACATCACACCAGTTCCAACTTGCAGTATATTGTTTGAAAATACAGTCAAGTCAAAATCTCGGATTTGGTAGGCTTGAGAGCAAGCAAACCCTGAAGCCTTTCTCTCCATTCCTTTTAAGTAGTTCGAACATCTTCTGTGAGCTGAGCATTCTGCTCCTTCCTCTCCCCATTCTCCCCCTCTCCAGCTTCAGTTACCGAACTTTTGCACTTTGGAGGCAGCTCTCCTCATCTGAAGTTCCAGAAAATAGAAACAATAGACAGAAGATGAGGCAGGTGGCCAAGGGGGAGCAGGAGAGAAAACTGCCAAGGTTTATCTCAGGCAAATTCTTGGCAGGCACAGATTGGAACCAAAAGAAGAAAAGAAGTTTCTTCTTAGGATGATGGAAAAGGCTGACTTCTGAATTTGACAGCATTGTGAATCTGCTTTGGGGTTTAGTCTGGATGGCTAGCTCCTTTAGAGTCCCGAATAACATTCAAAACAGATCCCAACTCTGTTATTAGTGGAATTTCCAATCCACTGATATTTTGAGTTCCTCTCAAAATAGTGATCCAGGTCACACTGCAGCACTTTCTGCTGCCATTTTGAAAAGGTCCATAGTAAGACAGGTATATGTACAAATTTTGAGGGTGAGGCTGGCTATGGGGTCGAGGTGTTGAGTGTGTTTTGTGTATCTTGGGGAGGGGAGGATAGGTGTCTATGCAAATATTATCCATATGCCTAATCTAGAGCATGCAGAGTTTGGAAAGGCTGACCTAGTTCTTAGCACTGATTCTTATATACAACTAGTCTTGGATGAAGTCTTCCATGTCAGTGGAGTGGTGAATTGCCTTAAAGTTTTAGATTGAACTCTTAAAAGTAGAATCCAAGGTGCTGAACTCAATCTGCTGATTGATGGAACATCTGGAACAATATGTGTCCCATTAGCCACCATCTGGGACTGAAGCCGGAGGGCTGGGAATCAATTCAAAATGCATTATCACATACGTTCAAGTGTATTTAATTTGATATTGCAGTGTCCACTTTATTCTTCTGGGAAAGTTTGCTACTTCCAAACCTAGTCCATATCGGAACCAAGGGGCTGGGTGACTTTGGATAACTCTTCTCTCCACGTCCATTTGGTGTGAGCAAAACATATATTTGCATGTAATTTTACACCAAGTGCTCATTCTAAAAGATTTATTGATAGAACACATTCTCTAATATACATATTTGTGTGTGTTCTTTCCCACCAAAATATGCACTTTTGGCAGATTCTGAGGAGATTTTTCTTTAGTATGTAACTATATTTCTATAGGTATGGGCTTATCTACATAGGCTTAATAAATGATACTGTAAATTCAGTCCTTTTCTTGGATGGTCCCAGATTAACCGACCAGTGTTGATGAGCTCTGTATCTCCTTCTGCTACTTCCTCAAATACACCTTCTATCAATGGCTTCCAACCTTTGGTCATCCAAGTGTTTTGAACTTCAGCTCCCACAATTCCTAAGAGTTGGTAAACTGGCTGGGATTTCTGGAAGTTGAAGTCCAAAACAACTGGAGGTCCAAAAGTAACTACTATATAATACAACCTCTCAAAATGACCACTTCCAGGATAATCAGAGACATGTCCAGTAATTATCCTTGTTCTATGCTTTATAGGCAGCAAAGATCCAAAGGAGCAGTTACAGAGAAGTCAATCTAGTCTGAGTCATGTACAAGTATTTCAAAAAGAAAAAGGAAGGTCTTGGGTCAAGGTCTCAGTCAGTCCAGATATTGTTACTGTGTTGTAGTCCAGGTATCGAAATCCAGGTAAGTTTTAAACATTGCCAGATCAAAAATGTCAGGGAACAGAAAAAATATGGCCAATCAAAGTGGTTGAAAGATTGTGTTCAAGAAGGATTCCCTGCTGCCACTGGGAGGTTTAGAGGTGGCTACCTTTGTATGTCAGGTGAGTGATTAGTAAGCATCTTCCGTTTAACTAATGGCTATTATTCTGTTTTTCATCTCTTTGTCTGATCTCAAAGGGCAAAGAAGGTTGATTTTTTAGTGGCTATCAAAAAGGATATTGACATGCTGGAAAGAGCCCAGAGAAGCACAAGTAAGAAGATCAGAGGTATCAACTTTCATGAGGAATGACATAGGGAATTTAGTATGTTTTGCTTGGGGAAGAAAAGATTAAAAGATGACATGGCAACCATTTTTAAAATAGCAGCAGGGATGTCATGTAGAAGATGAGGTCAGCTTAATTATAATATTTTCAACCTAAACTTTAGGAAGAAAGTAATTGGAATCGACTGCATTTGTGTGTCATGAAGACTCCATCTCTGGAAGTCTTTTGAAAAGACTTCAGTGGGCATTTTGGGGGGAGTACTCAAGTTCTGAGAGTGCCTTGGACCGCGAGAAGATCCAACCAGTCCATACTTCAGGAAATAAAGCACGACTGCTCATTGGAGGGAAGGATATTAGAGGCAAAGATGAAGTATGTATTGTCGAAGGCTTTCATGGCCAGGATCACTGGGTTGTTGTAGGTTTTTACGGGCTATATGGCCATGTTCTGGAGGCAATTTTTCTCTCACAACCACCATGTCAGACTACACAGAGAAGCCATTGAAATCCACAAGCATGTGGACAATTTCAACAGAAAGGAGGAAACCATGAAGATGAACAAAATCTGGCTACCAGTATTAAAAAACTCAAAAATTACAACAGCAAAACAACAGAGAGTAAATAATCAGGCACATCAATTCACTCTCAACAAGAAATTCCCCCCAGGCGCTTCCAGGCCATTGAATGGAAATCAAGGTGATCAGCTGAAACATTACCCTGGTCATTCCACAGATATATAAACCCATTTTTCCAACTTCCAACAGACCTCACTACCTCTGAGGATGCTTGCCATAGATGCAGGCGAAACGTCAGGAGAAAAATTGCCTCCAGAACATGGCCATATAGCCCGGAAAAACCTACAACAACCCAAAGATGAAGTACTTTGGTCACATAAAGAGAAGACAGGAAAGCTTGGAGGAGACAATGATGCTGGGGAAAATGGAAGGAAAAAGGAAGAGGGGCCACCAAGGGCAAGATGGATGGATGGTATCCTTGAAGTGACTGGATTGACCTTGAAGGAGCTGGAGGTGGTGACGGCTGACAGGGAGCTCTGGCATGGGCTGGTTCATGAGGTCACAAAGAGCCGGAAGCAACTGAACGAATAAACAACAACAACACTAAAGTTATGAATGCTTATATGGGGCTTTGAACTAGATGGCTCTTGTGATCCCTTTGTATTGTAAAATGCTATGAATAGCAACAGTAAGAACTGACCACGGAACAACAGACTGGTTCAAGATTGGGAAAGGCGTACGGCAAGGCTGCATCCTCTCACCCAATCTTTTTAACTTGTATGCAGAACACATCATGCGATGTGCGGGGCTTGATGAATGCAAGGCTGGGGTGAAAATTGCTGGAAGAAACATTAACAACCTCAGATATGCAGATGACACCACTCTGATGGCCGAAAGTGAGGAGGAGCTGAGGAGCCTTCTAATCAAGGTGAAAGAAGAAAGCGCAAAAGCCGGGTTGCAGCTAAACATAAAAAAAACCAAGATTATGGCAACAAGAATGATTGACAACTGGAAAATAGAGGGAGAAACCGTGGAGGCCGTGACAGACTTTGTATTTCTAGGCGCAAAGATTACTGCAGATGCAGACTGTAGCCAGGAAATCAGAAGACGCTTACTTCTTGGGAGAAGAGCAATGTCCAGCCTCGATAAAATAGTGAAGAGTAGAGACATCAGACTGGCAACAAAGATCCGCCTAGTCAAAGCCATGGTATTCCCTGTAGTCACCTACGGATGTGAGAGCTGGACCTTAGGGAAGGCTGAGCGAAGGAAGATCGATGCTTTTGAGCTGTGGTGGTGGAGGAAAGTGCTGAGAGTGCCTTGGACTGCGAGAAGATCCAACCAGTCCATCCTCCAGGAAATAAAGCCCGACTGCTCACTGGAGGGAAAGATACTAGAGACAAAGTTGAAGTACTTTGGCCACATCATGAGGAGACAGGAAAGCCTAGAGAAGACAATTATGCTGGGGAAAGTGGAAGGCACAAGGAAGAGGGGCCGACCAAGGGCAAGATGGATGGATGGCATCCTTGTAGTGACTGGACTGACCTTGAGGGAGCTGGGGGTGGTAACGGCCGACAGGGAGCTCTGGCGTGGGCTGGTCCATGAGGTCACGAAGAGTCGGAGACGACTGAACAAATGAACAACAACAACATGAATTTATGATCCCAAGTCCTAATGAGGATGGAGCCCTTTGGCTTCTTCAACTACCAGTTTGAGAAAAGAGTCATCTGGTGTGACAAATTCCTTGGAATCCAAATCCTGTTCATTGGATTCCTTGGATTCCAGACGGTGAGGTATAGTGGTTTTCTAGCTGGGCATGTAGGGGTCTCCAAGGGTCCTCAGAACATCCCTGTAGATTGTGTCCTTGCAGTACATCTGGAAGTAGGTAAATAACTAGACAGGCCTCCATGATTCCTTGTGATCTCCAATGACACAGTAGTGCACATGTTGGTGGGGCCACATTGCTTAAAAAATGGAGTTGGGGGCCACAAGGTGGGATATTGATCATTACATGGTCATGGAGAGCCGTAGTTTGAGTATTGGACTAGGATTCCAGAAGACCACAACTCAAATGGGCAAACCAAATTCAGCCTCAAAGGAAGCCAGATATAAACCCCTTCTTTCCAAGAAAATCCCACAATACATTCACTTTCAAATGTCTTTGAATACACATATAGCAATTCTCACTCCACAATGACCGGGAAAGTAGCATAAATTAGACTGCTGCCAACAGGATGCCACTTTTATTTTTGATTTGTATTTTAATTGAACAACTGCATGGCAAATTTCAGAGAAATGAGATGTTTGATGGATCCCCAGGCTTCCGTTTGCATATCGGTTCAAAATGCTAAATTATGCAAGTGCCTGTTAAAAGAGAAACCGAGCCAATTTCTCCCCATCCCTGTTTGTGACATCACGCTGGCTTTGAAACCAGACGACCACCAGGTCACACATATGCAAAATCCAAGGATGTGCCGTATGTGGGTCTCTGCAAATGACAGCTATTATGCACTCACTGTGATTCATAAAGGCAGAAACTATACAAACTGTCCATTATTGGTGACTATGGCTAGAATAACCAAATCAAAATATTACATCTCACAAACCCTCCCATTTCTTCACTCGGGAGCTACTATTAGCTTGAATGGATATCTCCAGGCTGCCAATGCAGACAGATTTGCTTCTCTGTGGGTTGTGGATGTTGTTCCACAGGAGGCATCGTAATGAGGCAAGGGGTCTTTCACCCCAGCCATGAACAAAGCCATCTCCAGTCCTGCCTCGGCTCAGCGGTGAGCAAATGTCACTCGCATTTTGTCTGGGCTTCTTAGCGGATTGAGGGAAAAGGAATTGGCTGCCATTCGTCCATTCCTTAGAAGACATCTGTCTGGGTTGACAATACTTGCTGGGTCTCAAAAAAGAACTGGCATTTGGCAATTTAGCCACAAGAACGGGTTTTGTTCTCTCTAGCATACAAAGTTAAGTAAGATGTTATTCAAATTATGGGGTTTTATTTGGTGATGATTCTGTTGGTTATTTCTATTCAATCAATTTTTTATTTTTGCGTCAATGCATAAGTAAATCTCTAAAGTTTCAATGGCTTTACTCAAGAGTACAATACCATTGGCCTTCCACATTCACTGGAATTAGGATTAAAGAACTCTCATAAATGTGAAATACCACCAAAAAACCACAAAATATTATTTATTACCAGACAGAACACCTCTAGGAATGTCTAAGTCTTCCAGCATGATGCTATGGTTCACTTCTGCTGGAGGTTGACCTTAAAATTACATGGAAGGACATGGAAGAACCTAGAGATTCCTAGAGAGGTGTTCTCTGAATAATGTCTAGGTCCTTCAGGTTTGGTAGACTGGTTGTATGAGCCTGGAACAATTCCATCAGTGCTGCCTCCAGAAAATCCTGCAAATCTCTTGGGAAGACAGGCAGACAAACGTCAGCATGCTGGAAGAAGCAAAGACCACCAGCACTGAAGCGATGGTCCTCCGCCATCAACTCCGCTGGACCGGCCACGTTGTCCGGATGCCCGACCACCGTCTCCCAAAGCAGTTGCTCTACTCCGAACTCAAGAATGGAAAACAGAATGTTGGTGGGCAGGAAAAGGGATTTAAAGATGGGCTCAAAACCAACCTTAAAATCTCTGGGATAGACACTGGGAAGCCCTGGCCCTTGAGTGCTCCAGCTGGAGGTCAGCTGTGACCAGCAGTGCTGCAGAATTTGAAGAGGAACGAATGGAGGGTGAAAGAGAGAAACGTGCCAAGAGGAAGGCGCATCCAGCCAACCCCAACTGAAACCGCTTTCCACCTGGAAACCAATGCCCTCACTGTGGGAGAAGAAGCAGGCCAAGAACAGGGCTCCACAGCCACTTATGGATCCACAAGAATACTGATCATGGAAGACTATCCTACTCATCCAACAAGGGATCGCTTAAGTAAGTAAGTAAGTAAGTAAGTAATTCTTCACAAAATTCATAGAAGGGCACTTTCTGCAGGGAACCTAATAATTCTGTGCATAAATAATTTCTGAATATTTCCTTTTCAGAAAATTTTGTCTTTGGAAGTTCCTTCTGCACATAGCTGATTTGCTCAGACAGCAGCCTTTCCTATTTCTGTTCAAACAACGCTGTTTCCTGTATTGAAAAATATCCTGTTGAAATCACCCCTGTGCAATTTTAGCCTGGAATAAAACCCCAAACGTTGAATAAGCTTTGAACAATATGTGGTATTTTGAAGGCTTTCTTACAACAGGAAGAAAATTGCAATAATTACTCATTTATTCCTTCAAGAAGAAAACCACCAAAGAATTACATGCCTGTTCCTATTTAGTGCTTGGGCTCATGTTATGAAAACACATGGGGTTTGGAAATGAATGCATGCATTCTTAATCCATTCCCGAGGATGTGTGTGCATATTTCGGTAGCATATTGATTTTATGTTCTGGGCTCTCGGAAGAGATGATATTGACTGAGCTTGCATTGCATGTGTGCAGCTTAACACTTTTGTGTGTGCGGCTCCACAATTGTACATCTAATAAATGCCAAGCCCTCAAGGAAACTGCCATGGTTTAAGCCAGTGTTTAAACCACTGCTATTCCAGTTTCCAGAATCCCTGATCATTGACCAAGCCACCTGAAAGTCGAAGTCCTGAACATCTGGAAAACTAGAGTTTAGGAATCACTGATCCAAACAAACATGGAAGGAGATGGAAGTTGATTTGGCAGTGAGGACACCTCCCTATCCGAGGCCCCATCTACACTAACCATTTAATGCAATTCAAAGCTAGCTTCAAACTGTGGCAACTAAACAACAAACTCCAATGTAAACATATGAAAGAAAGCCTTTAATGCACATCATTTGTGTAATCACCATCTGTGCCTCTAACTGGTTCTAGGATTTCCTAAGTAATCACCTGTAAAGAGAAAACACTTTCTTCAATACCAGTTTGAAACTGTGTTAAATAGTCAGCGTAGATGGAGCTTGAGGGTACATCTTAACTATATATAAGTGTGTGTGTGCCTGTGTGTGGTGTATGAATCTTCACCCTGGTGGTTAGTTAAGGCACGATAACTTCTGACATGTATAATCAACTGTGCTGCTCCTAATGGGAAGTGGCCATGGATGGTTATACTGCCATCTCATTTTCCCCAGGCTCAGGCAGTCAGAGTACAGGTGATGGCACCCACATTGCTCCCTTGATCAGGTAACTGCAAAAATGGCGCTGCTCATCGCTGTGTACCTGGAATGCTGATGTCAAGAGCAACAAGGCAGTCTGGGAAAGGAGAAAGTAAGGAGAGAGTGATTCTTCCCTCTTCTACTCTCTTTGCTTACATCACTTTGTCTATCTGGATATGACTCCAGACAGGGAGTGACAAACCATTCCATTTGTGTGCCAGGTGGCTGCTGCAAATGCAAGATGTATTTGGGCAAAGTAAGATTGGCGGTTGAATAATCTTGAATTGATTCATTTGTTGGGAGTCCTTTGATTGTATGTTCCCATATGGAAAAGGAGGTTGGACTGAATGGTATTTGTGGTCCCTTCCAACCCTATGATTCTACGGTTTCTCTAGAGCAGTGTTTCTCAACCTGGGGGTTGAGACCTCGGGGGCAGGGGTTCACAAGGGGGTGTCAGAGAGATCACCAAAGACCATCAGGAATAATCACCCCCCCCGGCACAGCTGGGGAGGGGAAAAGAGCTTTGCCTCCCCCCCCCCCAAAGAAGTAAAACCAACCCAAAGTAGTTCCGCGGAACTACTTTGGGGGGAGGGGGGAGCCGGAGGAGTTTAGCCCACCTCTGGCTCAGTTTTCTCTTGACGTCGACCCACTTCACCCGCCCATTAACAGTATAATTATTGGTTGCCTTAGGGAGCCGGGTAGGATTTTTTTTGCCTATCCTATACTGTTACCAGGAGGCAGATTGGGTTTAGTGGTGGTTTAAATAGGTTTCCTGGAAAACAGCTAGAAAACGAACATATTCGGTGTGCACCCGACACCTCCTTCTGGGGCAAAGGCCATTGGCGTAAAACATCACCGGTTGTTACACTAACCGAGGTGACTAAAAGATAAATGGCTTGGAAATGGGGAGGGTCTTACCCCAAAAAGCCTTGGGGAAGATTTCTCCAACACATTCTCTAAAACTGTGTGGACCACCTCTTTTGATTGTGCTGACCATCCTCATCTGTGTCGACCTCTTTTGACTGTGCTGACCATCTCTGATTGTACTGAACATCTTTCTTGACTGTGCTGACTATCTGTATTGTGTGTGTGCGGAGCACCCCATTAGCGCTAACTCTAGAAGGACTGTGCTGTCCATTTTGTCACCTGATACATCTCTTGGGACAGCAATCTAAACTCCGAGAGGCGGGGGAGATCTTAACCATAGTAATTAACAACAACTATACTTAATGATTATCGGAGAATTCTAGAACTAATGGTGCACCGTTATTAAGTACAGTGGATATATATCCAGCGTGACTCTAGCACTTTACTTCATCAGCACCTTAACGTACTACCTTGGTGGTCCATTAACTTTACTGAGCCTTAGCACTTTAATCGACTCAACCATCTTGCACTGAATTTAAGTCCTCCATGACGCACTCCATTCGAGCACTTTAGAGCCACTTTAGAGCCAATTGACCAAGCTACTGCACTTTAATTATTTATACCATCGTGTATGTTGATACAATTATCTATCTGCACTTTAAGAACTCCTGCACTTTAAGAACTCCTTGACAGTGTTAATAGCTACCACCCATGTCACTACCCTTTCCCTGGCATCTGTTAATCTTGCTGCTAATTGTTTTTGGTAGAGAGAGGGAACGGAGTAGATTAGAAAGACCGGAGTTGAACATAATAGGAGCAGGAAATGAATGGAAGGCAGGACTATGGCATCCTGGAACTATAACATACCATACAGTCAACAATGAATTACGGGTGGATATTTTGGCTGCTGAATGCGTCATGGAGGAGGGAGAGGGTTCCGTTAACCGGGGAGCCCCCATAGAAGTCGTGGTGGGGAGGGGGAGATACGGGAAAAGGAGACCTTTAATTCGGCCTAGGGAATGTGGAACAACATTAGTAATCCCAAATCGGTCTCCTGATATGGTAAGTCGGTGTAACCAGGATGGCGGTCCCTCCGAATTGAAAGTGGTGCTGTTGAACGCCAGATCTGTCAACGGTAAAACAACTTTCATCCAGGATTTAATCCTGGATGAACGGGCAGATCTGGCGTGCATCACAGAGACCTGGTTGGACGAAGCGGGAGGTGTAAATTTAACCCAGCTTTGCCCACCAGGTTTCTCTGTGCAGCACCAACCGAGATCCGGAGGGCGGGGAGGCGGAGTTGCAGTGGTCTATAGAGATTCCATTCTTCTGACCAGGGCCCCCATCCCACAGTCAACAAAATTTGAATGCGTCCACCTGAGGGTGGGTGACCGGGACAGATTAGGGATTCTGTTAGTGTACCGTCCACCTCGCTGCACTACAGTCTCCCTGCCTGAGCTAGCGGGGGTGGTCTCGGACCTGGCATTGGAGTCCCAACGGCTGCTTGTGCTGGGGGACTTCAATGTCCATGCCGAGGCCGCCTTATCGGGAGCGGCTCAGGACTTCATGTCTACCATGGCAACCATGGGGCTGTCCCAACAGGTATCTGGCCCCACCCACAGTGCTGGACATACATTGGACTTGGTTTTCTGCCAGGGATGGGAGGAAGGTGGCGGTGTTGAGGAGTTATCCATCTCTCCGTTGCCATGGACCGACCCCCACCTGGTCAGCTTTAGACTCACTGCACCCCCTAACCTCCGCAGAGGTGGAGGACCCATTAAATTGGTCCGCCCCAGGAGGCTTATGGATCCGGATGGATTCCTGATGGCTCTTGGGGAATTTCCCGCCACCTCGGTTGGTGATCCTGTTGATGCTCTGGTCGCTCTCTGGAATGGGGAGATGACTAGGGCAATAGACACGATCGCTCCAGAACGTCCCCTCTCAAGTAGCCGAGCTAAACCAGCTCCTTGGTTCACCGAGGAGCTGGCAGCGTTGAAGCGAAAGAAGAGGGAACTAGAGAGCGTGTGGCGTTCGGATCCGAGCGAGCCAAATCGAACACGGTTTGTGTCCTTTTTAAGGGCATATGCCGCGGCAATAAAAGCCGCAAAGAAGGCTTTCTTTGCGGCCACTATTGCGTCTGCAAAGAACCGTCCGGCCGAACTGTTCCGAGTTGTCAGAGGCCTATTAAAACCCGCCACTCAGGATGGGTGCCCTGATGACTCGGCAGCTCGCTGCGAAGCCTTTTGCTCGGTTCTTCGCAGACAAAGTCGCTTTGATCCGCTCTGGACTGGATACCATATTAACGGCAGTATCTGAGGATATAACACAAGCATCTGCTTGGTCCGGTTTTGATGGATTCATTTCAATTGGTTCAATCCGAGGATGTGGACAAGGTGCTTGGAGGAATGAGAGCTACCACATGCATCCTAGACCCCTGCCCATCCTGGCTTCTAAGGAGGCCAGAGGGGGATTGGCCGAGTGGGTGAAGGTGGTGGTTAATGCCTCCCTTCGGGAGGGCAAAATTCCAGCCAGCTTAAAGCAAGCTGTGATAAAACCGCTGTTGAAGAAACCATCACTGGATCCCACTCAATTCGTCAACTATCGGCCTGTTTCCAATCTCCCCTTTTTGGGCAAAGTCATGGAACGTGTGGTGGCCTCACAACTCCAGGCATTCTTGGTAGACACGGATTATCTGGATCCGGCACAGTCTGGCTTTAGGCCGGGGCATGGTACCGAGACAGCTTTGGTCGCCTTAGTGGATGATCTGCGTCGGGAGCTCGACAGGGGGAGTGTGTCCCTGTTGGTGCTGCTCGACCTCTCAGCGGCCTTCGATACCGTCGACCACGGTATCCTTCTGGGACGCCTCGCGGGGATGGGTCTTGGAGGTACTGTTCTGCAGTGGCTCCGCTCATTCCTCGAGGGTCGGTCTCAGAAGGTGTTACTGGGAGACTCCTGTTCAACCCCACAACCTTTGTCTTGTGGGGTTCCTCAGGGTTCAATACTGTCTCCCATGTTGTTTAACATCTACATGAAGCCGCTGGGCGAGATCATCCGGAGTTTCGGAGTGCGATGTCATCTGTACGCAGATGATGTCCAACTCTGTCACTCCTTCCCACCTGCTACTAAGGAGGCTGTCGAGGTCCTGAACCGGTGCTTGGCCGCTGTGATGGTCTGGATGGGGGCGAACAAATTGAAATTGAATCCAGACAAGACAGAGGTACTCCTGGTCAGTCGCAAGGCCGAACAGGGTATAGGGTTACAGCCTGTGTTAGACGGGGTCGCACTCCCCCTGAAGACGCAGGTTCGCAGTTTGGGTGTGATCCTGGACTTATCGCTGAGCCTGGAACCCCAGGTTTCGGCGGTGACCAGGGGAGCATTCGCACAGTTAAAACTTGTGCGCCAACTGCGACCGTACCTTGGGAAGTCTGACTTGGCCACGGTAGTCCACGCTCTGGTTACATCCCGTCTTGACTACTGCAACGCTCTCTACGTGGGGTTGCCTTTGAAGACAGCCCGGGAGCTCCAATTAGTCCAACGGGCGGCAGCCATGATACTAACAGGAGCGGGGCGCAGGGAGCATACAACTCCCTTGCTGCACCAGCTCCACTGGCTGCCGATTTGCTACCGGGCTCAATTCAAAGTGCTGGCGTTGGCCTTTAAAGCCCTAAACGGTTCTGGCCCAACTTATCTATCCGAACGTATCTCAGCCTATCAGCCCACCAGGACCCTAAGATCTTCTGGGGAGTCCCTGCTCTCTATCCCGCCGGCTTCACAAGTGCGGCTGGTGGGAACGAGAGACAGGGCCTTTTCTGTGGTGGCCCCTCGGCTTTGGAACACCCTCCCCATAGAGGTACGATCAGCCCCTTCGCTGATGGTGTTTCGGAAAAGATTGAAGACATGGATGTTTAAACAAGCATTCGGTTAATCCGTTGCAACGAATTTTGATGACTAAAGGATGGGTAATCATGGACGATGAATTTTGGATTGCGATTTCAGTTACGAGATGCATGGGATTGTTATTGGTGGCCCAATAACTTGTATTGTATATGTGTTTTATGCTTTTAAACTGAATATTGTTTTTTTTAAGTGTTGTAAACCGCAATGAGTCGCCGACTTAGGCTGAGATATTAGTGGTATACAAGCGCATTAATAATAACAATAATAAAAGGAAAGGTCACCCAGGTTTATGACACAAGGGGTGCTTCACCCTGTTTAGCTGAGGCGTAGGCCAGGAAAGGACTCCACCTCAGTTTCATTCACTACACATGCTAGCCTGATATGGAGTTTCAGTTACAGATTTAATTAGGTAACAGTTAATAAAGTTGCCCAGTTACCCATAACTGTTTTATGGTGTCTTCATTTTGGGGGGTTGGCAGGCAAGCACAGCATTTTCTATTGGTCATGGGGGTTCTGTGTGGGAGGTTTGTTCCAATTCTATCATTGGTGGGGTTCAGAATGCTCTTTGATTGTAGGTGAACTACAACTCTCAAATGTCTAGTCTAGTTTCCCCAAACCCCACCAGTGTTCACATTTGGGCATATTGAGTGAGCATTCATGCCAAGTTTGGCCCTGATCCATCATTGTTTGAGTCCACAGTCCTCTCTGGATGTCGGTGATCTACAACTCCAAAACTCAAGGTCAATGCCCACCTAACCCTTCCAGTATTTTCTCTTGGTTATGGGAGTTCTGTGTGCCAAGACTGTTTCAATTCCATCATTATTGGAGTTCAGAATGTTCTTTGAATGTAGGCTAACAATAAATGACAGCAACTACAACTCCCAAATGACAAAATCAATCCCCTCCCCAACCCACCAGTATTCAAATTTGGGTGTACTGGGTATTTGTGCCAAATTTGGTCCAGTGAATGAAAATACATCCTACATATCAGATATTTACATGACGATTCGTAACAGTAGTGAAATTACAGTTATGAAGTAGCAACAGAGATAATGTAATGGTTGGGGGTCACCACAACATGAGGAATTGTAGGGGTCACGGCATTAAGAAGGTTGAGAACCACTGCTCTAGAGAGAGAAGGAGAGGAATGAAATTGCCATTATAGAAAACCAGTATGCTGTGAGAAGATGTGAACCCCATTCTTCTCTTCCTGAAGAATTACAGTTGAGCTGAGATGTCAGCATGGTTTCTTCATTGATATCCTCCCCAGTGTTTTCCTTGTGGTTCATCCAAAACATGTATGAGTATTTGTAACCTCATATTACACACTTCTCTGTATCTAACAGAGTTTCAATCTGTTATGCTTCTAACAGAAACGTTTAAAAGCTATTTAACTTGAAATGCATACCTGCAGTATCTCTGGATCTGGAATGCTGGTTTTTCTTTTCCCTCTGAATTTTGTGGACTGCCATGGTTGCTGATCCTACTTAGGGATGTCATGTAAATGTTCCAAAATAAATAAATGGAGGAGGAATAATCATACAGCGATTAGGGACTGAAAGGCATTCTCTCAGAGAACAATATACAATTGCCATTCTAATTTGCCTCCCTATATCCCTTTTGTATACAAATATATCCATTACCATCTCATTATAACACATGATACCAATTAGGTCCGTTTCAGGGTAATTCAACCAAGTAATTCCCTTGATCAGGAAAGGAAGATTTTGAAGAATACTAAGAGGCCTTGCCAGTTTGTACGTTTTTCAGGACTGCACTTGAAACAAAATTGGACTTAGTTTGATTCTGTCCTTTAAATGTGTGCTGACATAGCTGCTTTCCACCCACCTTTTCTATCCGTTGATGCAACACGCTTTTATCCATTTTTTTCCCCTGGATTCCTTGAATTTTAATGATAAGCTTATGTAGTATGCCATTATGACAAGCTTATATAATATGCCAAAGCCATTTCATCAACTGCAGGGAGATGGTCATCCATAAGTTAATGTTTGGACACTATTCAAATATTGTTTTTTGGGGTGACGCGGGTGGTGCAATGGGTTAAGTCATTGAGCTGCTGAACTTTCTTGCCTGAAGGTTGGCAGTTCAAATCTGCGGGATGGGTTAGGCACCTGCTGTTAGCCCCAGCTCCTGCCAACCTAGCAGTTTGAAAACATGCAGATGTGAGTAGATCAATAGATACCACCTTGATGGGAAGGCAAACAGGCACTCCAAGCAATCATGCTGGCCATGCAACCAGGAGGTGTTTACGGTCAATGCAGGCTCCTCGTCTTAAAAATGGAGATGAATGCCTTCCCCAGAGTTGGAAGTTGAGCATCGCCTCCAGAAGCTGGAGATGAAACGGTAAGATTTTGCATTTGTGTTTGACTGAGAATCTCCGTGAATTTCTCTTAATTGTATGAGGGTTGAATGAAAAGTAATGCCTCCACCTTCATTACTTGGGTTTGGATGGGAATATTTTAATAAATCAAACGCAGAAATAATCCTTAGAATGTGCTCTTTAACTACCACTATTCATTTTTCCACATAATCACCAGACAATTGGATACATTTCTGCCAATGATGAACAAATGTTCTGAAGCCAATACTGAAGAAGTTGACACTGTTTCCGCAACCCATTGTGCACAGATCTTCCCATAGCCAAGCAAAGCAATAATGTGACCCACACATTCTTGTGAAATGCCGATTATGCTTGAAATTTCTCTCTAAGAGATACAATGATTGTCCTCAATCAATCTGTCAACCTTTTGCTTGTGAAACTCGGTGGTTGGTGTCACAGGATGTCCAACTCTTTGTCACGCAAGTCAGATGTTTAAACATCAACATCTTTAAACTTACTCGCCCAATGACGCACAGTACTCACATCAACACAATCACCATAAACAGCTTGCATTCTCTGATGAATCTCCTTTGGGGTGACACCTTCTGCTGTCAAGAATTAAATGACTGCACGTTGCTTAAGTTGCATTGACCGACCGTCTGCGCAGGGTTCCATACTTCACACTTTAAAAACACAATTGTTCAATGCAAAGGCTTCCCACCAAAATGGAACTGTAGAGGAGAGTCTACTGAACAAGCCAGTACCTGCAACATACCAGTACTGCCATCTGTTGAGGAGTTACGAAGGTGGAGGCATTACTTTTCATTCAACCCTCATATCAAGGCATTGAATGTTGGCCTGTGATTGTGTTTGTTTAAACTGAAATCTATTCTGAGTCTCCTCAGGGAGATAGAGTGAAATATAAATAAAATGTTATTATTATTGTTATTATTTATTTTTAAGATATTTCATGAAAGGAAGTGAATAGGGGGCACCTAAGCAAACTCTGTTCTGGCAGGAATGATGGACAGGATCAAGGTGAACAAGTTGAAACTGAATCCAGATATGCATATGGCATCAACAGTATTCTGGTTATGGATTTCACACAAGCATAATAGAATCACAGAGTTGGAGGAGACTTCGTGGGAAATCCAGTCCAATTGTATTCACAGCACCCCAGTTTAAAAGTCTCCAAAGAAGAAGCCTCCACCACACTCTGGGCAGAGAGTTCCACTGCTGAACAGCTCTCACAATTAGGAATTTCTTCCTAATGTTCAGATGGAATCTCCTCTCTTGTAGTTTGAAGCCATTGTTCTGCATCCTAGTCTCCAGTAGGGCTGGGCGGTTTCGTTTCGTTAATTCGTAATTCGTTAATAATTCGTTAATTTTTTCAATTACAAAACGATAACGAACCATTCTGGAGCAATTATTAAAAAAAACGAATTTTCAAAAACGTTTTGTAAATGCTTCGTATTTCGTTATTGTATTCGTTTCGTTATTGTTTTGAGGTCGTTTCGTTATTATTTCCGCATGTCTGGGCCAGTTTTATGGTTTAATTAGTAAAAAAAATTATAATATCACACCAACAGTCAACAACAGAGGGAGAGGGAAGCTTCAGAAGGTTTTGGAGGTTTTTTAGCGTATTTCGCGGTCGCGTCCGCCATTAACGAATCGATTCGTTATTGTTTCGGAAATCGATTCGTTAATTTTCTACCATTTACGAAATTTCGTAAATATCGAACTTTTTAAAAGGAAAATTTTGTAATTATTTTAAATATCGAAACAAAAAAAACCCCCAAATACAAATCGATTTTAGAAACAAATTTTTCCGTTGTTACCCAGGCCTAGTCTCCAGGGCAACAGAAAACGAGCTTGCTCCCTCCTCCCTGTGGCTTCCTCTCACATATTTCTACATGGCCATCATCATGTCACCTCTCAGCTTTCTCTTCTTCAGCTAAACATGCCCAGCTCTTTAAGCCGCTCCTCATAGGGCTTGTTCTCCAGACCCTGGACCATTTCAGTCTCCCTCCTCTGGACACATTCCAGCTTGTCAATATCTCCCTTCAATTGTGCCGCCCAGAATTGAACACAGTGTGATTTCATGTGTGATCTGACAAAGGCAGAATAGAGGGGTAGCATGGCTTCCTGGATCTAGACAAGGACTCCAAGATCTTTTTCAAACGTCCTGCTGATGGGCCAGGGAAACACAGGGAAACTCCAGACAAGAGGACAGGAGCAGGATTTAAAACTATCTTGACAGATTAGAGAGATGGGCCAAAACTAACAAAATGAAGTTCAACAGTAACAAATGCAAGATACTCCACTTTGGCAGGAAAAACGAAATGCAAAGATACAGAATGGGGACAATGCCTGGCTCAAGAGCAGTACGTGTGAAAAAGATCTTGGAGTCCTCGTGGACAACAAGTTAAACATGAGCCAACAATGTGATGTGGCGGCAAAAAAAGCCAATGGGATTTTGGCCTGCATCAATAGGAGCCTAGTGTCTAGATCTAGGGAAGTAATGCTACCCCTCTATTCCGCTTTGGTTAGACCACACCTGGAATATTGTGTCCAATTCTGGGCACCACAATTCAAGAGAGATATTGACAAGCTGGAATGTGTCCAGAGAAGGGCGACTTAAATGATAAAGGGTCTGGAGAACAAGCCCTATGAAGAGCGGCTTAACGAGCTGGGCATGTTTAGCCTGAAGAAGAGAAGGCTGAGAGGAGATATGATAGCCATGTATAAATATGTGAGAGGAAGTCACAGGGAGGAGGGAGCAAGTTTGTTTTCTGCTTCCCTGGAGACTAGGACGCGGAACAATGGCTTCAAACTACAAGAGAGGAGATTCCATCTGAACATGAGGAAGAACTTCCTGACTGTGAGAGCTGGTCAGTGGAACTCTCTGCCCGGAGTGTGGTGGAGGCTCCTTCTTTGGAAGCTTTTAAACAGAGGCTGGATGGCCACCTGTCAGGGGTGATTTGAATGCAATATTCCTGCTTCTTGGCAGGGGGTTGGACTGGATGGTCCATGAGATCTCTTCCAACTCTTTGATTCTTTGATTCTATGATTCTAAGAAACAATCAGGGACAGCTAATCACCTCTCAACAAAGGATTCCCCCAGGCAGGAATAAAGCCATACCTAAAAACTGTCAGGCCCTCAAATGCTAATCAAGGTGGTCAATTGAAACATTCACACCCAGCTCCAACAGACAAGAGTTCTTTCTCCCACCCTGGAAATTCCACAGATATATAAACCCAATTTTCCTAGTTCCAACAAACCTCACAACCTCTGAGGATGCTTGCCACAGGTGCAGGCAAAACGTCTGGAGAGAATGCCACTAGAACATAGCCATATAGCCCCCCCCCCCAAAAAAAACCCTACAACAACCCAGGGTCAGGCATCGTCCCTCAATCTGTATCTTTGCAAATTGCAGAAAATATAATGTGTCTGTCCTTTATTTAGATAGCCTTGAAAGGGATTAGTTTCCGGAAAACTCCATTTGCTCTTACTTCCCATAGAGAGCACTTTGTAAATTGAAGCACTCCTCTAGATAGTACATTTGCCTGGGGTATGTATTGCATTCCAAAAAGAAAAGCCAGATAATCTGTGTCCCATCAGGAATAATATGTCAGGGATGTTCAGGTGAGCTTCCCCCCTTTAGACCACTGCTGTGTTAATTTAATAGAAGATCATATCTGTTCTCTCTGGCTTAAAATTAGCACACATTTCCCATTGCCTTCTCTGCCCTCGGAGGCAAGGGATGTTTCATGATTTGTAGCAGCTGCAAGCCTATAGGCACAAACAGCCAGGCTTCCTCCAAATCATCCTTAGGCTTGGCATTTCACAAGTAACAAGGCAGAATGTCACTCAGCTTTATCATGTTTTACTGGGGACGTTGTGGAAGGACAGTCGCTCTATTGCAGAAACATGTTTCAGGTGCATTAGCACCTTCCTCTCTTTCTGATGGCCCTTGTCTTTGCCCAAAACACACAATATATAGGATGTCTCTACAATCCCCAACACCTCCTGTGACATTTCTATCCTCCTTGACGGAAACTTCTTCTCCTGGGTGGAAATCTTTGTCAGTCAGAAAGAGCACTTTGCTGTTTTTTTACTGTCACTGTCAAATTCGTTTTAGGGACAGGAGAAGAAAGAATTTCTACCAGCACATCCTTCTTGTTTATCTGGCTGTTTACTCATTTGTTGAAGACGGACTCAAGACCTGGAGAAAAAAGCACTTCTTTCGGAAAGAGGCTTCCCTTGTGACATGGGACACAAGTGGATTTCATCTCTCAGAGTGATCCAGAGAGACAGAAAAGTATTGGCTCATCCTGAGACAAAGATAGCTTTAATATTTAGCTTGGAAAGGAATATTTTTTCCACAGTATCTCCAAGTGCTGTACACCCAACTGAAATTGGATTACACTGATCACAAGCTCCCTTGTTGCAAAATCACCAGTAGTTCACAGGCCATTCCCATGCACAACTCAAAGTCATGAATCATAGAATCAAAGAGTTGGAAGAGACCTCATGGGCCATCCAGTCCAACCCCATTCTGCCAAGAAGCAGGAATATTGCATTCAAATCACCCCTGACAGATGGCCATCCAGCCTCTGTTTAAAAGCTTCCAAAGAAGAAGCCTCCACCACACTCCGGGGCAGAGAGTTCCACTGCTGAATGGCTCTCACAGTCAGGAAGTTCTTCCTCATGTTCAGATGGAATCTCCTTTCTTGTAGTTTGAAGCCATTGTTCCATTGCGTCCTAGTCTCCAGGGAAGCAGAAAACAAGCTTGCTCCCTCCTCCCTGTGGCTTCCTCTCACATATTTATACATGGCTATCATATCTCCTCTCAGCCTCTCTTCTTCAGGCTAAACATGCCCAGCTCCTTAAGCCGCTCCTCATAGGGCTTGTTCTCCAAACGCTTGATCATTTTAGTCGCCCTCCTCTGGACACATTCCAGCTTGTCAATATCTCTCTTGAATTGTGGTGCCCAGAATTGGACACAATATTCCAGGTGTGGTCTAACCAAGGCGGAATAGAGGGTTAGCATGACTTCCCTAGATCTAGACACTATGCTCCTATTGATGCAGGCCAAAATCCCATTGGCTTTTTTGCCACCACATCACATTGTTGGCTCATGTTTAACTTGTTGTCCACGAGGACTCCAAGATCTTTTTCACACGTACTGCTCTCAAGCCAGGCATCATCCCCCATTCTGTATTTTTGCATTTCAAAGCCCTACACAGTCAGGTCTGGGTTATTTTAAGGGCTGTGTTCCTGCATTGGGATCTGATGGAGAGGTCTTTCTTTCCTTCCCACCACCATCACAAATACATCTGGAGGTCCTTTTTGATAGTGGTCCCCAGGCTCTGCAATCTCCTACCTAGAAAAATGAGACTGACACTCTCCTTACTTTGGGGGCTGGTCTTAGAAGCACAGTTGCAGAAAATCTTGCCAATCAAAAGGTCAACAATTCAAGCCCGGGTTGGGGTGAGCTTCTGCTGTCAGCTTCTGCTTACCTAGCAGTTCAGAAACAGCAATATGAGTAGATAAATAAGAGACTCCGGTGGCACAGTGGGTTAACCCACCGAGCTGCTGTACTTGCTAACTGAAAGGTCGCAGGTTTGAATCCGGGGAGTGGAGTGAGCTCCCACTGTTAGCCCCAGCTTCTGCCAACCTAATAGAAAGCATGCAAATGTGAGTGGATCAATATGTACCTCACCGGCAGGAAGAAAACCCTATGGAATTCATGGGCTTACCATACATATCAACGTATGGTAAGCCCATGAATTCCATAGGGTTTTCTTATACACAGAAAATAGCCCACTGCTCATGGAGTTTGTGGATGGTCTCTCATCTAAGTACTAACCAGGACTGACTCTTCTTAGCTTCCAAAATTAAACAGGACCTGATGCCTTTAGGATATTCGATGATAATATGCTTTCACATATGTATAGTGTTTTGGAGTGACCAAAGTGGTTCACATACATTATCACACAAGGCAAGCACAATTACAGCATTTTTGTCTTGGCATTGCTTCTTTCCCACTGTTCTCCCAGTAAGAAGATGCAGGAAGGTGATTCTAATGCAAAAAGGAGGTCATTAGTGGATTGTTTATGTTTGTAAAATACTTTCCAGGTTGTTTCCCCCTGAAATGCTTGGGACCAGAAGTGTTTGGGATTTGGGATTTTTTCAGATTTTGAAATATCTGCATTTGCAAGGTGAGATATTTTGGAGGTTGGACACAAGTCTAAAAATACATTTATAATTGGTTCTTATAAACTTTATACAAATAGCCTAAAAGAAAATGTATACACAATATTTTAATAACTTTGTGCATGAAACAAAGTTTGTGTAATGTATTGTCGAAGGCTTTCATTGCCGGAATCACTGGGTTGTTGTAGTGACCTCTGAGGATGCTTGCCATAGATGCAGGCGAAACGTCAGGAGAAAATGCCTCTAGAACATGGCCATATAGCCCGGAAAAACCTACAACAACCCAAAGTTTGTGTACATCAGACCATCAGAAAGCACCCCATGTGAACTGTTCTGGATTTCAATTTTTCGAATTTTGCAATTCAGGGTAAGAGATACTCAGCGTGCATCATCAAATTTTTCATTTGAACATTTTGCTCTAGGTTTTAGTTCATATATCTCAGGGGGTCACACATTATATAGAAGGTGGGCCACAATGTATACAGGACAACTGATCTCAGCATTTCCCAGGATTTCCTCATGCAGTAAGTGATGGTAAACCTTCTGATCTGTTGTGGAAGAGTTTAAAGCACCAAACAAATAAAGCTGGTTTGATGTCAAAGGATAAAAATGTCCTGATGACCTGGTGCCAGGAGAATACATCATGCTCATTGATGTAAAAATGACAACAAGGACTGACAACCTCATTTTCTTGGATGAACTTGCAGTTGGCACTCAAGATAGAGGCATCAATGTTCACAGCAGAATAGCAGAGCCATAATATTTATATTTTCTGTGAGGTTTTTTGTGTCTTGCATGAGTAGCCACTCATGTCGGTGATGACCTGAATGAACCTTGGAAGAACACACATCATTTGCATGTCTCCAACTTTGGTTCACTGGGCCAGTGCATATTATTATGCAAGGACGGGGATCTAAAAGGACAGAGAGGCATTCAACATATTCAGCAGTGTTATAGATACCTTTAATTCATTCTCCTCTCTCTCTCTCTCTCTCTCTCTCTCTGTGAGCACACATGTGAAAGACAGTGTTTAGTTTCCTTCCTTCCATTTCTTGGTCAATGCAGGATCTCCAGTGAGAGCAACCCCAGTAACTAGTTGCCTAGCCTTTTTGTGAAGATGTCCAGAGAAGGACACTCCATCATTTTAGGCAACTGGCCCCATTGCCCAACTGCTCTTACTGTCAATAGATCCCTTCTAATGTTTAGTCAAAACCTACCATCCTGTAACTTGGAAGCAGTAGACTTAGTTCTAGCCTCTGGAGCAGCAAAGAACAAGCCTGACTCCTCCTCTCTGGGATACCCTTTGAGATATTTAAAGAGGGCAATCGTGCCTCTTCACCTAGCAGAATGTGTTCACCTACTTCTTGTTTTTGGTAATTTGACTGTCATTTGAACCAGCTTGGACTGCTTTTTTATGTTTAGATGCCCAACTGCTTTGATCATTTCTTTAATCTTAAGGATTCTCCAGTAGAACCTGTGATGGACTTCATGTTTCTACTGTTTTTTTCTCAAGTTAGAGGACAATATGAAAGGACCTAGCCCAACCAGAAAAAAGTCCTTTGTCTCACCCTGGTCATTTCACAGATATATAAACTAGGGCTGGGTAACCATGGAAACATTTGTTTCTAAACTCGATTCATTTCCAGGGGGCGCTAGCGTTTCCAAATTCTAAATACTTCCGAAATTTTGAGATTTCAAAATTTCGTTATTTACGAAATTTCGTTAATTTCGAATCGATTCGTTAATGGCGGACGCGATTGCGCAATATGCTAAAAAAACCTCCAGATGGGACAGGGGGAACTTCTGAAGCTTCCCTCTCCCTCTGTTGTTGACTGTTGGTGTGATAAAACAAACAACAACTATAAAACTTGCACCAGACATGTGAAAATAATTACAAAATAATTACGAAATAATTACGAAACAATTTCGAAATAATAACGAAACAATAACGAAATAAATTTAAAAAAATTCTTTTGAATCTAATTTACTCCTCACACTATTCCTGCATGGCTCAATATTGGATCGTAAGCTAATTTAAATACGAATTAATAACGAATTACGAAATTAACGAACGAAACCGCCCAACCCTAATATAAACCCATTTTTCCTACTTCCAACATACCTCACTACTTTTGAGGATGCTTGCCACAGATGCAGGCGAAATGTCAGGAGAAAAATTGCCTCCAGAACATGACTATATAGCCCGGAAAAACCTACATCAACCTAATATGAAATGACTCTTCTCATTGTTCACATGGAGCTTCAGCTTATCTTCTGTCCTTGTCCCCTGTTCACTTCTCAGCATGAATTAAGGACATCTAGGTAGCATTCAGCTGCAGTTGTATATTGGAAAAAAGAGTGAATGTAAGATATTGTGTGGGTATCACTTGTCCACCTCCATCCACTAAATGGCTAAGGGTATATCTGTGGCTAAGATCCGCCTAGTCAAAGCCATGGTATTCCCTGTAGTAACCTACGGATGTGAGAGCTGAACCTTAGGGAAGGCTGAGTGAAGGAAAATCGATGCTTTTGAACTGTGGTGTTGGAGGAAAGTTCTGAGAGTGCCTTGGACTGCGAGAAGATCCAACCAGTCCATCCTCCAGGAAATAAAGCCCGGCTGCTCACTGGAGGGAAGGATAGTAGAGACAAAGTTGAAGTACTTTGGCCACATCATGAAGAGGCAGCAAATCCTAGAGAAGGGAATGATGCTGGGGAAAGTGGAAGGCAAAAGGAAGAGGGGCCGACCAAGGGCAAGATGGATGGATGGCATCCTTGAAGTGACTGGACTGACCTTGAAGGAGCTGGGGGTGGTGACGGCCAACAGGGAGCTCTGGCGTGGGCTGGTCCATATCTGTGTCAGCAGGGTTAAGCTTCTCTATGAATTCAACGTGCAGCATATTCCACATAACATTAGGAGGAACTTCTTGTTTATAGGAGCAGTTCAACAATAAAATACGCTGCCTTGGAGTCTGGTGATGTCTCCTATTTGGAGGTTTTTAAAGAGAGGTTGGGTGGCTGCCTGTAAGGAGTGCCTGAAATGGATATTCTTGCATGTCAGAATTAGGTTGGACTGGATAGCCTTCCAATTCTATAATTCCTTTGACACTGACTGGAACCCATTATTTGGGGTCATATCTTCCCTTCCCTTGTCTGAGGAGAGCTCTTTTGGGTAACCCATGACAAAAGTTAAACCTGAAAGATCTGCCCCATTGACTTGTGGATCACCAGTCACTCCTGGGAACGATTGCTTTCAGCTTGATATTACTGGCCTTGGGTTTTTAAACAACAGGCAATTCCAAATTGACAGCAGTGATGCAAATGAGAAGCGGCATACAGCTCTCAGTTCATCCATAATTCACGGTAGGAATATGTTTGACAAAATTGTGTTGACTCCCTTTTCTTCTCGACTTTGCCAAGTTAGCTTGGCCGCGTCCCAATCCCAGCTGCAAACGTGCCCCTCTTTAGCCCACTTTGAAAAGCTTGAGAAGAAATGTCTAAATAGCTCCCCCTCTTTAAACGGTTGCATGTTTTCCTCTCCCTCTGCCACCAGTGAATGGTCTCAAGATGTTCAGAAAAAGGAAGCCAGATTAATATTGTATGGGGATGCCTTATGAAACATGCTTAGTAAAGAAGGCTGGGGAATGAGGGAGGCATCTTTTTCTTTTTCCCTTTCTAAAATGTTTGATGTAGACAACTTCAGGTTTTATTAATGCTGGAGAGTTTTTCTTACCCATTACCCTGTAGTTCGGATCTCGTGAGTGGTTTCCTAAATTCAAGGTCAATTGTGGGAGCTTCATAGACCAAATCTAGATGCATAATCATCACTTGAACTTTCTGTTGTCACTTGTCCATGCTCTTTGATAGTTGAAAAGGATTATTGTGACCATGTATGCATTTACATTGTAGAATGAATAATAATAATAATAATAATAATAATAATAATAACTTTATTTGTACCCCGCTACCATCTCCCCGAGGGACTCAATAAAACAATAAAACAACAATAAAAACAATAGCAACAGTAATACAAACAATAAATAAACTCATAAACGGAAAATAGCAATAAACATTAACAATAACACGTTGTTGTTGTTCATTCGTTCAGTCGTCTCCGACTCTTCGTGACCTCATGGACCAGCCTACGCCAGAGCTCCCTGTCGGCCGTTACCACCCCCAGCTCCCTCAAGGTCAGTCCAGTCACTTCAAGGATGCCATCCATCCATCTTGCCCTTGGTTGGCCCCTCTACCTTTTACCTTACTTTCCCCAGCATAATTGTCTTCTCTAGGCTTTGCTGTCTCCTCATGATGTGGCCAAAGTACTTCAACTTTGTCTCTAGTATCTTTCCCTCCAGTGAGCAGTCAACAATAACACAACGACATTTAAAAACGTTATTGTTGTACTAAATGGACCAGTACAACAATAACACAACGACGTTTAAAAACCTATGGCAGGGCCAAATGTACTAATTAAAATTAAAAAAATAATAATGCTGGGTGTGACCAGGTGACATATAAACAGGATAGAAATTTTGGAGAGGGATAGAGCATGTAGACAATCCTAGATCACTAAAAAGTGCATTTAGGGACATATTGCTGGGAGTTTCCTTATTCTGGGAAGGCACACTGGAACAACCATGTTTTCAGGCTCCTCCTAAAGACTGCCAGAATTGGGGCATGTCTGATGTCTCTAGGGAGTGAGTTCCAGAGTCAAGGGGTCACCACCGAGAAGGCCCTATCCCTTATCCCCACCAATTGCGCTTGCGATGGAGGCGGAAGCGCGAGCAGGGCCTCTCCAGATGATCGAAGAGATCGTGTGGGTTCGTACACAGTGATGCAGTCACGCAGGTAGGTGGGTCCAAAACCATTTAGGGCTTTGTAGGTAAGCACCTGCACCTTGAATTGGGACCGGAAAATGAATGGCAGCCAATGGAGCTCCCTGTAAGGAGCACCAGTTAACAACCTGGCCGCCGCTCATTGAACCAATTGAAATTTCCAGGCCGTTTTCAAGGTTAGTTTGACACCACTTTGACTGACGTGGTTCAATGCAATGGAACAATGAGATCTGTAGTTTCACCATGTCTTTAGCCTTGTCTGTGAAAGAGTGATGATCCCTCACAAAACTAAAACATAACATTGAGCCATGGCAGTTAAGTGTATCAAACTGGATTCATCCTACAGTATTGATGTAGCCTAGAACAACTTAAAAGTAAACTTAGGACTTCATCAGATGGAGTGAGGGGAAAGAGGGGGAAAGTAGGGGGAAGGAGAGGGAACCGCCTTAACCCATTCTTCGAATCTTTCTTCATTTTTTCCTCTCTTGAGGGATGGCCTGACATTCCACATCCTTAGCCATCTTTCCCCCATTTTCTCTAATCTTGAATCTGTTGGATTTGGGTAACACCCAACTCCTGAAGATGGGCTTCATGCTCCATTTCCATGTGCTGCAGAAATGGAGCCCCACAAATTCACACCAGAGGTGCCCTCACGTCGTGTGGTGGTCTCCATGGGACTCCCGTGGGGTTCTGTTTCCTAAGCGCATGGAAATGGACCCCAAAGCCTATGGAAAGAAGCCCATCAACTAATAGACACACCATGCTTGCACATAAATTCCTTTCAGGAAAAATTAAATAGAACAGAAGGTCTCCCAAGGGCTTTAATTCTATTTGAAAACATATTGTAATGGCAGCATAAGTAAAAAAAAAAAAAAAAGGACAAAACTGTCTAAAGTAATACAAGAGGCAAAATTTGATAAATCTAAAGGATTACAAATTTTTTGGGAGTCAGATTTGGGAATATAAACAACAGGCAAACAATGGGAATTAATTTGGAAAATGCTACCCTACAAGTCAGTATCAGCCAAGAAAAGGGAAAATGCATTTACTTGTTTCGTACTAGGACTAGGTTTGAACAACTCATCAGCTGGATTGTGGCGCAGCTGGCTGAGTGTCAGCTGTATTAAGATCACTCTGACCAAAAGGTCATGAGTTCGAAGCCAACCCGGGTTGGAGTGGGTTTCCAACCAATTGTGTGTAACCTGTTGTTGACCGTTGCAAACCGAAAGACAGTTGCATCTGTCAAGTAGGAAAATTAGGTACCACCTTAAAGTGTCGGGAGGCTAAATTAACTGATTTATGAGGCCATAAAGAAGACTCCAGCAAAGCATTCCAGCAGGGAAGCATGCAGGGAATGCGGAAGTGCTTCATCAGTGTCGCAGATGGACGATGAAAGCGACAGCTCCCCTGGCGGCCAGAAAAAGTTAAATAGCCTCTGTGTATGTCTGTATATGTTTGTATGTCAAAAATTGGCATTGAATGTTTGTCATATATGTGTACACTGTAATCCGCCCTGAGTCCCCTGCGTGGTGAGAATAAATAAATAAACTCGGTATTATGATGCAAACCAGGCGTTACTATAACATCCCAAGAAGTGAGAGATTCTGCATATGGAGAGAACAAACTGTGGAAGATATTGAACATTTCTTAATTGACTGTCCAGCTTATACTGAACTGCAACACAGATATTTACATCCAATATTATCCAACCACTGGTTCTCCAACAGAAACAATCTTCTGACATTCCTCTTGCAAAGACAGGAAAGATCCATCATAATAAAAGTAAGCCTTTTTATTTTGAAAGCTATCAAGAAAAGAGCACATTTCCTGAAAGAAGAACCAGGAAAATAAGATTCTGACTGTAAATAGAAGGCCATCTGCTGTCCTCTCCTTTTTGCCTTGACTTTTATTTGTATTGCATTTTGAAATGGTCATATGACTGGTCAAATAAATAAATAAATAAATAAATAATGGAACTCTGAAAAAGGAGACGGAGGGCCTGATTCCGGCAGTCCAAGAACAAGCCACTGGAACCAATGCCATTAAAGCCAGAATTGAAAAGTCAACGACAGATCCCAAATGTAGACTATGCAAGGAAGCAGATGAAACAATGGATCACATTCTCAGCTGCTGCAAGAAGATCGCACAGACAGACTACAAGCAGAGGCATGACACCATTGCCCAGATGATCCATTGAAAGTTGTGCCACAAATACCATCTGCCTGCGACAAAGAACTGGTGGGATCACAAGCCAGAAAAAAATTACAAAAAATAAACATGTCAAACTCCTCTGGGACTTATGAATTCAGACAGACAGAGTTCTGGAGCACAACATTCCTGACCTCAAAATCGTGTTAAAAATCCAAGTATGGATTGTCGATGTTGCAATCCCAGGTGACAGCAGGATTGAAGAGAAGCAACTGGAAAAGCTGATACGATATGAGGATTTAAAGATTGAACTGCAAAGACTCTGGCACAAGCCAGTCAAGATGGTCCCAGTGGTGATCGGCACACTGGGTGCAGTGCCTAAAGACCCTGGCCTGCACTTAAACAGAATCGGCGCTTACAAGATTACTATCTGCCAGCTGCATAAGGCCACCTTACTGGGATCTGCACGCATTTTTCGCTGATACATCACACACTCCTAGACACTTGGGAAGTGTCCGACGTGTGATCCAATTCAACAGCCAGCAGAGTGATCTTGTCTGCTGTGGACCCATCTTGTTGTGTTTCAAATAATAATAATAATAATAATAATAATAATAATAATAATAATAATTCGTAAATGGTATTACTACTCACTTAAATATATAGGATTAACAATACAGTACCAATTTCATGTAGGGGGAGATGTGGTGACATAGGATATTGGAATCTGATTTACCTAACTTGTCCAAAATTTTGCAAATTCTGGGACAATGTAATAGGATGGATAAGTCAAATGTTGGGCAGGAAAGTTAATTTCAGAAAGGCATTACTATAAATGTCCATATTTGAAAGTGAAAATGAAAGCTTGCCAAATGAGTTCTTGTGTTTAGCGCTGCAAGGTTAGAAATAACTAAAGCGTGGAAATATTAGAGAATCTTTCGATGCAAAAGTGGTTAAATAGGACATGGTCCATAGCTCTTTCAGGAAAATTAACACATGAAGTCAGACTAGCAAGAGGGGACGTAAATGAAGATATGTTTGAGACTCTTTGGTAGCTATTTTTTACTAATGTAATGGGAAGTGAAGAGAGACTTGAGCTGGAAAGTGTGAAGGCTTTGGTCTAAGGTGAATGAGAGGAAAGCCTGTAAAAATGTTCCAAGTTTCCCCATTCCACTCCCTTCTTACTTGATTAATTATTTTATTTAATATATATGTTAGAAAATGTTAATAAAAATATTTTAATTTTTTTTCAAGTTCTGATGGTTAAGTATGGCCTCATCAACACAGCCATATAATGTGTAGATTTAGATAATGCATCTCTAAGTGTTGTCAAACATGTCATCCCCACCCCTAGGATTTGTAGCATTTCAAGTACCCCATGAATATTGCTCCTGGGCAATCAGGAGCAAGGGGGGGGGGCAGGTGGCCAGCTTTGACGCTCAGCCATCCCCAGTCAGGGGAGGGGAAGATCAAACCTTGACAGTGTTAATGCATTTTTCTGTTTAAAATTGCCACATGTTCCCATAAGTTTATGTTTGTACATTTTGGCATCCTTTGCTGTACATTGCATCCCTTCTACAGATTGTATATTAAAGCTTCTGTCCTTGTCTTCAATACTGGCGAGTCTCACTTCATCTGGGAACTTTGGAGATTAGCTGGGCTCACTGGGCACAAACTCTCAGTATCCATGGTTCTTAGATCTCTAAAATTTGACTTGAAATGCAGAAAAACTAATATAATGCATTGAACTGCAGTATATGAGTTTATACTGACCACATAATGCAGTTTCAATCCATCTGTTTGAAGTGCTTTGATTTTGTGTTGTTACAAGGGTTGAATGAAAAGTAATGCCTCCACCTTCATTTTTGGGTTTGGATGGAAATATTTTAATAAATTAAACACAGAAATAATCCTTAGAATGTTGTCTTTAACTACCACTCTTCACTTTTCCACATACTCACCAGACAATTGGATACATTTCTGTCAATGATGAAGTTTTCTGAAGCTGTCATGGAAGAAGTCGACACTCTGTTTCCGCAGCGAGCATCTCACAGTTCTCTCATCCTGAGTACCCATCATGCACAGATCTTCTGATAGCCAAGCAAAGCAATAATGTGACCCATACGTTCTTGTGAAATGCCAATTATGCTTGAAATTTCTCTCTGAGTGATATGATGATTTTCCTGAATCAATATGTCAATCTTTTGCTTGTGAAACTCGGCGGTTGCTGTCACAGAACGTCCAACTCTTTGTTTGTCATGCAAGTCAGATGTTACCACCTCAACATCTTTAAACTTACTCACCCAATGACGCATAGTACTCACATCAACACAATCACCATAAACAGCTTGCATTCTCTGATGAATCTCCTTTGGGGTGGCATCTTCTGCTGTCAAGAATTCAGTGACTGTACAGGGTTCCATACTTCGCACCAAAAATGTTCAATGCTAAGGCTTCCCACCAAAATGGAACTGTAGAGGAGAGTCTACTGAACAAGCCAGTACCTGCCGCAAAGCAGTACTGCCATCTGTTGAGGAGTTATGAAGGTGGAGGCATTACTTTTCATTCAACCCTCGTACATGGGAGGGGGTTGGACTGGAAGACCCATGTAGTCTCTTCTGCCTCTATGGTTCTATTGTTCTGTGTAACAGCAATAAGGAAGCAAATGCCTGATTAGAGCCATGTTTCCCCAAAGAACAATATAACAACTGATGGAGAAAAGTGATACCGAAAGCTAGAACAAAAGTGTAGGCTGTTGAACAAGAAATGTATTGTCTTGCTGAGTGGCTTAACAGAATCAGGAAGAGAAGAGGTTTCCATTAATTAAATGATGCTCAGATTGTTTTAGCCTTTGGTATCTGGGGAAGTTACTAAAAACCCAACCTTTTTTTGTTTCCTAGTTATCTGAGGCAGAACAAGGAAAGAAAGAAAAAACAAAAAAGATAGGAGGGAAGATAGAAATGATTTGCCTTTGCCTTTATAACTAACTAGCTGTCCCCTGTCATGCATTGCTGTGGCCCAGTCTGTGTATATGTGTTTTGTCTGTGTGTATATATATGTGTGTATATGTGTGTTCACATATATATGTGGTTTTGTGCATGCATTGTAATGCATTTTTTGTTTTTTGGCTTTTTAAGTCTCTTCTGCTGTGTTTTTCAGTGTTTTTATGTGTGATGGCCTGAAAGGTGTATTGTGTCCAAATTTGGTGTCAATTCGTCCTGTGGTTTTTGAGTTATGTTAATCCCACAAATGTACATTACATTTTTGTTTATATAGACTAGCTGTACCCGCCACGAGTTGCTGTGGCAAACCTTCCCTCCCTCTTTCTCTCCTTATTTCTCTCCTTCCTTTCTTCCTTCCTTCCCTCCCTCTTTCCTTCCTTCCTTCCCTCTTTTCATTTTCTTCTTGTTTCTTCCTTCTCTACTTTTCTTTTCTCGCTTCCTTTGCTCTTTGGTTCCATCCTTCCTTGCCTTTTTCCTTCTTTCCTTCCCTCCTCTTTCTCTCTTTCATTCCTTCTCTCCTTCTTTCCCTCTTTCTCTCGCTCCTTCTCTCCTTCCTTCCTTCCTTCCTTCCTTCCTTCCTTCCTTCCTTCCTTCCTTCCTTCCTTCCTTCCTTCCTTCCTTCTTTCCTTCCTTCCTTCCTTCCCCCTTTCTGTGTATATGTGTTTTGTGTGTGCATATATGTGTGCATATATTTCTGAATATATTTTTGTATATGTATATATATGTGTGTGTGTGTGTTTGTGTCTATATGTGGTTTTGCGCATGCGTTGTAATGTATTTTTTTGTTTTTTGGCTTTTTAAGTCTCTTCTGCTGTGTTTTCCAATGTTTTTATGGGTGACAGTCACTCGTTGGCCTGAGAGGTGTTTTGTGTCCAAATTTGGTGTCAATTCGTCCAGTGGTTTTTGAGTTGTGTTAATCCCACAAACGAACATTACATTTTTATTTATAAAATATAAGCCGTCCCCTGCCACGCGTTGCTGTGGCCCACATGGGGTTCTGTGTGCCAAGTTTGGTTCAATTCCATCGTTGGTGGGGTTCAGAATGCTCTGTGATTGTAGGTGAACTATAAATCCCAGCAACCACAACTCCCGAATGTCAAGATTCTATTTTCCCCAAACTCTAGCAGTGTTCACATTTGGGCATATTGAGTAATCGTATAGAGTTTGGTGCCGATCCATCATTGTTTGAGTCCACAATGATCTCTGGATATAGGTTAACTACAACTCCAAAACCAAAGGACACTGCTCACCAACCCCTTCCAGTATTTTCTGTTGGTCATGGGAGAACTGTGTGCCAAGTTTGGTCCAATTCTATTGTTGGTGGGGTTCAGAATGCTCTTTGATTGTAGGTGAACTATAAATCCCAGCAACTACAACTCCTAAATGACAAAATCATTTTTTTTGAGTGAAGGACATACATTGGGTTATTAGGTGCCTTGTGTCCAAATTTGGTGTCAATTTGTCCAGTGGTTTTTGAGTTCTATTAATCCCACAAACAGACATTACATTTTTATTTATATAGAAAGAGGACTCTGCCTTCCTGCTCTGAAAGGGGCTCCATGGCGAGGCAGTCCCTTTGCCTCTCAATGGTTGGTGCCTCGGTCTTCTCGCGCACGCTGGGGAGAGGGCCTTTTGCGCATGCTCAGTTAGGTACTTTTTTGGGGGGGAGGATATTAAAGTTATTTCCCCTTCCTTTTTAAATATTTTTTTGTTTGGAAGACATAGATTGGATAAGAATATCTTTTGCTGCCAAATTTGGTGACAATTCATCTAGGGGTTTTTGAGTTTTGTTAATCCCACAAACGAACATTACATTTTTATTTATATAGATTGTAGAACATGGCAAGGACCATCTAGTCCAACTCCTGACCATGTAGGAATCTATTGAGAGACAGGGCCTTCTCAGTGGTGGCCCCTCGGCTGTGGAACACCCTTCCTATAGATGTCATATCGGCCCCATCCCTATTGGCATTTTGGAGGAAAGTGAAGACCTGGCTGTTCGAACAAGCATTCGATTAAGCAGTGTAATGAATATAGGAACATGGATTAACGGATGATGAGATTGGATTCTGATTTTACTGATGAGACGCTAATGATTGTTATATTGATGTTTAATTGTTGATGATGCTATTGTTTTAACTGTAGATGTTTTGCATTGAATTTTGCTGTTGTTAACCGCTTTGAGTCGTCTGAGGGCTGAGAAAAGAGGTATATAAATGAAATGAAATAAATAAATAATATTGCTAAAGTATCTCTCAGAGCAATGACAATTAGAGATGTAGGTTGCTCCCTTGCACCAATTTCTGGTCCATGCTCTAAACCTTCCCTTGGATCCAGTGGACTGACAGTGCAAACCATCCTCTTGAGTTCAGTAGCCTATGAATCATTCAAAAGAAGAAGAAGCCCTTGCTGGCTGTTTAATAGCATACTTCAGATGCTAGGAACTCTTTAAGCTTGGATTATACATCCGACAAAGTTTCCCCCTTTTAAGGAAGTGATGCTCTATGATCAAAACATGACTGGAGTGGTTTCATTTATTAAATCGGAAAGGCCTTCACTGGAGAAGAGGCACAAAGGCATGACTGGAGGGGGAGATGTTTGTGTATTCTCCAGCGCCTCTGCATCTTCCCCAGTCCTTTGGATTGCCTCGAGTCAGAAAGTCAACATAAATACCTGTCTGGTTGAGAAGTGCCCCTTCTCTTCTCCAAAGTATTTGCTTCTCTTTGAAATTGCCCTGTGCCTCTCCCTTTCCCGACAAGGAGTTCTGTTGAACACTGACATCAAATACGGACAAGATATGCTGAGGATGCGGGGAGAAAAGAAACATGAGTTTCCATCGCATCCACGTACTGAGTTTGTGGAAAGCATAAAATGCTGGAAACAGATGCATTTAGGTTAAGGCAGTGTTTCTCAACCTTCCTAATGCTGTGACCCCTTAATACAGAATGGGGGATGCCTGGCTCAAGAGCAGTACGTGTGAAAAAGATCTTGGAGTCCTCGTAGACAACAAGTTAAACATGAGCCAACAATGTGATGTGGTGGCACAAAAAGCCAATGGGATTTTGGCCTGCATCAAGAGGAGCCTAGTGTCTAGATTTAGGGAAGTCATGCTACCCATGCTCTATTCCGCTTTGGTTTATTTATTTATTTATTTATTTATTTACTTTATTTGCATACCGCACTCTCTCGGCCCGAAGGCGACTCAGTGCGATTTACAACCAGGTCAATATACAAAGTGCACAACATTAGCATTAGCATTTAAAACAGTAACTAAAGCAACTAAGTCAATATAACAATACATCAATACATCAATATAACATCAATACATCCATATAACTAATCCATCACGTCTCACCAGTAAAGTCATAATCCGATCTCCTCGTCCATTATTCCAAGTTCCAAGATCAATCAATTGATTGCACTGCTTAATTAAACGCCTGTTCAAAGAGCCAGGTCTTCACTCTTCTCCTGAACACCAGCAGGGAGGGGCCGATCTAATGTCTGCGGGAAGGGCGTTCCACAGCCGAGGGGCCACCACTGAGAAGGCCCTGTCTCTCGTCCCCGCCAGCCGTGCTTGTGAGGCTGGCGGGATCGAGAGCAGGGCCTCCCCGGACGATCTTAATGTCCTAACTGGTTCATAGGGGGTGATGCGTTCGGACAGATAGGTCGGGCCAGAACCGTTTAGGGCTTTAAAGGCTAAAGCCAGCACTTTGAATTGTGCCCGGTAGCAAATTGGCAGCCAGTGGAGCTGGCACAACAGAGGAGTGGTGTGCTCCCTGAGTGCCGCTCCTGTTAACAACCTGGCTGCCAATCGTTGGACCATTTGTAGCTTCCGAGCAGTCTTCAAAGGCAACTCCACGTAGAGAGTGTTGCAGTAGTCTATACGGGATGTAACCAGTGTGTGGACTACCGTGGCCAAGTCAGACTTCCCAAGGTACGGGCGCAGCTGGCACACAAGTTTTAATTGTGCAAATGCTCCCCTGGCCACCGCCGAGACCTGGGGTTCCAGGCTCAGCGATGAATCCAGGATCACACCCAAGCTGCGAACCTGCATCTTCAGGGGGAGTGTGACCCCGTCCAACACTGGCTGTAACCCTATACCCTGTTTGGCCTTACGACTGACCAGGAGTACCTCTGTCTTGCCTGGATTCAGTTTCAATTTGTTCGCCCTCATCCAGACCGTCACAGCGGCCAAGCACCGGTTCAGGACCTGAACAGCCTCCTTAGTAGCAGGTGGAAAGGAGTGACAGAGTTGGACATCATCTGCGTACAGATGACACCGTACTCCGAAACTCCGGATGATCTCCCCCAACGGCTTCATGTAGATGTTAAACAACATAGGAGACAAGATTGAACCCTGAGGAACCCCACAAGACAATGGTTGTGAGGTAGAACAGGTGTCTCCCAATAACACCTTCTGAGATCGACCCTCTAGGAAGGACCGGAGCCACTGCAGGACAGTTCCTCCAAGGCCCATTCCCGCGAGGCGTCCCAGAAGGATACCGTGGTCGATGGTATCGAAGGCCGCTGAGAGGTCCAGCAGAACCAACAGGGACACACTCCCCCTGTCGTGCTCCCGGCGTAGATCATCCACTAAGGCGACCAAGGCTGTCTCGGTACCATGTCCCGGTCTGAAGCCAGACTGCGCCGGATCCAGATAATCCGTGTCGTCCAAGAATACCTGGAGTTGTGAAGCCACCACACGTTCCAGGACTTTGCCCAAAAAGGGGAGATTGGAAACTGGCCGAAAGTTGTCGAATTGAGTGGGGTCCAGTGATTATTCCAAGTTAGACCACACCTGGAATATTGTGTCCAATTCTGGGCACCACAATTGAAGAGAGATATTAAGAAGCTGGAATGTGTCCAGAGGAGGGCGACTAAAATGATCAAGGGTCTGGAGAACAAGCCCTATGAGGAGCGGCTTAAAGAGCTGGGCATGTTTAGCCTGAAGAAGAGAAGGCTGAGAGGAGATATGATAGCCATGTATAAATATGTGAGAGGAAGCCACAGGGAGGAGGGAGCAAGCTTGTTTTCTGCTTCCCTGGAGACTAGGACGCGGAAAAATGGCTTCAAACTACAAGAGAGGAGATTCCATCTGAACATGAGGAAGAACTTCCTGACTGTGAGAGCCGTTCAGCAGTGGAACTCTCTGCCCGGAGAGTGGTGGAGGCTCCTTCTTTGGAAGCTTTTAAACAGAGGCTGGATGGCCATCTGTCAGGGGTGATTTGAATGCAATATTCCTGCTTCTTGGCAGGGGGTTGGACTGGATGGCCCACGAGGTCTCTTCCAACTCTCTGATTCTATGATTCTATGATGCCTCATGTTGTGGTGACTGCCAACCATAACATTATTTTTGTTCCTACTTTATAACATAGTGATGTAGTGAATGAGGCATGGAGCGACATGAGGCTTGTCATACATGCAATGCCTGCTGGGTTTTTTTTTTCTCAGCAGAGCAAAGATGAAGGGGAAAGCTTACATAAAGTCCCTATAAAAAGCAGACTCTTCAATGTCTTAAATAACACTTTCTGCCCTTTTAGCAAAGTAGGAGGGAAGAGAGGGGGAGACCCTTTCCACCTCTTTGAGCTGGATACAAATGGTGGCTAATGCCATGAAGGTAAGCACAGAAGTGTCTTATAATGAAAACAGGTGTGGAAGCTATGGCATCTTCCATCAGAGAAGAAAATGAGTGTGGTGGGTCTCTCCTTTCCTTCATGGTGCCTTGTCATGCAAGCAATTCACAAGAGGAATTCACTCTTTTCTTCTCTCCCTCCACCATTGCTGGCTGCATCTTGCTCTGACTCTCATTGAAGGATTATACACCCAACTTCTCCCTTCATCTGATTCATGTCCCACCAAGGTCTGGTGCTATTAAAAATGCTGTCATCTCCCTTGTGCTGCACCACACAAAGCAGGCTTTCCCCTGCAAGATATTATACTAAAGGTGACAGGTTGCCATTGCCTGAGATAGATATCTGTGAGGCAGAAGCCGGTCGACAGGAATCAGTATAACTTGGATGTGAGAAGGCACGGTGAAAATAATCATCCTGTAATATCATTTGTATTGTTTGATGTCTAGTTTGTTTGTGGCATGATGTGTCTATCAGGGAGTTGACTGCCCTTGTAATAACGCTGCTTCGCAAGAGTACATCCATCAGACTTCAAATGTTTCACAGTGTATGATGGAGTGAAACACTGGGCCTTTCACTTATACAGCTTGGAAAGGTTTCATGGACCTCCCAGACTGCTGCTGGATGGTGGTTTACATGTTTATAGGATGACCAAACTTATCAAAGTTCTGGAAACCAAGGTCTATGATGAATAAGTTAAAGAGCTGGGAATGTTTAGCTTGGAGAAGGCAAGGTTAAGAGGGGACACATTTGAATAGATTGAGGGAAGTCATAGTTCCACTCTATTCTGCTTATCTATATAAATAAAAATGTAATGTTTGTTTGTGGGATTAACATAATTCAAAAACCATTGGACCAATTGACACCATATTTGGACACAATACACCTATCAGGCCAATAAGTGACCATCACACATAAAAACACTGAAAAACACAGAAGAAAGGACTTAAAACTGTAGCAGACACTTCTGCGCAAAACGACTCTCCTGGCAAACAAAACACACAATAGCATATCCACACTCCTTCTGGACTACAGCTCCCAGCATCCCCTAGACCATTCACTTTAGAAGAGGAGGATGATCCAAATGCACTGCTTCCAAGCTGCAAGCTTTCTTCTCTTTGGATCTCTTTGAGAGCATCCCAATCCCTCACATTTCCAATTTCCTATTCCTGGATTGCAACTCCCAGCAATCCGCCAGATAGATAGATTAGACAGAGATAGATAGGTAGGTAGATAGATCAATCAGGAGGACTGCTGGGAGTTGCAGTCCAAGAATAGGTAGAAAAGGAAGAAAGATGAGAAAGAGGAAGGGAAAGAAAAGGGGGAAAGAAAGGGAAGAGGAAGAGAAGGAAGGAAGGAGAGAAGGAAAGAAAAAAAGGGAAGGAAGAAAGGAGGGAAGGAAAGAGAGAAAGAAAGGAGGAGAGAAATAGGAAGGGAAGGCTGGCCACAGCAATGCGTGGTGGGTACAGTTAGTCTGGAATAAGACTGTGACCAGTGCTGGGCACCACAATTCAAGAAGGGTATGGACAAACTTATATGTGTTCAGACAAGGGCAACCAAAATGGCCAAAGTTCTGGAAGCCAAGCCCTATGAGGAGTGACTTAGAAAGCTGGGTATGTTTAGCTTGAAGAAAAGAAGGCTGTGAGGGGACATGAGAGTCAAGTTTAAAGTATTTGAAAGGATGTTATATTGAGGAGAGGCCAAGCTTGTTTTCTTCTGCTTCAGAGGCTAAAACATGGAGCAACAAGTTCAAATTGTAGGAAAAGAGAGATTCCATCTTAAAATTTGGAATATCTTCCTGAGGGCTGTTTGTAAGTGGAATGTGCCGCTTTGGAGTATGGTGGAGTCTCCATCTTTGCCAGGAGTGCTTTGTTTGTGCATTTCTGCATGGGAAAATGCTGTTAAACTGGATGGTCCTTGCATCTCTACCAACGCTGTGATTTTACAATTCTGTGATTCTATCTGTAAATATCTGTTACAAGGGGAATTCATTAAAGATTTCCCCTGGCCCACTTCTGATTATCACAGGATTCTGAAACTGCATATGTGTAATGATATAAGTCTCTATAGCTTACGTGCCAATTTACACCTTAGAACTGATAATAGTCTTGATTTTACAGGTGTTGAAGTGGTGTGAGGTTTGAGAATGGACCCAGTGGAATATAGAGCAGACCTCAAGTTCCTTTTCTTGAAAGGTCACACACCAAAGGAGACTTTCGATGAGATGAAAGAGGTTTATGGTTATGATTCCCCATCATATGATGTAGTCAAGAACTGGCATCCTCAATTCAATTGTGGTCAGACTTTGGTGCAAACAGCTCCAATTCCAGGGTGACTCCAGTCTGCTATTGATGAACAGAACATACCATCCAGCAAGTGGAGATCACCATTTTGTAAAATTGCCACATAACCCTTCACCACCTAGCCCAAAAAGTCAAGATTAGTATGGGGTCCATGAAAAAAAAAAATCCAAGACCATCTTCACCTGCATAAGGTATCCGCTCGCTGGGTCCCCCGGCTGCTCACACTTTTCCAGGAGCAGGAACAAGTCGAATGCTCTCAAGCTGTATTTACAATGTTGTGCCATGGAAACCAGGAAGACTTTATCAACAGAGTGATCACACAGGGTGAAAGCTGAATCCATCACTATGATCTTAAGATTAAAGTCCAGTTGATGCAATGGAGGCATCATGAGTCACTGCCTCCAAAGAAGGCACATGCCCAACTCTCGACAGGCAAGGTCATGCTCACAGTATTTTGGGACCAGCATGGAGTAGGATTGATAGATTTCCTAGCAAAGGGTACCATGATCACTGGGGAATGCTACGCTTCACTGCTGCGGAAATTGCAAGAGGCCATCAAAACTAAGAGATGTGGCATGCTTACCAAAGGTGTCCATCTTCTGCAAGACAATGCACCAGTTCCCAACTCACCTGTTGCCCAAATGGAAGCATGCTCCTGTGGCTTTGAAATTCTAAGGACTCATAACTGTGCCAAGTGCGATGGCTCTCAGTCCACAGGAAATGGGTCAGGGAAAATCTCTAATGAACACCCCTCTTATTATGGTGCTTGTTTGAACTCACTTGTATGATCATTTTTATGGGATGGCAGAGATTGGAAAAGTTGCCTCCTTGGACCACATCTCCCATCTTCCAGTATGATCCTTAGGACCTCTTCCAACGCTTTGATACTATTCCATGATTCTGAATGAGTGCACTTGGACTTGGTGTTCCACATGAAATAATAGAAGAGTGGCGAGAGTGGTACAAGGCTAGAGAAAACACAAAACATGAAATGGAGTCTGTGAGATTTGACTTTACATCTTAATAAGGTTTTCTTGCTGCTTCGCTGCTTTCAGAAACCGCTGAGAAAGGAGGAATCCTTTAATCAGCCCCAGTACCAGTTTTAAAGCTGGATTTGCATCCCTTTGCCCATCATCAAGAGTGCAAGTCACATGGAGGCCATCAAACTGAGATGCTGACATGCCAAGAGGATCAGGGAGAGGAGATAATAAAATGAGAAATTAAGAGCATGAAAACTAAAACGCTCCGAGAAAAGCTGACATTTCAGAACACTCCGAGTGAACACTGGCTTGCGTTTCAAAGCTGGAGTGATAAGAGATGACTTGTTTTATGTAACTGAAACAGAGACAGGGTTCTCTTGAGGCGGGGTGGGCCATTTCCATTTGGGATGCAATTTAAGGATGAATGTTTAATATTCAAGGAAATTGTTTTGACAACTTATACAAATCTAAGATAAAGTTGGGATTCATAAGAAAAAGTAAGGTGTTGCATTATTGCTGAATGAACGGCACTAGAAAACAAATCATGGCCTGAATCCAATTGTTATTCCCAACTACAGTAGACCCACAACTCTACATGGTTTACTTGGGGGGGGGGGGGGATTTTTCTAAATTCGTTCTTAGGGCAACACAAAAAAAACTACCATTGATTTCCCTGCTGTGAGAAATTCCTTGAAAACTGCACATTTTTGAGGACATCTGTACAGAAAACGTCATTATTTTTTGGCAGGGGGGAAATCCACTTATGTTTATTGTACAGAATAAATACAGAATTTTCTCGGCTGTCCAGAATTCTTAATGGGAAACTCTACGGTTTTTTAAAAGCTGTTTATTTATCGTGTCAGGAGTAGACAGAACAGTTGAGTTGCATTTTTTAACAAACAAACAGACAAAATAAAAGCTGTGTTTGGATTATATGCAAATGTTATTTCTACTTAGTGTTGATTTGACATTCAAGAATTGATTCACTAACTTTGTTGCAGTTGGGTAACCAATGGGATTCAGACCATGTGATGGGAATATTGGATGGTGAAGTTCTGCCCTTCCCAGTAGGCTCAGACAAAAGCAAACTCTTGCAGCTGCCCTAGCTTTTTGTGTTTTCCCTTCATAATAACTTTTGCCATTTCTGATGTTACTCAGTCACACGTCCCACTTTTTATCAGTAAAATGGAGGGCAGGATGTTATGATATCTAAGTGATGTTATATTTCTTTTGGACTACTTTTTTTGTCATGTCAGGAGTGACTCCTGGTGTGAGAGAATTGGCCATCTGCAAGGACGTTGCCCAGGGGACGCCTGGATGATTTGGACTACAATCCTGGGACACTGGGGATGCTGGCTAGGAGATTTTGTAGTACAAAAAACAATTATAAGCTTTGATTAAAGAAAATGCCTCTTTGCTTTTTTTTTTAAAGAGATGAGGTTATATAATCCATGGTCCACATGGATCTCTGGAAGGGGTCCTCAGAGACCCACAGTCTTCTCAAATCTCAAAGGTCTTTTTGGAGTCTCAAAGCCCAGAGATGATGTTATGAGAGCAAATGGCATCCAAAGCCAGGAGCAGCCACTGACCCAAAGAAGATTTTCTCTCTCTGTGTTGTAGGCCAGAAGGGATGTCACATCACTTTCCTGCCACCATTTTGAGAGGGAATATAGGAACTGATATGACTATGATTCTCAATAACAGAGTTCAAATCCCTGTTTATCCATGAACCCCACTGAGTGATCTTGGGCAACTCACACCTTCTTGGCCTCAGAAGAAAACAGTGGCAAATCGCTACTGAAAATATCTTGACAAGGAAACCCTGTGAAAGTCTCATCTCAGGATATAGGTTGGAGATGACTTGGAGGTACATGACAACAATAACAAATGGAAGCTAACAGAGGTAGTTGGGGGTAGTATGAGGTTATGAGTAGATGAATTTGGAGAGTAGATTGCAAAAAATGCTGAAAATGTGTACCAATTTTTAAATAATGGGGTAGTGGTGGTTCAGTAGACATTAGAGGGGGGATTCACAGTCTGCAAAATGAGATCCAAAAGTCATATGTATCCCACCAATTGCACTCTGCCCCCTGTTCCAGGAAGGAATAAGGAAAGTGAATTGCAACTGAAAAGGCAAACTCAAAAATGTTGCTTCAGCACTTATTGAGTGCAATAAAAAAAACAAAAAACACACACCCTGCACTGAGCATCCCTTAGTCCTGGTTCTCCACCCTGTTCTCCCCACCAGAAAGTAGATACAGTTCCTTATGGAGCTCAGTTTACCAAACACCCAGCGTTGCCTGACCTAGTTATGGCAAAGCTCTGCATATCCGTCTTGGAGCTGTAGCTGTCAGTTCAGCTTGACCCTCCGACCCAGCAAGCATACTTAGCAAGGTTAGTCAAAGAGAGATGATGAGGCGCTAATTGCAACCGTCACACTTAAGGCGCCCTTCCTCCTGCTTGTAGACATTGCTATGATTTATATTAGAGTTGGGTAGTTCAGGATTTACATGATTGCTTTTCTTGCGGGGAGAGAATTCTTGTGCTTCCTCCCCCTGTTGGTACTATCTACTTAAATTATAAATCTACAATCAGAGTTGGAGGATTACTTTGAAAGACAACACTAGTCCTAAAGCAGCAGCTATGTTTCCCAAATTTAACAGGATTAATTCACAGCTCCTTCAAATTGTCATCTAGCTTCCCAATCCAATTTTTCTCAAGTTACCACTAGCTTTCAAAGTAAAAATTTAGTATGACCCTCCCACCCATCCATGGGGCATTTTCTAGGTCCTCCAACTTGACTCCATGATATGCTTCTGCTGGAAAATAACCATTGACTTGCCTTAGAGCAGAATTTCTTAAACATTTTCCACCTGTGACCCCTTTTCCCCTGAAAAATGCTTACACTATGTCAGGTTTATAGGTATATAAAATATGTATGCAAACATTTACGGATAACAAATCATAAAGAAATGTATTTTAAAATAATTCTTTGCTGTACATAAAATTTACTACTTACTAGACTGAAAGGAAATTTTCATACTGATTTTGTTGGGACTTCTAGATTCAGTCAGGGCAGGCATGGGTAAACTTTTTTGCCTTGGGGCCACATTGTGGACCTGACCGAGAGGGCCAGGCCAGGAAGGAGGGTGGTCGGACACATGCTGGGTGGGACGTGCCCAGGAGGAACAAGGCCTTTGAGAGGGTAGGGCTGGAAGGGGGTAGGGCAGGGCCTGGGTCATCCTCAGGTTGTCCTCCTGGCAGAAGGATGGGGCTGCTTGATCGAAGGAAAACAAGACAAATGGCGATTGCCCTGATCCTCCTCCCCTGATATTTGGTCTGCCCTCAACATTATGCCACAAGGAGGGTGAGACAGGCGATGGCCGAGAGCACTCCAGAGGGTTCTCAACCACTGTGTGCCTTCCTTGGGCTGTCCTCTCAGCATGAGGACAGTGTTGTGACTCAGCTGGAATCAGAGAATGTTTCTGACGAGGATGATGAGACTCAGGTTCACAGTTTGGTTCAAAATGTCCCTGCTATAGACAGTGAAGAAGAAGTGCAGTTTCCCAGAGCAAGGCATGAGAGTGTTGATACTGAAAATAGCCAGGTGCAGATTGACTCCGAGAAGGAAGATAGCTCTTTGCCTGGTTCTCAGCCTGATAATGAGCAAGGAGGAAAACAGGCTGACACTAACGAGGAGATTGACTTTGACGATATGGGAACTTTAGATCGGGCTGATCAGTTGGAATTCAATGTTCGAAGGAGTGAGAGGATAGCAAACAAGAAGGAGGCCAGAGGCCAGAGAGACGCCTTCATGTTTTGCAAAGGGTATTAAACAGGGTGTTTGAGACCAGATCTTTTGTCAAAGCAACTTTTGCGTTTACCTAAGGAGCTTGCCTAGGCTAGGCTGGATTATCTTGCAGTCTTTGTGTTCATGGTTTCCAGGACTTTATCATGTTCTGTTGGGTCTTGCTTTGCTGATGCCTATTGGATTATACTTCAAGTGCTATGTGATCCTGATATTTTGGAACATTAACCTTTGCTTTTATGAACTTTTTACCTTTTATTTTTAATACTGGCTGTGTGCAGTACGGTGTTTTTGAGCAAGGTGAATTTACTCTGAGGTGCAACAGACAGGGCTGCTCACACCAGCCTTATGCAGGAGGAGGGCAAGATATGCTGTGGCTGAGAATGCCCCAGACCTGCTGCATGCCTTCCTCCCCTGTCCTTTCTGCATAAGGATGTAGTGGTCCAACGTGCCCTTATACCTATATGACAGGGAAAATGAGGAGGGCCTGAGGTAAGTGCCCAGGGGGCTGCATCCGACCCCTGGGCCTTAGTTGCCCATGCCTGTGTTAGGGGAACCTAAATGGAGTGACAATACATAGTTTAAGAAACTTTGCCTTAGAGGACTTAGCAATGCTTTGACAGGTCTCTTCCCCAGCATTTCTTAGATCCTCTGATGTGACTCTATGTTCTACTTCCACTAGAAGCTTTTTGTTGAATAGGGTTTGCTATTCAACAGAACCCTGTGCTTCTCCTCCATTATTTACTTCTCTCCAGGAAGAAAATGATCTATTGATTAGCACCCTTTAGTTTTGTCCAGGCAACCAATAACAAATCCAATACTGTTGTTTCTGCATGATCTGGAGCAAAACAACTGTCAAGAAGTTGTGCCAATTTTAAAGAAATATAGGTGGGTTGGCAAGCCTTGAGTGACGGTTGCTGAGCTCCATGAACTACAGATTTGGAGTCTGGGGGCTGCATTTGGCCATCCTTTCTCTAAGACCTTTGTCCAAAACATGTTAGTCTTATTTTATTTGGAGGAAAAAGCCTTTTCTTCCTGTACAGTTGGTGCTACTTGTACCCACTTGGTGACTATATAACAGATGTTTGTGTTGATATGAAAGGGAAAGGCGGAATGTGTGAAAAGCTGACATATATTAAATCCCTCCACCTGCAAAGTAATATGGATTGTACAAAAAAGAGAGAGAAAGAGAGAAACGTCTGCTTTTACTTAAGCTGACTACTTGGTCTATATTTAGCTAAAATGCTGGACTGCTATTGAACAGCCTGCCTGACAACTAAGAGGGGAAAGCTATCATTGGGGCTTTCATTATGAGATTCCTAACAAAGGAGAAATCTTCTATTTTTCCATTTTCTTCTGAGAATTACATGGAAAGGCTTTATGGTTGGAGCTATTATTCACTCCTGTGTGCAGAAGGAGCTGGGATGAATGGCATGGGCCAGGGCCCTCCGTGTACTTTGGCTCCTGACACATTTCTAAAATGGTGCCATAATGTTTGGAATTGATAAACCAGAACAAAGCAGTTGTGGTGTGAACGTGTCCCACATAGGCTGACGTGTTCCTTTTGTTCCTCTCAGGTTTTTTGCTTGTCAGGTTCCCACCTGAATACTTTTTTTCCCTGTGTTGCTAGGAGAGGTGGGAAAAAGAGTTTGGGAGTTTATGGGAGGATAGTTTTGATGGAAAGCTCCAAAGAAGGGGGTCTGAGGGCTTCAGGAGTTTCCTTCAAGTTTCCAAGAGGCTCCTGAAGCCCCAGATCCTCCTCTTCTGAGTTTTCTACCAACATCATCCTCTAAATTTGGTCGCATCTGGTCGCTTCTGGAGTGAGAAAATCAGCCGTCTACGAAGACGTTGCCCAGGGGATGCCCGGATATCTTGCAATCCTGCGAGGAGGCTTCTCTCATGTCCTCCATCTCCAGCTCATCCCCTGTTTGGGTATCAGCCAGCACGTCAATGACATAAATCTAGAAATAGTTTTCTAAGATCTGAACACTGAACACTGCTTAGCCGGTATTGCACCACCTGACATCTGCCGGGAAGTAGCAACCAATAGTGAAAGGACCAAGGCAGTGACATCTCCAGCTCATCCCCTGTTTGGGTATCAGCCAGCACGTCAACGACTTAAATCTGGAAATAGTTTTCTAAGATGTACAGAGATACTCGCTGGAGCACCTCAGCAAGCAAGAGTCCAAAAGTGGCAGGCTCAAACTCAGAACCTCAACCAATGGCTGATACCCAATGAGAGACTCCCCCCTGGGCACACAGAAGACTGGGCGACTTGGAAGGCGCTAAACAGACTGCGCTCTGGCACCACGAGATGCAGAGCCAACCTCAAGAAATGGAGCCACAAAGTGGAATCCACAACATGCAAGTGTGGAGAAGAGCAAACCACTGACCACCTGCTGCAATGCAGCCTGAACCCTGCCACATGCACAAGGGAGGACCTCCTTGCCGCAACACCAGAGGCACTCCAAGTGGTCAGATACTGGTCAAAGGACATTTAATCAACTACCAAACTTGCAAATTTTGTGTTTTTTCTGTTTGTTTTGTTCTGTTAGAAATGTAATACAATTGACTGGTTGCCCTGACACAACAAATAAAAATCCTCTAAATCATGCTTTTCTGATGATATATTTCTCTTCTTACCATAACTTCCAAAACATGTTGAATATTGGACATTCATAGGTTAAAGTGGAAGTGGCATGATGTTGTTGTTGATCTATTTAATGAGCATGACAATAACATTTTGACAGTAATTGATGTCTCCTGATGGCCTGTATTGTTTGCTGAGCATTTATGCCATAACTGCATCATTGTGTGTCCAGGGCCAACAACCATAAAGTCATGGGTGTGCACAGTGCAAGAGCCTGAGAAACATCCTCATCAACATGCAGATTCTTAATGCATTCTGTGCTGGTCACATAGACCTCTGGGTGGCGCAGTGGGTTAAACCCCTGTGCTGGCAGGACTGAAGATCGACAGGTCGCAGGTTCAAATCTTTCAGCTCCAGCTCCTCATGCGGGGACATGAGAGAAGCCTCCCATAAGGATGATAAAACATCCTTGTGGGCGCCCCCGGGCGCCCCCTGGGCAACGTCCTTGCAGACAGCCAATTCTCTCACACCAGAAGTGACTTGCAGTTTCTCAGGTCGCTCCTGACACGACAAAAAAACAAAAACAAAACATAGACCTCAGGTAAGAGTGACCACACATGCCTTAGAAATTGGTCATGTTCACTTTGTCATTTTCTGTGTAACTCTGAAGTTCTATAAAATACCAATGTGTTGAATAAACTCTATGTAACTCCATGAACGCAGTGAGTAAATTGGACTGAAAGAGATACTAGGATTTGGTAGATCCTTTGGTTAAAGTTATTGTTTGCTGTCTGTGGACCATCCTGCACAGTTTTGTGCTTCATTCTAGCTTTGTGTATCAATTGGGAAATAGAATAGAGCTGATATTTCATTCCTACCCAAAAATGTTACTTTTGAATGAACCAGGATTCTTAGGAGTTCAGAAATAATGCTTGGTGTGGCTTACAAAAGGATTCAGAAGTGATGTCTTCTCAAACAGCTGAAAACAATGAGAAATAAATACTATGTTGGTTTACTTTAGCCTTAAGTTCATACTAGAGGTTATGCTTTTAGGGATGGGGACATTTGTAGAAAAGGTTGGATATATTTATTATTGCCAAGCTCGGGTGTTCGGCATTGCCTGGGTTATTTCAAAAAGTCATTTTTTTAATTGTACAAAATGCATAAGAAGGTTCAACTCACATTATATCAGGTTATCCCCAAAAAATCTCAAGGAGTACTTAAAGTTTGTTATGTTGGGCAAGTTTGCTGTAGATGCATTATCATTGGGTCTCATCATGCTCTCTGGCTGTAGGGTATGGTGAGTCAGTCCCCTCAAGCCCCTACAGTAGATCCAGTTGGTCATTGGGGGTGGAGGGTGGGGTGTTCTGTGTGCCAAGTTAGGTTCAAGTCCATTGTTGGTGGAATTCAGAGTGCTCTTAGATTGCAGGTGAACTATACATCCCAGGACCTACAATTCCTATAAATCATGGTGAATTTTCCCCAAACCTCTCTAGTATGTTCAATTGCTGATCAATTCCTCTGTTTGCTGCCTGCCATAGAAAATAATAAGAAAGGGTTAAGGGAGAGGCAGTGGATGGGGTCTTGCAAATTCCACACCAATGGCGAGAGTCAGAAACACTGGGATGTCTGTGGTGTAGGAAACACATTAGGATGAATTTGTCCCCGTATGAAAGCGTTCACTTGAGTGGTGGGCGGTATTGTGTTTGTAGAGGACACTGGCAGGGCTCTTGTACATGTTTATTGGACTCACTATGACCTGCAATGTCACTGGAGGGAAGGCCTTTGGTGTCTCCTGAGTAATGGGAGCTATAACTGTTTGTGGAGATGGGAGGTTATCTGTGTAAGTGAACATCCCTGCCAAACACCCATATTTTCACTTTTATTATGTCTATAGATAAGTTAAAAGTTTGGAAATTATAGTTTTCCGGTGTGTTAGTCCATTTTGGGGGAAACGTGTAAGCTAAAACTGGTAGGAAACAAAGCCTTCCTCGATTTTATGTTGCTTGCTTTATTCAAAAATAAACAAGGCAAGTACCAAGACCCAGAATCTGGATGTGTATTTGTAATCCATCCATCCATCCATCCATCCATCCATCCATCCATCCATCCATCCATATATATATATATATATATATATATATATATATGCTCTGTGCATAATGAGTACCTTTAAAAACAAAAAAACCAATGAATGAAATCACACCAAATTTGGCAACAAAATGTCTTACAACACAAGGAGTGACCATCACTCAAAACATTATGATTTTGTCATTTGAGAATTGTCATTGCTGGGATTTATAGTTTACCTACAATCAAAGAGCATTCTGAACTCCACCAGTGATGGAATTGGGCCAAACTTAGCACACAGGGCTCCCATGACCAACAGAAAAAACTGGAAGGGTTTGGTGGACATTGACCTTGAGTTTGGGAATTGTAGTTCACCCACATCCAGAGAGCACTGTGGACTCAAACAATGATGGATCTGGACCAAACTTGGCACGAATATTCCATATGCCCAAATATGAACACAGATGGAGTTTAAGGGAAATAGACCTTGACATTTGGGATTTGTAGTTACTGGGATTTATAGTTCACCTACAATCAAAGAGCATTCTGAACTCCACCAATGATGGAATTGAACCAAACATGGCATACAGGACTTCCATGACCAACAGAACACACTGGAAGGGTTTGGTGGACATTGACCTTGAGTTTGGGAGTTGTAGTTCACCTACATCCAGAGAGCACTGTGGACTCAAACAATGATGGATCTGGACCAAACTTGACACAAATATTCCATATGCCCAAATATGAACACAGATGGAGTTTGGGGAAATAGACCTTGACATTTGGGATTTGTAGTTACTGGGATTATAGTTCACCTACAATCAAAGAGCATTCTGAATCCCACCAACGACAGAATTGGGGCAAACTTCCCACACAGAACCCCATGACCAACAGAAAATACTTAAGGCCACCCAGTCCAACTCCCTTAACCAGGGCAAGAAAATATAATCAGAGCCCTCCTGACAAAGAGCCATCCAGCCATAGATATAGATAGATATGATTCACACACACAGATATAGTATCATAGATTTGAAAGGGACCCCTAAAGAAGGACAATTATATGTTGCATGTTCCAGAATAGGCAAACCAGACACTCTCCACATCAACACTAACAAAGAAACAAGTGACCATCACTCATAAAAACTCTGAAAAACACAACGGAAGAGACTTTAAAAGCAAAAAACCCCAAAAAATCATTACAACGCATGTGCAAAACCGCACATATATATGCAAACACATATATACAAATATATACACACACAAAACACAGACTGGGCCACAGCAACGTGTGGCAGGGGACAGCTAGTTAATAATAATAAGCCTCATGGGTTCAGAATTACAACTAAAATTGTTGTATCCATTTTATTTCTGAACCTGCTATATCCATGCCAGGTAGTTTATGCTTCTGCATTGCACACCTATCTTTCTGTTATGTCTTTATTCTTCACATCGATCAGAGCAATGTTTCCTTCTCCACAGCTCTAGTTTAACTGGAGGTGGCAAAGAGTTTGACCATTTCTTCATTCCTCTGTTTTATCTTTCTGAATGAACCATAATCATAGCCTTGGGCACTTTCATCCGAAAGAAAAGTGGCACCATTCAGAATTTCTGACTGCTGTCAGAATCCACTTGACGAAGGCAAGACTAATGCCCACCAACCACGGAGAGGATCATTTAAAGATATTGAAAGCAGACAGATGCCTTGAATGCCAGGGAATATTTTGTTTTCCCTTGGACAGCGGTGAACCCGCAGGCCAAAACTTCCATCTCAGCTCATCGCTTCAAAGGAAGATTAGTACTTTAGAGTCAGTAAGAGAGATCCATTTCAGTATAACACAATTTTGGGGATGGGGAGCAGGAGGATAGTTTAGCCATCGGTCATAAATCCTCAAAAGGTGCACTTTGGAAACTCTTATGGAGTGCAGAGGCTTGGTTTCCTAGCAAAGGGTGAAATATTCAAGACTGGCCCTCATTTCCTTTGTTTCAGACTATTTATTTATTTATTTATTGGATTTACACCTTGCCTCTCTCCCAAACTCAGGTTCAAGACAGCTTAAGTTGATGGCTTACATCGTATAGTAAAGGTAAAGGTTTCCCTTGACATTAAGTCTAGTCGTGTCCAACTATGGAAGGTGGTGCTCATCTCAATTTCTAAGACGAAGAGCCAGCGTTGTCCATAGACACCTCCAAGGTAATGTGACTGTCATGACTACATGGAGTACCATTACCTTCCTTCAGAAGCAATACCTATTGATCTACTCACGTTTGCAATTTTTCAAACTGCTAGGTTGGCAGAAGCTGAGGCTAACAGTGGGAGCTCACTCCATACCCCTCTATTCTGCTTAGCTTAGACCACACCTGGAATATTGTGTCCAATTCTGGGCACCACAATACAAGAGAGATATTGACAAACTGGAATGTGTCAGAGGAGGGCGACTAAAATGATCAAGGGTCTGGAGAACAAACCCTATGAAGGGCGGCTTAAGGAGCTGGGCATGTTTGGGAGTTCTCCTAGATTCATTGCTGAGCCTGGAGCCCTAGGTTTCGGCGGTGGTCAGGGGAGTTTTTGCACAATTAAAACTTGTGTGCCAGCTGCGCCTGTATCTTGGGAAGTCTGACTTGGCCATGGTGGTCCACGCTTTGGTTGCATCCCGTTTAGATTACTGCAACGCTCTCTACGTGGGGTTGCCTCTGAAGACTGCCCGGAAGCTGCAGCTAGTCCAACGCTCGGCAGCCAGACTACTAATGGGTGCTGGGTACAGGGAGCACACCACTCCGCTGTTACACCAGCTCCACTGGCTGCCAATTAGCTTCCGAGCACAATTCAAAGTGCTGGTGTTAACCTATAAAGCCCTAAACGACTCCGGCCCTGTTTACCTCTCCGAATGTATTCTCCCCTATGAACCATCAAGATTATTAAGATCGTCTGGAGAGGCCCTGCTCTCGGTCCCACCGGCCTCGCAAGCGCATCTGGTGGGGACGAGGGACAGGGCCTTCTCGGTGGTGGACCCTCGACTCTGGAACTCTCTCCCACTGGAGATCAGAACCGCCCCTTCTATCCTGACATTTAGAAACAGGTGAAGACTTGGTTATGGAGACCGGCATTCGACGAGTGAGCCAACACCCTGAGATATGGATGGAGGATGATGAGCAACGATTTTAGTGTGACGACTGACCATTATAGTTATTGATTGTAATTGCTGTTTTAATGTTTTACTGTAATATGAATTATGATGTTTTATTGATTGTATGTGATATTATGGTTGGAAACCGGTCTGAGTCCCTCAAGAGAGGTGAGAATGTCGGTATACAAAACTTTTAAATAAATAAATAAATAAATAAATAAATAAAAACCATTAAGAAGCTGGGCATGTTTTACCTGAAGAAGAGAAGGCTGAGAGGAGATATGATAGCCATGTATAAATATGTGAGAGGAAGCCACAGGGAGGAGGGAGCAAGCTTGTTTTCTGCTTCCTTGGAGACTAGGACGTGGAACAATGGCTTCAAACTACAAGAAAGGAGATTCCATCTGAACATGAGGAAGAACTTCCTGACTGTGAGAGCTGTTCAGCAGTGGAACTCTCTGCCTCGGAGTGTGGTGGAGGCTCCCTCTTTGGAAGCTTTTAAACAGAGGCTGGATGGCCATCTGTCAGGGGTGATTTGAATGCAATATTCCTGCTTCTTGGCAGGGGGTTGGACTTGAGGTCTCTTCCAACTCTTTGATTCTATGATTCTATGGTTCTATGAATCATAGAATCAACTTCTTCAGGCTAAACATGCCCAGCTCCTTAATCACCAAGCTTTCCATCAGCAAGTTCAGCAGCTCAGTGGTTTAACCCACAGAGCCACTAGGGCCCCCCTACAGCATAAATCTACACATGTGAAACTACAGTGGTATCGACTAGAGTTTGGTTCCCTGACTTCCCTGTATATCAAAATCTGTGGATGCTCAAGTCCCATTATTTGCAATGGCATATCAAAATGATGCTCCTTATATAAACAGTATTCAACTTGGAGATAATGGAGGAAATGATCCAGTAGGAGAAATGAACACAGAAACAGTTCAGAAATATTAAATACTCAAATTATTTCAAGTCTCCAGGGCCAGATGAACTACATCCAAGGGTATTCAAAGAACAGGCAAAAGTAATTTCAGAACCAATGGCAATTATCTTTGAGAATTTCTGGAGAAAAGGAGAAGTTCCAGCAGACTGGAAGAAAGCCAATATTGTTCCCATTTTAAAAAGTGGCATAAGGAAGAGGACTTAAACAATAACTGCCCAGTAGCATGACGTCAATACCAGGAAAGATTATGGAGCACATCTTCAAAGAGGCAATCTGTAAGCATTTACAGATTGCCATACTCACAAAAAAAGTCTTCTCCAAAAAAATAAGTCAGACTTACAAGCTTGGTAGATGTAGGGAATATTGTGGATGTAGCAAATCTTGATTTCAGTGAGGCCTTTGACAAGGTTTCATGGCATTCTCACAAGGAAGCTAATTAAATATGATCTTGACAACGCTACTGTGAAGTGGATTGGAAATTGGTTAATGGAGTCTCCTTTTTTGGAGGTGTATAAACAGAGGCCGTCTTTCAGAGGACAATGATTGTTTTTGCATGGAAGGGGGTTGAACTGGACCCCCTTACCTTGGGAAGTCTGACTTGACCATGGTAGTCCATGCTCTAGTCACATCCTGTATAGACTACTGCAACGCTCTCTATGTGGGGTTGCCTCTGAAGACTGCTCGGAAGCTTCAAATGGTCCAACGATCGGCAGCCAGGATGTTAACAGGAGCGGCACTCAGGGAGCATACTACTCCTTTGCTGCGCCAGCTCCACTGGCTGTTAATTTGCTACCGGGCACAATTCAAAGTGCTGGCCCTTTAAAGCCCTAAAAGGTTCTGGCCCGACCTACCTGTCCGAACGCATCTCCTCCTATGAACCAGTTAGGACATTAAGATTATCTGGGGAGGCCCTGCTCTCGATCCCGCTGGCTTCACAAGCACACCTGGCGGGGACGAGAGACAGGGCCTTCTCAGTGGTGGCCCCTCGGCTGTGGAACGCCCTTCCTGCAGATATTAGATCGGCCTCCTCCTTGCTGGCATTCAAGAGGAAAGTAAAGACCTGGCTATTTGAACAGGCATTTGACTAAGCAGTGTGATTGAGTGATTGATTATTGGAACACGGAATAAAGGATAACGAGTTTGGATTCTGATTTCATTGATGAGACCTGATGGATTTGTTATATTGATGCACTGATGTATTGATGCTGATGTTTAATGATTTGTGATGCTATTGCTTTTAAATGCCCAATGATTTTGTATTGTGTATACTGAAACTGTTGTTAACCGCTCTGAGTTGCCTAAGGGCTGAGAAGAGCGGTATACAAATAAAGCAAATAAATAAATAAATAAACTAGAAGGCCATTGTGATCTCTTCCAACTTTATGGTACTGAAACTTTCCTTCCTTCTGACTACAACTCATGACTCTAAACATGTGGATTTTGTTAAAGCTGGAAAATGGTGTACCAACTCAACTGGAGATGGTAAGACCAATGTGTCAAAGTAGTCCATCTGACAAATTGCCGTTGCTGTTGCCTGTTTTTGGTCAAAAGATATTTAGCCACCTGCGCGCCTTCTATTTTTATCAGTTTTATACTAATTTATGCAATGCTTTTGACACGAAATAAAATAAACCTGACAAATTGGTTTCAGGTTGTTGGGAAGTGGACTGCAGCTGCTCCGATAACTCCTAGGCTGGCCATTTGCCCTTCCAATAATCCAAGAGACACAATGATGCTGACTGTATTGGCAACACTGTTGCATCAGTAATATAGTGACAATGTAAGTGGGAGTACAGTGATGTATTTTTGTTGCTGTTTGAGTCATTTATGACTCATGGCAATCCTAAGGCTAACCCATCACCATGTTTTCTTGGCAAGATCAGTTCAGAGGAGGTTAGCTTTTGCTTTCCTCTGAAGCCGAGGGAGTGCAACCCTGAGGGCTTCCATGGATTTCAATGACAGTCCTGATCCAACATTGAAACCACAAAACGAACCTGGATGCTTAAATGCAACAAACAAAAACATGAAAGTCTGTTAACAGCCTCCCACCAACACCCCAAGGCTAAAAGACTACACACACACACACACACACACACTAGCTGTACCCACCACGCATTGCTGTGGCCAACCTTCCCTCCCTCTTTCTCTCCTTTCTTCCTCTCCTTCCTTCTCTTTTTTCCCTCTTTCTTCTCTCCTTCCTTCCTCTTTCCTTCCTTCCTTTTTTCTTTCTTCCTTCTTTACCTATTCTTGGACTGTAACTCCCTGCAGTCCTCCGGATTGCTCTATCTACCTACTATCTGACTATCTAATCTATATATCTGATCTTTCTGGAGGATTGCTGGGAGTTGCAGTCCAGGAATAGGAAATAGGAAATATGTATGGATTTGGATGCTCTTAAAGAAATCCAAGGAGAAGCAAGCTTGCGCTTGGAAGCAATGCATTTGGAGCATCCTTCTCCCCTAAAGGGCTCGGTCTAGGGGATGCTGGGAGCTGTTGTTTTCATGCATGCACTGTATCGTCATTTAGCTTTTTGGGGGTTTAAGTCCTTTTCACTGTTTTTTGGGAGGGGTTTATGAGTGATGGCCACTCATTGGTCTGTTAATGGTGTAATATTCAAATTTGGTGTCAATTCGTCCAGTGGTTTTTGAGTTATGTTAATCCCACAAACGAGCATTACATTTTTATTTATATAGATACACACACACAAACACGTACGCACGCACGCACACACACATATGAAGAATTTGGATTTCATTTTCATTGGAAACCTGTAATTAACTAAGAGAGGCTGACATTTTATTTTACAAGAGCAATTACGATAAAGCACAGAAATGTCAAAATGCCGGTCTGCCCATCAATAACGCAGCACTCTGAATTACATGATTCCTCGGCCACCCTTGAGGGTTGTATATAGCCTTTCTCATCTTTCTCCCCTTACACTTGATTAAATTAGTCCATTACGAAGTACTGATGTTCAGTAATAACTTTAGGGATTGATCCCAGTATCAGTTATCAAAAATTGCCAGGCAAAGATGTTTATGAGACATAGACTCATGTCCAGATTGGGAGGAGAAATGCGCTTCTACAATCAGTGAGTTTCAATAACAAGATGACTTTCTCTGTCTGCTCAAAATGACTTACTGAAGGTGGTTCCATCCAGGACAGCCAACTCCAATCTGTTTCCTTCCAGAAATATTTTGCTATGACTCCCAGAAATATCAGGTTGGGAAGGAAAGCTATAAAAGATGGGGCACTGTTTATATGGGAAATGAAAGTATTAGAGGCTTAAACACCATGAATGTAGAGATTCGAAGAACTCTTAAACATTTTGGACAACGTTTTTGGTGTTAAATACCATCTATGATTCATCTGTTGTTTATGACTGCCACATATATGGATATATATGGAGGTGGATCTGTAATTGGTTAAATGGACGAACCCAGAGGGTGCTCACCAATGCTTCCTCTTCATCTTGGAAAGAAGTGACGAGTGGCGTGCCGCAGGGTTCCGTCCTGGGCCCGGTCCTGTTCAACATCTTTATTAATGACTTAGATGAAGGGTTAGAAGGCAGGATCATCAAGTTTGCAGACGACACCAAATTGGGAGGGATAGCCAATACTCCAGAGGACAGGAGCAGGATTCAAAACGATCTTGACAGATTAGAGAGATGGGCCAAAACTAACAAAATGAAGTTCAACAGGACAAATGCAAGATACTCCACTTAGGCAGAAAAAACGAAATGCAAAGATACAGAATGGAGGACAATGCCTGGCTCGAGAGCAGTACGTGTGAAAAAGATCTTGGAGTCCTCGTGGACAACAAGTTAAACATGAGCCAACAATGTGATGTGGCGGCAAAAAAAGCCAATGGGATTTTGGCCTGCATCAATAGGATCATAGTGTCTAGATCTAGGGAAGTCATGCTACCCCTCTATTCTGCTTTGGTTAGACCACACCTGGAATATTGTGTCCAATTCTGGGCACCACAATTCAAGAGAGATATTGACAAGCTGGAATGTGTCCAGAGGAGGGCGACTAAAATGATCAAGGGCCTGGAGAACAAGCCCTATGAGGAGTGGCTTAAGGAGCTGGGCATGTTTAGCCTGAAGAAGAGAAGGCTGAGAGGAGATATGATAGCCATGTATAAATATGTGAGAGGAAGCCACAGGGAGGAGGGAGCAAGCTTTCTTTCTGCTTCCTTGGAGACTAGGACGCGGAACAATGGCTTCAAACTACAAGAGAGGAGATTCCATCTGAACATGAGGAAGAACTTCCTGACTGTGAGAGCCGTTCAGCAGTGGAACTCTCTGCCCCAGTGTGGTGGAGGCTCCTTCTTTGGAAGCTTTTAAACAGAGGTTGGGTGGCCATCTGTCAGGGGTGCTTTGAATGCAATATTCCTGCTTCTTGGCAGGGGGTTGGACTGGATGGCCCATCAGGTCGCTTCCAACTCTTTGATTCTTTGATTCTACGATTCTATGTATAAATTGAATCATAGAATTATAGAGCTGGAAGAGACCACAAGGGCCATCTAGTCCAACCCTCTACCATGCAGGAAAATAAATCAAGTGAACCTGATGTATAAGTTGAGGGCAGAATTTGGAGTCCAAATTGTGGATTTTGATATGACCAATGGGTAAGTCCAGTCATTCTATAGACAGGAGAAAGCACCAGTGCCACTGGCCACCACGACCGTTTCCCTGCCCAGTCATACAAAAAAGGCAAGAAGTGGCACAATGGTGGAGAGAGTAGATGAGGGTCTGTGACCATGCCTTTTGCCACTTTTCTCAGAGAAGGAGATGGTTCCTTTTTTGGGTAGCTTCTGAAGATAGTTTGGAAGCTACAACTGGTTCAGAGATCGGCAGCCAGATTACTAACTGGAGCGCTGCACAGGGAACAGACAACTCCTACGGCAGGGAACAGACAACTGTTATGGCAGCAACACTGGCTGCCAGTCTGCTTCCAGGCTAAATACAAAGTGCTGGTCATTACCTACAAAGCCCTAAATAGTTAAGGCCCAGAGGAAATGTTCTGGATCTGCACACCACATGCACTTTCTGAGGCAAGGAGGCAAGTTTACTCCAGAGGAGGCACTTGGCTGCAGGCAGGCACATGCACTTTCTGGGCCCGCATGCCACATATACTTTCCAAGGCAAGGAGGCAAGTTTACTCCAGAGGAGGTGCTCGGCTGCAGGCAGATGCACATGCTTTTTGGGCCTGCACACAACACATACTTTCCAAGGCAAGGAGGCAAATTCTTTTACTCCAGAGGAGGCGCTTGGCTGCAGGCAGGTGTGTGTGCTTTCTGGGCCTGCACACCACACATACACTCTTTCCAAGGCAAGCAGGCTGCTCTCGAAAAGCAGGCGAAGAGCTTGGATTGGCCCCTGCTTGCTACCATATTGAGCTAATTTTAGTACCTGGAGGGGCCTTCTTGTTACATACTTCTGAAGGTAAAGAAAATAATGAAAGAATGGATGAAAGGAAAATGGTTCCACACTTATGGTTCCACACACAATCCAACTACTATATACTGTAATAACTATTTGGTTTTGTGTTTGTTGCAGCTCAGTTGTTGTAGTTCAGCGTGTTGCTCAAGTTGCTACTCCTAGTAGCAGGGAAAACGGGTCTCCTTTAGAGTCAGAAAGGGAACAGCAGCGTCAGCACATTAGAGAAATCACCAAGCAATACTGACACGTTCCCAGGTTTCGCTGATTGGGAGATGGGGGATGGGAAAGGGAGCAGAGGTGTAAACAGGGCTGCTCGAGAGCCAGAGTCTGAAGGGGAATTACAAAGAAAGCGTATTCGGGAAATACTTTGTGCACCAACAGAGGATGAAGATTTCTTTGGGTTTGAAAGGAGTTCTGGGACTGGGAGTGACATAGACGATGATGATGAGGGGTTCACTGAAGATTGGCAGCCAGGGGACTCTTGGCAGGATCTGAATCCTGATACTCGTTGGCAGAGGTGGAGGGATGGGCATTCAGCTGCAGGCTTGGAAGCAGCTGGGAGTGATGATGAGAGGGTGGGGAGCTCATCAAGCTCCGACGACGAATTGTAAGATATAAGGGGGTTCAGTTTGAATTGCAAGTTGCAGAAGGCAAAGTGTCTTCTTGGGGACATAAGTCTTTGTATTTGCCAACTTTCCACCTTGGGTCCTGGGCTTTAGCTTCGTGTGTTCCTGTGCTCCTGCTTCTTGAGTGACTTCAACGTTCCAGCTTTGCTTCTCTACAGAATTGACTACGGACTGGTTTGACTTCGCTTTTGGACTTCTGGACTTTGTTTGCTAATATCTTTGTGACTTTAACAACTTTCAGTTTTGAAACAACGTTCTTTCAACTTTGTAGACTGTGTTCTTGCTACATTTTGATTTTTAAGCAAATTGCTTCATCTTTAGTTTAATCTGAATTAAGAGGCAGCACTTTAATCCGGATTAAATTTTAGTTTCTCCTATTGACTTGTTTTTGGTGCCAAATTGCTCCAGCAGACTTTAGCACTGCAGTTAAGTGCTTTTCAAGACTTTTTGTTTACAATAAAGCTGTGTTTGAACCTTTGATTTGTGTCTGGCGTGTTTAAAGGCTTCTGGGTTCTGACATCAGTAGTATTGGTTGGGATTGTTCTCTTTGGCTACCTCTTGTGCCACTTGGACTTCATTGCTCTATGCAACCTTTAAGCAACATAACCAGGTAACTACAAACATCCAATAGGTTAAATGTTGTTAGCAGATGAAGGTTTTTTTTTTAAAAAAAAATCCCTGCACAAAATGGGGCATTTCTTTTAATGCTGAGCACCTTGTTACCTTTTACCCAAGGGAAATGATGCCCAGAAGCAACAGCATTTATGGGCAACAGTTTATCATCTTTGGCTTTTACCAACCCAAGATGTTACGACGACAAAGCATAAAGTAGTTAAATGCTAGTTTTAACACCCATACAATTCATTTTAATGCAAATACACAGCCTTAAAAATTTAATAAAAAAGCCTTCATACCAATTATAAAAGCTATTTTCCAAGCCCAGTAAATCTCGTAATTGTCACTTTTATGCAAGCACACCTGATTCCTGACTATCACTCACTTTTACAGTCTCTGTAGCTGCTCAATCCCCAAAATGTACCCAAAGAAAAATGACTGGGAACTGAAAAATGACCCTTTTCTGTAAGGATTTAAAAATACACCACTTCAAAAAAAAGTAGAAGTCTTCAAATCATTCCTTTTTCTTTTTTTACCAGGAAGAAGGTAGTCAGAGCATACTGGAACATGAATTATATTTTGGATCATAATTTCCAGAATCCACAAATGTTCATGTGTGGAAATGGACTCTGGATGTAATAGTCTAGTTGTGCAATGCATTAATGTATGTATTTATATTCCACCTTTTTCCAATAGTGGGACTTCAAGTAGCTAAAAACATATGTTAAAACAACACAAATTAAAAATGATACAAAGTCATTAATAGAAGTATAAATTAAGCACAAAACATTAAAATTAATTGCAAGGCTGCATACAAAAGTGCACTGTACAGAATTTGAATTCCACTCCATTCCGTCTCCAAACATCAAATTGCATAAAAATGGTCTGACATTAAAAGGTAAAGGTTTGCCTCTTAACCCCTGAAATAACAAGACAGGACAACAAAAGTTTGGATTCAAATTTGGGCAACTTTATTAAATGTTAGCTATTTAACTTTAACCGAACTAAACTATGTATCTAGGAACTTGGTGGCCAAACTGAGGCAGCGTCTTTGGCTATTCAGTGTGTAATATCTGTGTCCCCTGGAGTCAAACTGGGCAATCTCTGATGTAAAGGTCTGGAGAAGCCTGTCTCAAATTATTGATATCAGACTCTCTCATTTCTGGGCCATGCGATGTCCCCTCACCCATTTGATGACCTCTAGGTGAGTGTTTGTTGTGCAATGGCCCCCACCCTTACGGGGTGCTTTGTGTATACATCAATATCTGTGTTTTCCTATGCTATTTATACTAGCCTATTTAAAACACACCATCCCAGTTAGCCCCTAATAGCAGTATAGGGTAGGCAAAAAAAACCCCCTAGAACATAGAGGGCAAAAAATTCCTACCCGGTTCTCGAAGGCAACCAAATACTTATACTGCCGATAGGCGGGTGTGGTGGGTTGAAGTCTCGAGGCAGAGTGAGATGAGCGGCTGGCTGCACCGGTCAGCCAGTCCCCCATCCTCTTTTTCTGGATGGTTCCATTGGAACCACCCACTCTCTGGCTCAGGGGGAGAGGCAAATTGCTCCCCCACCCACCAACTTTGTTGGTGTGGAGAGTCCCTTTCCCTTGACATTAAGTCTAGTTGTGTCCGACTCTGGGTGGTGGTGCTCATCTCCATTTCTAAGCCAAAGAACCGACGTTGTCCGCAGATGCTTCCAAGGTCATGTGGCCAGCATGACTGTGTGGAGCACTGTTACCTTCCCACTGAAGTGGTTCCTATTTATCTATTCACATTTGCATGTTTTCGAACTGCTAGGTTGGCAGAAGCTGGGGCTAACAGCCGGAGCTCATCCCGCTCCCCAGATTTGAACCTCCAACCTTTCGGTCAGCAAGTTCAGCTGCTCAACGGTGCACCACTGGGGGTTACTGATATTACAGTAATTACAGTAATTCAAATAGGATGTAATTTATATATTTATATATAAATATTTATATATTTACTTGTGGTCAGATATGATTTCTTTAGAAATAACAACAACAACTGATAATAATAATAATAATAATAATAATAATAATAATAATAATAATAGTGCAGTTTTCTGGCATTGTATATTTCTGCCGCTTCTATGATTGTTCATTTGTATTTTGATTCTGTAGCACACTTGTCGATGGATGTCCAGAATCAGCAGCATCTACCACGGTCCTTTTTATTCTGGGCATCGACTGAGCCAGTATAGACTTCGTTTTGGTTTGTTTCTCCAAAGTGCTAATGGGTTAGATGCTCTTGGTTCCACTCCTCAGCTGAGATCTCTCTGGCTTGGTTGGACTTGCTGGTAGTTACACTACCGCCAGCACAGCTCTCGGCATCCTTGGAGAAGTTAAACCCCACCACGACAAGGTGGCACCCATCGGGGGGGGGGGGGCGGTAAACCTGCAAAGGTAGTGGAAAATGAACACGCAAAAATACTGTGGGACTTTTGAATCCAGACTGACAAAGTTTTGGAACACAATACGCCAGACATCACAATTGTGGAAAAGAAAAAAGTCTGGATTATTGATGTCACCATACTGGGTGATAGTCACATTGAGGAAAAACAACAGGAAAAACTCAGTCGTTATCAGGACCTCAAAATCAAACTGCAAAGTGGGACCACCAGTACAGGTGGTCCCACTGGTCATCGGCATACTGGGTACTGTGCCAAAAGATCTCAGCTGGCATTTGGAAACAATAAACATTGACAAAATCATGATTTGTCAACTGCAGAAGGCCACCTGACCTGGATCTATGTGCAGCATTCGAAAATACATCACACAGTGCTAGACGCTTGGGAAGTGTTCAACTTGTGATTTTGTGATATGAAATCCAGCATATAGATCTCGTTTGCTGTGACATACTGTGTTTTTGTGTTAGTAAAATAATAATAATAATAATGAGAACAAAATGAGAACCTTGGAAATAACAACAGAAATGATCACTGAAATTGAAGAAAGTCAAGAACTGGACATCACTTGGCAATGATCAACTGCACGGATTTTGGTTTAAATAGTTGATTAGCCTGCACTCAAAAATGGCCGAACAATTCAATGAGATGTATTGTCGAAGGCTTTCATGGCCGGAATCACTGGGTTGTTGTAGGTTTTTCCGGGCTATAGGGCCATGTTCTGGAGAACATGGTCATATAGCCCAGAAAAACCTACAACAACCCAATTCAATGAGATGCTGCAAACTGGAAACATCAGCAAATGGATAACAACTGGGAAGACACATTTGATACAGAAAGATCCAGCAAAAGGTGTTTTGGACTTTAACTCCCACAATTCCTAACAGCCGATAGGCTGTTGGGAATTGTGGGAGTTGAAGTCCAAAACACTTGGAGGGCCAAAGTTTGCCCTTGGCTGCTATACAGTATTTAGACCAAAATCAAGCTTGCAATTCATTTAAAGAAGCAACAAATCTAAACCAATTTCCTAATGATACATTTCATGTAATTGTGAACTGATGTTTATATTTAACCTGTATTTTGCAACGCATTGTGAATTGATGGCTCTTTATAAGGCAGCGTTAATTTAGTGTACCGTTATATTTTGCTGGGAATGTAAGCAGTCACCCCAGTACTGAGAATGTAATTACACAGCTAAATGCTCGTAAAGGCTTGCTACTCTTTATTGTGGGGATGGCATTAATTTATGAGTTTAAATAGAGAAAAGAGAGGTACCCCCACAGAGATGTTGCTTGTCTAATTAATACAACTAAACGCCTTTGAAGGAGATCTTCCCCTGGGAAAAAAAGACAGCATTTCAGAAGCTTCATCAAAGTTTACTGGAGACATTTAGAGATGCAATTTTATTTATTTTACTCTCTCTGCCTCTGAGAAATGAAGGAGCAAGAAAAAAGAATTAGGAAAATAACTGAAAATACAGATTTGCAATCATTTATCTTTTTTATAATGGCCAATCCTAAATATGTCTACTTAAAGATAAATTCCACTGAGCTCAATAGGACTTACTCTTATGTCATTGTAGAAAGGACAGGTGAATAATGTGGGAATTCCTTATGTTGTTGTTGTTGTTGTTGTTGTCGTTATACAGTTTAATGCAGAAAGAGTGTTTGAAAACATTTAGCAAATTGTGGAGAAAGCATGTTTTACAAGTGTTGAAAAACCTTAATGCAAATAGTTCTGGAATAAAAAAATCTTTGCAGACTGGGATTAATTCTACACAAAATTTGCACATGATTTGTTTTATGCAGAAAATTGTATTTTCTCCAGAAAATGCTGTTTTCTGTTCAAAAATACCATATGCACATTCTGCTACATCATTTTCTTTGCATTAGTATTTTCCATGCAGAACATATTTAATTCCTGTGGAAAAAAATGCTATTTTCTGCACAGAAAACATTGTAATTAAGAGGGTTGTTGTAGGTTTTTCCAGGCTATATGGCCATGTTCTAGAGGCATTTTCTCCTGATGTTTCGCCTGCATCTATGGCAAGCATCCTCAGAGGTAGTGAGGCCTGTTGGAAGTAGGAAAATGGGTTTATATATCTGTGGAATGACTAGGGTGGGGCAAAGGACTCTTGTCTGCTGCAGCTAGGTGTGAATGTTTCAACTGACCACCTTGATTAGCATTTAATGGCTTGGAAGTGCCTGGGGGGAATCTTTTGTTGAGAGTGATATGATGTGCCTGATTGTTTCCTCTCTGTTGTTTTGCTGTTGTAATTTTTGAGTTTTTTAATACTGGTAGCCAGATTTTGTTCATTTTCATGGTTTCTTCCTTTCTGTTGAAATTGTCCACATGCTTGTGGATTTCAATGGCTTTTCTGTGTACAATACATTGTAATTAAGAGTTTCCTTTACATAAAATTTGCCTATGGCTGATTTCTATATGAACCAGCATTTCTATATGAATGGGGATTTCTGTATTGAAATAGTATGCTTTCCATGGAAAATGCTGTTTTTTTGCGTGGAAAACATCGATGTGTGAATTTTGTAAAGAATCAGCCAGGAATTACAAATAGCTTTTTAAAATTATGGTTTTTGAAAACTTCCTTGAAGTAGGAATAAAATTACTGATATTTCTAATTGCTATGTTCAAGAAGAAACATAATGAAACATAGTGAAGAACTACATTCATATCGTACAATCAGGTGAAGCTAGTGGGGGTTGGGGGCCAAAATAATGCCTTTGTTCCCTCCCAAGTTCAGACCCATCATGAAATTTGAATTTCCCCCCACAAGTGAAATTTTGAAGTAATTTGCAACTTAAGTTGGAGATTTGGAAAGACAATTGAGAAATCCGAAGAAATCGGGAAAGTAAAAAATAGCACAGGAATTCAAAGAAGCAGAAGAATTATAAATATCTAAGATTATAGACTCATAGAGTTGCAAGAGATTACATGGGCCATCTAGTCCAACCCTCTTCTGCCATGTAGGAAAAACACAACCAAAGCACCCATGAAAGATGGCCATCCAACCCATGCTTAAAAGCCTCCAAAGAAGGAGCTTCTCCCACTCTCTGAGAAGGTAGGCCCTGCTCTCAGTCCTACCTCCCTTGCACATGCAATTGGTAGAGAGGAGAGACAGGGCCTTCTCAGTGGGGTCCTATCGCCGCCTTGTTTTTCCTTTTTCTACTGACATAAGAATAGAAGCCCTTTTTATTGTTTTTAATGTCCCTGGCAAGTCTGAGCTCGTTTTTTGCTTTAGCCTTGCGGACCTTTTCCCTACAGGTGTTGGCTTTTTGTTTGAATTCTTCTTTGGTGATTTCTCCCTTTTTCCACTTCTTGTGCATGTCTCTTTTGTGTCTTAGCACAGTTAGAAGTTCTTTGGACTTCCATTCTGGCTTCTTTGCACTTGTCCTATTTTTTCTCTTTGTTGGCACGGTTTGCAATTGCGCCTTGAGTATTTCACTCTTGAGAAATTCCATCCATCCGTAACTCCCTTGTCTTTTAGTATCTGTGTCCACGGAATGCTGCTCAGCGTTTCCTTCATTTTTTGGAAATCAGCTCTCCTAAAGTCCATGCGGGTTTGACTTGTCTTAGTTTCACCTTCCTTTGTCCCCTCCTGGCCGATACTAACATGTCCGCCTCTCCCTCCGGGGCCTACTCCACTCCTCGATACCGCATCATATCTTGTCACAGTCCCTCCACATATGCATAAAAGAGTCAATTTCGCCACATTTGTGCTATTTATTTATTTATTTATCATGTCAGGCAACCAAACAGTTGTATTACATTTTTGACAGAGCAAACAAACAAACATACAAAAGACACAGAGTTTGCAAGCTTGGTAGTTGATTAAATGTCCTTTGACCAGTATCTGGCCACTTGGAGTGCCTCTGGTGTTGCCACAAGGAGGTCCTCCATTGTGCATGTGGCAGGGCTCAGTGCATTGCAGCAGGTGGTCTGTAGTTTGCTCTTCTCCACACTCACATGTTGTGGATTCCACTTTGTAGCCCATTTCTTAAGGTTGGCTCTGCATCTCGTGGTGCCAGAGCGCAGTCTGTTCAGCGCCTTCCAAGTTGCCCAGTTTTCTGTGTGCCCAGGGGGGAGTCTCTCATTTGGTATCAGCCATTGATTGAGGTTCTGGGTTTGAGCCTGCCACTTTTGGACTCTCGCTTGCTGAGGTGTTCCATTGAGTGTCTCTGTAGATCTTAGAAAACTATTTCTTGATTTAAGTGTGGTGGCTGATACCCAAACAGGGGATGAGCTGGAGATGTCTCTGCCTTGGTCCTTTCACTATTGGCTGCTACTTCCCGGCGGATGTCAGGTGGTGCAATACCGGCTAAGCAGTGTAATTTCTCCAGTGGTGTAGGGCGCAGACACCCCGTGATAATGCGGCATGTCTCATTAAGAGCCACGTCCACTGTTTTAGCGTGGTGAGATGTGTTCCACACTGGGCATGCATACTCAGCAGCAGAGTAGCATAGCGCAAGGGCAGATGTCTTCACTGTGTATGGTTGTGATCCCTCCCTCCTGATCCTCCACAAGAGAGTGAAAGTGTGGCTTTGTGACCAAGCCTTTAGAAAACTTTTGCAATGGATAGACTTGGAATAATGTGCAATGACCATTGGAACAGCCTGGATTTATTTATTTAAAACATTTATATTCCATCTTTCTCACCCCGAAAGGGACTCAGGTGGAGCACAGTATATATACGGCAAACATTCAATGCCAGGACAAGAATTCATATATGCATACATAAAACATGAAAAACATTTATCTCAATTATGCTTATGGATTATGTGTTTAACTCCGAATGTATTTTTAAACGTTTTAATTGTTTTTAAGGTATTTTAAAGTCTGTTTTAATATTTATTTAAGTGTACATTGTGTTTCAAGGCATCAAATCATTGCTTTGAGTCTCCCCTGGGGTGAGAAAGCCGCAGTACATATGTCATAAATAATAATAATAATAATAATAATAATAATAATAATAATAATAATCCTTTATTTATACCCCGCTACCATCTCCCGAAGGACTCAGTGTGGCTTACAAGAGGCTGAGCCCAAATACATTAGTAAAAAAGCAACAACAACAATACAGACAATAAATAAACTCATAAACAAAGGAATAAACAGTAACAATAACACCACAACACATTAAAAACCTATGGCAGGGCCAAATGTAATAATTAAAATTTTAAAAATGCTGGGCATGACAAGGTGACATATAACTAGGATGGGTATTTGGGGAGAGATGGAGTGAGCAGACAATCCTAGATCATTAGTAAAGTGTGATTAGGGACATGTTGCTTAGGGTTTCCTTATTCATTATATAAATAAATATTCTAAAAAGACAGTTGAAACATTCACACCTAGCTCCAGCAGAGAAGAGCCCTTTGTCTCACCCTGGTCATTCCACAGATATATAAACCCTTTTGCCTAGTCCCAACAGACCTCACTACCTCTGAGGATGCTTGTCAAAGTGCAGGCAAAACGTCAGGAGAGAATGCCTCTAGACCATGGCCATACAGCCCTAAAAAACCTACAACAAACCAGTGATTCCGGCCATGAAAGCCTTCGACAATACATCTAAAAAGACAGTTCTTAATTTTGTTCAGCTATGGAAACCTACTGAGTCACACTCTTTCAGCCCAAGAGGAAAACAATGAAAAACTCCCTCTAAACAAATTTGGTCAAGAAAACCATGCTGAAAGGACTCCAGAAGTGAAAGACCATTACAATTCATAGAAGTATGGATTCACTTGAATGTTGGACTGGGAATCCAAGAGACCAGGATTCTTAGTATTGGAAACTGTGTGGAGCAGGTTGGGCAAGTTTCAGTATCTCTATCTTAGAAGAGGGTAGTGACACTATCTCTGCTGAATAAACATTATCAGAAGGTTGCCCAAAATCACAGATGTGGGCCATCCAGTCCAACTCCCTGCAAAGGAGCAGGGAAATCCCATTCATGACTTGCTTGCCTTGAAATCACAGCCTAGCTTTGGTGGTGGCAAGAGCCAGAGATTACAACTCTCATTTTGTATTGAAACATCTGAGCGGATAACATTTTCATCCATAGCACAGTGAAAACCAGCATCTGTTATGTGCCAGGAAAACAAAAAGAAGACCCAAATCTGATATTTTCATGGGGGAAAACATTAACAAAACATATTACTGAATGTAAAATAATGACTTTGCAACCATTTGGATTTTGCAAACATTAGCAGATGTCCACTTCATCAATGTTTGCAAAGCCTTAATAGTTTATATAATTTGCTTGTATTCAAGTATCAAGATTGGCCAAAGATATTTTAAAGCACTAGCTTGTTTTGCTTTGAGATATCTCTACTCGTTGCTACATTTGTACGGGAATATTTAATTAATGATATTTATAGATCTATGCATAATACAGATTGAGGACCCCATATATAAAACACTTGAACCAATCTTGGCACACAGAACTCCCATGACCAACAGAAAATACTGGCAGGGTTTGTTGGCATTGACCTTGAGTTTTGGAGTTGTAGTTCACCTACATCCGAACCAAACATGGCACAAATACTTAGTGTGCCCAAATGTGACACTGGTGGAGTTTGGGGGAAAAGAGACTTGATATTTGGAAGTTGTAGTTGCTGGGATTTATAGTTCAGCTTGTGACAGTTCAAGTGGCGCCACCTGTATGTAGAAATGTAAGTTGCAGGATTTGAACTGTTGTATCATACCTGATTTTGCCTTTTTACCCTATAAATGTATAGTTGGATTGATTGGTTATTTATAGCTGTCAATCAATGTTGTTTGCACCAGTTAAATTGCTCCTCCTGCTCAATTGTTTGACCCCACCTCTTCCTAGAGAGCAGGACAGTGTTTCCTTTTCCATTCCACCATTAAACTTTCTATCAGATGGACGCGAGAGAGAGACTTGGCTCTGAAGCCCTTGATTAAGTTACCTCTCAGCACCAATTCTGAGGTTCTTACCCTTGAGACTAATGCTTCATGTTCAGATCACACCTACAATCAAAGAGCATTCTGAACCCCAATGATAGAATTGGGCTAAACTTCCCACATGGAACCCCCATGACCAACAGAAAATATTTTGGGCCATTGTAGGTTTTTTGGGCTGTATGGCCATGTTCTAGAAGTATTCTCTTCTGACATTTCGCCTGCATCTATGGCAGGCATCCTCAGAGGTTGTGAGGGTAGAATACTTCTAGAACATGGCCATACAGCCCGAAAAACCTACAACAACCCAGTGATTCCAGCCATGAAAACCTTTAACAATACAGAAAATACTTTGTTTTCTGATGGTCTTTGGCAACCCCTCTGACACCTTCTTGCGATCCCCCGCCAGGGGTCCCGACCCCCAGGTTGAGAAACACTGCTCTATGTGATGAAGCCCTAAGACAGTGAGGTCTCAGATGGTAAATATCAACCACAAATCAACTTAGTATAGTATTACAGTCACCTCAAAATGCAGGATCTTGGTAGAGTTGTGTATAGTTTCATAGCACAGCTGTTGGTCTGATTCTCCACCTCTGCTAATGATTACATTTATGGATCCTCCTTGGCAGCACTCTTAGGCTTGCACAAGGATTTCCATCCATGTCACCACCATAAACACAATATCACTCAAGTATAACCTCCAAGAAAGTGTACTCATCTGCTGTAACAAGGTTCTGGCCAAATTGTTGCATTATTAGAGCTAACAACACACTTTTAGAGTCTGAACTCTGCTGAAAGAAGTCGAATTCTCCCAGAAATGATTTCTCATCTCTGGAAATTCAGAGCTCACAAACACAATCAGCTAAGGACCTAACCAATGATTGAATGAACAAATCAATTTCCTCTCCTTCCCTATTGCATCCAGTTACACTAATGCGCATGGCACACACTCCAACATGTGGCTATATTTTGTTGTTCCGGCAGTCAGCATAATGAAATGACACATTTTTCAAAATTATTGCACGATTAAGAAGCTATAACAGGCGCCTAATACTGCAAGTAATGTAATTACAGTGTAATATCACTTAATAAAGGGTTGCCGGGTGATTAGGCAAGGGACGGGAACATAAGGGTAATCGTTCCCTCTGTGCCAGTGAATCCAATGGAACGGAGGAAAATAAGAAAGGATGGGAAAATAAGATTGGGTGGGGAATTGCATATGCTCCCAGGATTAGGAAAATCTTCCCTTAACAAAATATTTAAATCTTTGCTATCCCAGCATATAGCCCTCTGATTCGCTGTAATTAAGGGCATATTAAAAACATTTTTTTAGTCTGAAAGAACACCTCTCTAGGAATATTTAGGTCCTCCATCATTACCCAAAGATCAGTTTCCATCCTGAGTCTTACAATCACTGCATTTTCATCAGGATGCTTGCAAACAGTATGATCTATTCCAATGATTTTTCCTAGTATCGAGACAAGGCTGTATCACATTTAGTTCCCTCAATCTTTTTTTAACTTTTTTTTTAAGACAGCAAAATGTTTGCTTGCCTCCGATCTTCTGGCATTTAATCTGTTCTCCAACACTTCTTACAAAGGGGTTCAATGAACACACCAGCAAGTTCCTTTAGTACTTTGGGAGACAGTTAATCTGCCCATGCAGTCATGAATTCATTTAAGTTAGCTTGGTGATTCTTAAATGACTCCCTACCAATCTTGATTTGAAATTCAGAGACCAACGTTTCTGCTGCTGATTGCTTTTCTGTCATCCCACTTTCCCATCCTCTATGAAAATGTCCCAGTTCCTTTCTCCTCCTCCCACTTTCTCCTTTTCTCCTCCATTTACTCAATTTCCGTAAACTGATTTCCAAGTGCAAAAGTTATAGTCTGCTAAATCAACACAGAATAGAAAAGGAAAGTGCCTGAATTTTCCACTTTTCAGTGGCAGTATTGCCTAGCTTATGTGGTCTTCATTAGTGATAAATTTTACCATTTTGAATACATTCTGATATTGTTTGACCATGTGCTTTGATCATGTGGTTTTGACCTGTGAAATGTTGATGACTATACAGTAGTTGTTGTGGCTCAGCTTGATGAGCCTGAAGCTGAACCCTCTTGTGAGCCTGAAATGTTCCCTGAACCCTCTGGTGAGCCTGAAATGTTCTCTGATGAAGAGGATGATGGGATTCAGATTTCTGGGCCTGCTTCTCTGCCTTTCTCTGGGTGTCTTGCAGACAGTACACCGGAGGAGCTGCAAAGTCAGTTCTCCTAGGAAAAGAATGGCAAGCTAGATAATGACCAGATGCAGAGGCCTCCTCTTTCTCAGCCGTCTCACGCTGATAGAGAAGAGAGCTTTGATAGTGATTTAATGAGCAGGCAGGAAGTTTAGATTGGCGGGTCAGGAGGAGTTCACGGACAGCCAGCAAGAAAGAAGCTAGGTTGGTGAAAGGTCACCGTAATGCTTTCATGTTGGCAAGAACGTAAATTTTTTCATTGGCAAAAAGTATTTAGGCTTCTGGTTAACAGGTGGAAGGTGTCAGTTCAACGTGGCTTTTGGGCATGAAAGCTTCTATGGAATTATCTTGGCTTTAAAGCAGCTTGCTTTGGGCTTCCTGCATTGTGGGTCTTGGGATTTCTGTTTCACTGTTTTTACCATGGACTCTGATTTGACCATTGCTTCAAGGATTATGTTTTATATTTTCACCTAAGAACCTATGGAACTGTATTTTGCATTTAACCTTTGTCTTGAGAACTCTGCATTGCTTATTCTATGTTTTGACTTGGATTTTCTCTCAATAAACTACAAAATCTACAGATCTTGTGTGGTGGTGTCTGGGAGCAAGGTGAAACCTACTCTGAGTTGCAACAGTAGTCTTCATGTCTAAATGGTAAAGGTAAAGGTTTTCCCCTGACATTAAGTCCAGTCGTGTCTGATTCTGGGGGTTGGTGCTCATCTCTATTTCTAAGCCGAAGAGCCGGCGTTGTTCGTAGACACCTCCAAGGTCATGTTGCTGGTATGACTTCATGGAGTGCCATTACACTCCCTCCAAAGCGGTACCTATTGATCTACTCACATTTGCATGTTTTTGAACTGCTAGGTTGGCAGAAGATAGGGCTAACAGTGGAAGCTCACCCCACTCCCCGGATTCGAACCTGAGACCTTTCGGTTAGCAAGTTCAGCAGCCCAGCAGTTTAACCCACTACGCCATCAGGAGCTCTTCTTCATGTCTAATTCCCTTATAAAATTGCAATAGAAGGCCACCAGAATCTCTTTTTTTTTCTTCTGTCAAATGTGATATATAATTGCTATCTCTTCCTCTCTTGTTGGAATTCATAGAATCTAAGAATTGTCAATATTCCCAGCATTGAAAAAAATCAGAGAAAGATTGTTGTTGTTGTTGTTGTTATATTTTGCACTAGGGAACAGAACAGAACTGAAGGGAAAGGAAGCATGTAGGTCTGCAACATGTGCTTCAGCTTGTCTCTATCTATCTGAGAGCTGGCAGATTTCGTTAAGATGAAAGATACAATGATGTGAGAAAAGAATTGTCAAAAAAGATCTGCACCCTTCTTTGAAGGAAAATGGCATGTATATCTTTCCTTACAATGCACATTCTTAGAGCAGATTTTGGGAACCTGGTTTGATGTATTAACTCTTCTAGGGACAAAAGGGGTTTTGGACATTATCTGCTTCATTCTTTGGCCTTTCTGTGGAAGTAGGTCTTTTTCAACAAGCCAAACATATCTCCCTCTATGAACCATCTAGGACCTTAAGATCATCCGGGGAGGACATTATCTGCTTAATTCTTCGGCCTTGATATAGCATCATTTATGTTTTTCAAAAGCCGGGTTGCAGCTAAACATCAAAAAAACCAAGATTATGGCAACAAGAATGATTGACAACTGGAAAATAGAGGGAGAAATGTGGAGGCCGTGACAGACTTTGTATTTCTAGGTGCAAAGATGACTGCAGATGCAGACTGTGGCCAGGAAATCAGGAGACGCTTCCTTCTTGGGAGGAGAGCAATGTCCAATCTCGATAAAATAGTAAAGAGTAGAGACTAGGGCTGGGCGGTTTCGTTTCATTAATTCGTAATTCGTTAATAATTCGTTAATTTTTTCAATTACAAAACGATAACGAACCATTCTGGAGCAATTATTAAAAAAACCGAATTTTCAAAAACGTTTTGTAAATGCTTCGTATTTCGATATTGTATTCGTTTCGTTATTGTTTTGAGGTCGTTTCGTTATTATTTCCGCACGTCTGGGCCAGTTTTATGGTTTAATTAGTGAAAAAAAATTATAATATCACACCAACAGTCAACAACAGAGGGAGAGGGAAGCTTCAGAAGGTTTTGGAGGTTTTTTAGCGTATTTTGCGGTCGCGTCCGCCATTAACGAATCGATTCGTTATTGTTTCGGAAATCGATTCGTTAATTTTTTACCATTTACGAAATTTTGTAAATATCAAACTTTTTAAAAGGAAAATTTTGTAATTATTTTAAATATCGAAACAAAAAAACCCCCCAAATACAAATCGATTTTAGAAACAAATTTTTCCGTTGTTACCCAGGCCTAGTAGAGACATCAGACTGGCAACAAAGATCTGCCTAGTCAAAGCCATGGTATTCCCTGTAGTCACCTACGGATGTGAGAGCTGGACCTTAGGGAAGGCTGAGCGAAGGAAGATCGATGCTTTTGAGCTGTGGTGTTGGAGGAAAGTGCTGAGAGTGCCTTGGACTGCGAGAAGATCCAACCAGTCCATCCTCCAGGAAATAAAGCCCGACTGCTCATTGGAGGGAAGGATATTAGAGACAAAGTTGAAGTCCTTTGGCCACATCATGAGGAGACAGCAAAGCCTAGAGAAGACAATTATGCTGGGGAAAGTGGAAGGCAAAAGGAAGAGGGGCCGACCAAGGGCAAGATGGATGGATGGCATCCTTGAAGTGACTGGACTGACCTCGAGGAGCTGGGGGTGGTGATGGCCGACAGGGAGCTCTGGTGTGGGCTGGTCCATGAGGTCACGGAGATGACTGAACGAATGAACAACAACAACAATGTTTTTCTAACTAGGTTATTGGCCTAGTTACTGGACTTTTGCTTTCAGGTTAATACCTTTCTGTGAAAATAGGCCTTTTCCAACAACCCAAACGTATCTCCCTGCATGAACCATCAAAATCATCTGGTGGCTTGCAAAAGGATTCTTGTGTAGTTGAAATATTTGAAAAGTCAATATTAAAACAGAATCAAACTATTAATATTATTTTCAAAACATATCCATGGGCTTTATAACAATAAAAGCTGCTAAAAATATACAATTCAAAACTATTTGTCTGAGACTGGACAGTATTGGTCTGGATGCTACCCATTGTGTGCAACATACTGACACAGATCTCACATCGAATTGCTCAGGAAGACTTTTAGTTCCATGTAGCTGCTCTGAACTAATTAGTCAGAAAGTATAGATGACTATCTGAAGGGTTTACAGGAGCCATGCAGAAGAACCTACCCTTACTTTCTTCACTTTTTGGCTCTGAGACAGACTACAGAAACTTAAATTGAAATGCCACAAGAAGCTTCCATCACATCTCTCTGCATTTTAATTGAAATCAATCCTTGAGTGCTATCAGAAAGTATTAAAACTGGGAAAGTGACTTGTGGTCATTTAAGGCGCAATGAAATGCACCATTAATTCTTTTTCAAACCCTCCAGGCTAAGTGATCAATTACCAGTTTCAGCCATTCTTATTGAGGCTTTTAAAATTATATAATCCTAATATTGGAAGAGGCCACAAGGGCCATCAAGTGCAACTCCCTTCTGCCTTGCTGGAAGACACAGTTAAAGTAGTCTCAACAAATGGCCACCCAGCTTCTGCTTAAATACCTCTGGAGAAAGAGAGGGAGGTACCAGACTCTAAGGCAGCATATTCCACTCTCAAACAGCTCTTGCAGTCAGGATGTTCTTACTAATTTATTTATTTACTAGCCGTCCCCTGTAATGCGTTGCTGTGGCCCAGTCTGGTGATCTGGAAAATAAAGTAATGAGAAAGTGTTGGTTTCTTATATATGTAATTCCTTTATGCTTGTGAGTAAACAGTATTTCTTGTTTCTTTGTCAGTGTTGATGTGGAGATTGCCTGGTTTGCCTACTCTGGAATATGCAACATATCATACTCCTACTTTAAGGGTCTCTTTCAAGTCTATGATACTATATCGGTGTGTGTGAGAGAGAATCATATCTATCTATCTATATTTATGACTGGATGGCTCTTTGTCAGGAGGGCTTTGATTACATTTTCTTGCCCTGGTGAAGAGAGTTGGACTGGGTGGCCTTAAGTATTTTCTGTTGGCCATGGGGGTTCTGTGTGGGAAGTTTGCCCCATTTCTGTCGTTTGTGAGTTTCAGAATGCTCTTTAATTGTAGTGAACTATAAATCCCAGTAACTACAAATCCCAAATGTCAAGGTCTATTTCCTCCAAACTCCATCTGTGTTCATATTTAGGCATATGGAATATTTGTGCCAGGTTTGGTCCAGAACCATCATTTTTTAAGTCCACAATGCTCTCTGGATGTGGTGAACTACAACTCCCAAACTTAAGGTCAATGCCCACCAAGCCCTTCTAGTGTTTTCTGTTGGTCAGGGGAGTCCTGTGTGCCATGTTTGGTTCAATTCCATCATTGGTGGAGTTCAGAATGCTCTTTTGATTGTAGGGGAACTATAAATCCCTGTAACTACAACTCCCAAATGTCAAGTCTATTTCCCCCAAACTCCATGTGTGTTCATATTTGGGCATTTGGAATATTCATGCCAAGTTTGGTCCAGATCCATCATTGTTTGAGTCCACAGTGCTCTCTGGATGTAGGTGAACTACAACTCCCAAACTCAAGGTCAATGCCCACCAAACCCTTCCAGTTTTCTGTTGGTCATGGGAGCCCTGTGTGCTAAGTTTGGCCCAATTCCATCATTGGTGGAGTTCAGAATGCTCTTTGATTGTAGGTAAACTATAAATCCCAGCAACGACAATTCCCAAATGACAAAATCAATTTTTTTTTGAGTGGAGGACATAAATTGGACTGTTAGGTGTCTTGTGTCCAAATTTGGTGTCAATTCCCCAGTGGTTTTTGAGTTCTGATGGTAGCACGAACTAACATTACATTTTTATTTATATAGATTTGCTGCATTTATATCTCGCCCTTCTCATCCCAAAGGGGACTCAGGGTGGCTCACAAATATGTTTAGGTGGATCTGTTTTCCTGCAATTTGAACCTTTATTCCACACATTCCATGTTGGGTGATTTCAGCTTCGCTAAAACCATGGGTTCGGGGACCTGGCATGTCTAGCTTTCCAGACACAGATGGATAGAAGGCAAAATTAGAGGTTTGTTCTCAATGGCCAAGAGAATATCAGTGGAGAAAGCACTCCAAAGTGCTGACACGCCACAACTGAAAATATAGAGCATTTTTATTTCCTTTGATTGCTAGTCAGGAAACCCACACCAGTTCCTGTCTGGTTCAGAAACTGTCTGGCTAGAATTTGTGTTCTCAGTATCTCAGTACTCTATTGGACGGCATCGTTAGATGGCTGTTTGTGGTGGCAGGAAATTCAAGCAAGTTTCATTGGAGTATTTGAAGTGTCGGTTCATTTAATGATCTGCCTCTGAGAGGGGCACAATAAGAAAGGAACATGGTTTATTTTATTTGTTGTGTCAGGACAACCAGTCAATTATATTACATTTCTAACAGAACAAAGCAAACAAACAGACAAAATACAAAATTTGTGAGTTTGGTAGTTGATTAAATGTCCTTTGACCAGTATCTGGCCACTTGGAGTGCTTCTGGTGTTGCTGCAAGAAGGTCCTCCATTGTGCATGTGGCAGGGCTCAGTTTGCATTGCAGCAGGTGGTCAGTGGTTTGCTCTTCTCCACACTCGCATGTCGAGGATTCCACTTTGTGGCCCCATTTCTTGAGGTTGGCTCTGCATCTCGTGGTGCCAGAGCGCAGTCTGTTCAGCGCCTTCCAAGTCACCCAGTCTTCTGTGTGCCCAGGGGGGAGTCTCTCATTTGGTATCAGCCATTGGTTGAGGTTCTGGGTTTGAGCCTGCCACTTTTGGACTCTCGCTTGCTGAGGTGTTCCAGCGAGTGTCTCTGTAGATCTTAGAAAGCTATCTTGATTTAAGTTGACGTGCTGGCTGATACCCAAACAAGGGATGAGCTGGAGATGTCTCTGCCTTGGTCCTTTCACTCTTGGCTGCTATTTCCCGGCGATGTCAGGTGGTGCAATACCGGCTAAGCAGTGTAATTTCTCCAGTGGTGTAGGGCGCAGACACCCCGTAAAATGCGGCATGTCTCATTAAGAGCCACATCCACTGTTTTAGTGTGTGAGATGTGTTCCACACTGGGCATGCATACTCAGCAGCAGAGTAGCATAGCGCAAGGCAGATGTCTTCACTGTGTCTGGTTGTGATCCCCAGGTTGTGCCAGTCAGCTTTCGTATGATATTGTTTCTAGCGCCCACTTTTTGCTTGATGTTCAGGCAGTGCTTCTTGTAGGTGAGAGCACGGTCCAGAGTGACTCCCAGGTATTTGGGTGTGCTGCAATGCTCCAGTGGGATTCCTTCCCAGGTAATCCTCAGAGCTCGGGATGCTTGTCTGTTCTTAAGGTGAAAGGCACATGTCTGTGTTTTAGATGGGTTGGGGATCAGCTGGTTTTCCCTGTAATAGGCAATAAGAGCACCTAGAGCTTCGGAGAGTTTCTACCATCTCAAACTGCTGATTCTCTAGCCACAGAAGCGACCAGCATGCAAGCAAGCAAGCAAGGAACATGGTGTGGTATTAGGCAATGAGTCCATGATGAGCTTAGTGGATTGACTCTGTTAGAGATAATAGGGTTAATCTAGTATACAAAACGAATACTTGGTAACAATGGCAATTTCAGTAGGTGAACATAGATTGAGGCATGGGTGATGGATCTTTCCTACAGATAGCCCTGATCTTATCATTGGGAGCAGCAAACAGATCTAGGAACTCTGACTTTATTCATTGAGTGCTTCCCCCATGTCTTGTAGTTCATTCTTTAGGGGATTGTAGAACTTAAGGGAAGGGGTCTGGGTGGGTTTGGACAGCATTCCAGAGGCAATACATAACAAAGGTTACTGCAAGGCAACGGGTGCACACATTAGCTAGGTCCCTGGTTGAACTACAGCCCATATTTCATACACTTGATACATTTCATAATTGGGGGGGGGCATTTCTCAATATCATCCAGAGTAGCAGAGAACAAGTTTGCCCCCGTTTTAATGTGACATCATTTCAAATATTTAAAAATGGCTATCTTGTCCCCTCTCAGCCTTCTTTTTTCTTCAAGCTACACATTCGACAGCTCCATTCAGGCATGCTGGCCAAAATACCTTGAAGGTGTCTATGGACAATGCCAGTGGTCTGGCTTAGAAATGGAGATGAGCATGACTTCCCAGAATCAGAGACAACTATACTTAATGTCAGGGGAATCCTTTCCCCTTCTTACACATTAGGCATGTACATTCAGATCAAAAGGCATACAGTTTTCAGGTCTGTTTTTGTCTGACCCCTCATTTTGTTTATCGGAAATTTCCCCGAAAGGGGAGAGGTGATGCAGTTTCATTTGGCAGAGATTCAGCCCATTGGCTATAATGGGAAACTTTAAAGGCTCAATCCTCAGCCATTTTAAGGTCTATCTGCATGAAACCTACTTTAGTTGTAGACCCCATTTACAACTGCAGGCCTGCCAAGTTTCTAAACAATTCACCAATCTACTGGTTTTTAGGAATTATTTTAAATTTAAAGGCATACCGTGTTGCACTAAACGTATTTCAGTCAAGTCCAATGCAGAAGACACAATAACGTTGCACCCAGGTAAGACAAAAAAACCCCAGAAAAAATCTCTTATCAGCAGAGTTAAAACATAACTTGCAATGTTACAAACAGTGCAACAAACTTACATAGTCTTTGTAAGCAATACAGAATAAGGCTTCTTCATCTTCATCCAAATGAGAGAGCAGTAGAAATGGTTGAGCAAAATGCCTGAGCAAAGGCTCCTCAGAGCAAAAGCTGAACTGTATTCTAAAAACCATACAGTTATACCCCACTTACTTACTAGTTGACCTACATTAGAATCATAGAATCATAGAATCAAAGAGTTGGAAGAGACCTCTTGGGCCATCCAGTCCAACCCCCTGCCAAGAAGCAGGAATATTGCATTCAAATCACCCCTGACAAATGGCCATCCAGCCTCTGTTTAAAAGCTTCCAAAGAAGGAGCCTCCACCACACTCCAGGGCAGAGAGTTCCACTGCTGAATGGCTCTCACAGTCAAAAAGTTCTTCCTCATGTTCAGATGGAATCTCCTCTCTTGTAGTTTGAAGCCATTGTTCCATTGCGTCCTAGTCTCCAGGAAGCAGAAAACAAGCTTGCTCCCTCCTCCCTGTGACTTCCTCTCACATATTTATACATGGCTATCATGTCTCCTCTCAGCCTTCTCTTCTTCAGGCTAAACATGCCCAGTTCCCTAAGCCACTCCTCATAGGGCTTGTTCTCCAGACCCTTGATCATTTTAGTCGCCCTCCTCTGGACACATTCCAGCTTGTCAACATCTCTCTTCAATTGTGGTGCCCAGAATTGGACACAATATTCCAGGTGTGGTCTAACCAAAGCAGAATAGAGGGGTAGCATTACTTCCTTAGATCTAGACACTATGCTCCTATTGATGCAGGCCAAAATCCCATTGGCTTTTTTTGCCGCCACATCACATTGTTGGCTCATGTTTAACTTGTTGTCCACGAGGACTCCAAGATCTTTTTCACACGTACTGCTCTCGAGCCAGGCATTGTCCCCCATTCAGTATCTTTGCATTTCATTTTTTCTGCCACATTAGTGTGATTAAGCATTGATTTTTAACTGTAAGTTAAGCATAGTTATGTATATGTGTCTCTACAGTTAAATATGATTGTATGTATATATATATATATATATGCTTAGACGGTTGAATAGTATTATATGTATGTGTTCAGGAGGTAAAAGACAGTTATGGATGTACATAAAGGGTTAACCATTTAGAAATGGCAGAACTAGGGGGATGGGACCAAGCTCAGCACTCTGAGTTAGGTTGCCATGGAGAAAGGGGTGGAGCCAACTGCACTTACCAGAAGCAGACATTTTGAGGCTTCAGTCCTTTGGTCATCGAGCCAAAGGGAAGGTGGTTCAAACATGTGGTGAACCAAACTAAGGGAAAGATTTTAGCCTGAGTGATTTAAAGAAGTCGAGGGGGCTTATGTAGGTTTGTGGTTTAAGCTGTGTGCTAATAGGAGAAGAAATCCCACTGGGAATCTACTTCAGCAGGAAACTGAAAGGAGACAAGGGCATTAGCTGACCTTAGTTAATCTGTCAAATAAGGAAACATATTTAGAAATGTAACAACTAAAGAACTAGTTGGTGAAGTAAAAGACATCCTAAAGTTATATTAAGATTTGTTGAAACTGTAACTCGTGAAGCTTTATACCTCAGAAGAAGAGAACTCTGAAACCATTAAAACCCTTCCATACTCTAAATAAACTTGTTCTTGTTTTAGTAACTCAAGTCTCAGTGGACTATTTCAAAGGAAAATAAACCCTTGCTACACACCAAAAGAAACACTACAGAGTGGTGGCAGTGAATCTATTTGAAAATATGGGAATCCATTAATAAAATGAATAGGAAACCCTTATTAATTGGCGGCACCATAGCCTAGCACCTCACAGATGGTGGCAGCATAGTAGATTGAATAGAGTATCAGACAACGAAGGGGAAGCCTTTATGTGCAGCTGCACATAATAATTAACAGCATAAAGTTTTCTTTAACATACAAACATACTTGATCCTGTTACGACTTACTGTAACATACCACAAGAGAGCATTCTGGGAATTGTAGTTGCTAGTTGTGTCCATTCTCAGCCGATTAGAGCATGGACACCACCAGACTTTTTACTTCACGAGAAACTTTTCAATAGCCACCTGATGCTAGTGCCACCGGAAAAGTGAGTTCCCAGAGCCCTCTCTGGAGAAGGAGGGAACTTTCCAAGGAAAAATGAGAAAGACAGTATACAAATACAATAAATAAATAAATAAATAATGAACAAACTCAATGAAAGAAGTCACAGCCTTGAATTTGCAAGACCCGTGCAGGTTTGTTGAGGATAGGATGAGTTTTTGAAGGTTCCTCATTCATATGAGTCAAAGCCAACTTGAAGACAGTCAACAACAAAAAAATGATTTATTTAATTTACATTCAACCTCTCTCTTGCATGAAAGCAGCAGTGATCACATCATGAATTAAAGGAAAAGATCCAAATTGAAACAGTCTTTTTTTAAAAAAGGTAAGCAACTGTACTAAAATACCAATACTTTAAAACAATGCAAAAATCATTAAAATGTTTTTAAAGTCTTTCACATGGAGGATGACAATTTTGCAAATCGTTTTTAACATGCTTGCTTTAATCAACTGATTAAGATTTCTTATTTTCAGTTCTGGGTAACTTTTAGGACGTGACTTGTTTCAAATTTCTCTTTGATTTTCTGCTACCACCTGTGAATGCTGTAATTGCTTCTGTTTTATCATTCCAGTTGATTGACTGGTTTTATCTTTGTTTTTATTTGATCCCTTTTGTTATTCTGTTGTGTGCTGCTTTGATTATTTTGACAAGAAAGCAAGATAGAATTATTAAAGCAAACAAAACTGGATGCTGGCAGATCTCATTAAAGGCATTTTGATGCTACCTTCACCCGTGAGTTCAAAGTTACAAGCTTGCCACCAGATTACTTTTGTACACTACCCGCTATGGGTTTGCCTTGAAACAATATCCTGGATTTAACAACGTAATATCAATAGTCTGGGATATTCAGCACATGTGTTAAAATGACAGTACATAGTAAATACTTGGACTGTTCTAGATTGTTGTGGGAACATACCTTTCTTTCCAGACCTTGGAATAACTATATCATTGTTTCTTGCTAGGTTCATGGTAGCTCAATGAACTATGCCACTTGTATTTAAAAGCTGTAGTCAATGACATGACATGACATGACATGACACTCACCCAGGTTCTAGTGGATCTACTAATTGGTGACCGCAGCCAGTTCTGATCTGGGATATCTCTTTTCTAGGAATGGGTAAGATAAAGGTAAAGGCTTCTCCTAGTTGTGTCCAATTCTGGGGATTGGTTCTCATCTCCATTTCTAAGCCGAATAGCCGTTGTCTGTAGATGCCTGCATGTGGCCAACATGACTACGTGGAGCACCATTACCTTCCTGCCAGAGTGATACCTATTGATCTACTCACATTTTCATGTTTTTGAATTGCTAGGTTGGCAGAAGCTAGGGCTAACAGCAGAAGCTCACAGCGCTCTCTAGATTTGAACCTGTGATCTTTCGGTTAGCAAGTTCAACAGCTGAGCAGTTTAACCCACTGTGCCATTGGGGGGAATGGAAAGGATATTCAAATGCCTGAGAGGGGGATGAAATAAGTGGTTTTAAAGTATCTCAAAACCCTTCTTCATGCTCATTTCCCCCCTTGCAGTTGCACAACATGGATATTCAGAAGAAAGGTAGAGAAGTGCAATCACATATTACGTATATGTGTGTGCAAATGTATGTTATACAAGCATATGTAGGATCTCCACTTAAGTTAGAAACATAATTGAAAGAGACCTCAAAGGCCCTCCAGCCCAACCCTCTACCATGCAGGAATCAAAGCACTACTGACAAATGCCCATCTGGTCACCAAGGAAGGAAGGAAGGAAGGAAGGAAGGAAGGAAGGAAGGAAGGAAGGAAGGAAGGAAGGAAGGAAGAAAGGCAGAGTTAGAGTTAGAGAGTTAGAGAGTTAGAGTTAGAGAGAGAGTTAGAGAGTTAGAGTTAGAGTGTTAGAGTTAGAGAGTTAGAGAATTAGAGTTAGAGTTAGAGAGTTAGAATTAGAGAGTTAGAGTTAGAGAGTTAGGGTTAGAGTTAGTTAGAGAGTTAGAGTTAGAGTTAGAGAGTTAGAGCTCGTTAGAGAGTTAGAGTTAGAGTTAGAGAGTTAGAGTTAGAAAGTTAAGGTTAGAGAGTTAGGGTTAGAGAGTTAGAGAGAGAGTTAGAGTTAGAGAGTTAGAATTAGAGAGTTAGAGAGTTAGAAACAGAGAGAGAGTTAGAGTTAGAGAGTTAGAATTAGAGAGAGAGAGTTAGAGTTAGAGAGTTAGAAATAGAGAGTAAGAGTTAGAGAGTTAGAGTTAGAGAGAGAGTTAGAGACTTAGAGAGTTAGAGTTAGAGAGTTAGGGAGTTAGAGTTAGAGAGTTAGAATTAGGGAGTTAGAGTTAGAGAGTCAGAGTTAGAGAGTTAGAATTAGGGAGTTAGAGAGTCAGAGTTAGAGAGTTAGAATTAGGGAGTTAGAGTTAGACAGTTAGAGTTAGACAGTTAGAGTTAGGACCTCATCACACTAGAGAATGAATCCAGTTTCTGCCTCCTGCAGAATTCTGGGGTTTGTAGTTTATGAAGGAGACTTTAACAGCCTCACTAAACTTCAAACCCCAGAACATGTGATGAGGCCCTTAGTGTTTGTTCGGCTTATGGTGTATATAGTAACAAAGATGCTGTCATTTGAAAAGAGGCAGACTGGGCTGAGCCCAGCTACATTAGCAATCTCTCCTAACATCTGAAAAAACCTAGATTTAGCATCTGAAAGACCAGAATTATTTCTTCATATGACGTAGAAGCTGTGGGCATTAGTAAGTGGTTCCCTCCTAAAATGCCTCATCAGTTCGGAAGTGGACTGTATACAATAGAAGGAGGAGTCTCCTTCTGCCATGAATGAGTGGGACTCTTGTCACGAGAGAGGGAAATCTCACTGATCCTCAGAATTTCCCACCCCTTCACGTCAACAGCTTCATCCTCAAGCAGATCCGTCAATTTCCTCCCAAGGCATTGTCATGTCTGCGTTCTCGGCTTATTTTTGGCCGTGGATGGAAATAAGCCATATGCAGCCTGCCTGCCTGAACAATGAGAGGAATGAGACACATAATGAGAGATGCTTAATTTCCTCGCCTGGAGAGGAGAAATTGACATCATTTTCCCATATTCAAAGTTGGACAACATGGCTCCAATTTTCCTCTTTTCATCTTCAGCAAATAATTCGGATGTTTCCCATTTCTTAATTGTGCTTTTGTGCTTGTGATGAGGGGAAGTCATTATATCTTCCTGTTCTGTCAGCTAAATCCTTTCCCACATCTGTGGAAATCAGAGACTGCGTCTGCGCAGGCTGGTGCCTTGCTCTAAGGTTAGTAAACAGGGCTGGAGTTTCTAGTTAGTTAGAGTTTGAAAGAACTAACAAAAGCCATCTTATCCAGTCCCCTGCTATGTAGGAATATACAATGAAAGCATCCCATATTGGGCTATTTTGGCCTGCATCAATAGGAGTCTAGTGCATAAAAGGAGTCTAGATCCAGGAAAATAATGCTACCCCTCTATTCTGCCTTGGTCAGACCACATCTGGAGTACTGTGTCCAATTCTGGGCACCACAATTGAAGAGAGATGTTGACAAGCTAGAATGTCTCCAGAGGAGGGCAACTCAAATGATCAAGGGTCTGGAGAACAAGCCCTATGAGGAGCAGCTTAAAGAGCTGTGCATGTTTAGCCTGCAGAAGAGAAGGCTGAGAGGAGACATGATGAGGGCCATGTCTAAATATGTAAGGGGAAGTCATAAGGAGAAGGGAGCAAGCTTGTTTTCTGCTACCCAGGAGACTAGGATGCAATGGAACAATGGCTTCAAACTACAGGAAAGGGGATTCCACCTGAACATGAGGAAGAACTTCCTGACTGTGAGAGCTGTTCAGCAGTGGAACTCTTTACCCTGGAGTGTGATGGAGGCTCCTTCTTTGGAGGCTTTTAAACAGAGGTTGGATGGTCATCTGTTGGGGTGCTTTGAATGCAATTTTCCTACTTCTTAGCAAGGGGGTTGGACTGGATGGCCCACGAGGTCTCTTCCAACTCTATGATTCTATAACATCTATTTAAATAAAAAGCATAGCATCAACTATCTGTTATTCTGTCTATTCTGAACAGCTCTTACTGTCAGGAAATTCTTCCCAATCTTTAGGTGAAATCTCATTTTTTTTTTTGGCATTTGAATCCATTGGCTCTTATTCTAGTCTACTGAAAATGAACTCACTCCATTGTCTAAATGACATCCCTTTTAGACAGTAAGATATGACTATCATATCTCTTCTCAATCTATTCTTCCACAGGCTCCAGTTGACTTAGCCATTTCCCATAGGGCTTGGTTTCGAGACCTTCTACCATCTTGATTGCCCTTCTCCAGATTACTGCTTGTCAATATCCTCCTTCAATTGTGGTTCTGAGAGTTGCATTGGCTATTTTGGTTGCTGCATCTTGCTGATGATTCACTTTAAGCTGGTGGTTTCATAAGACTCTTAGATCTTTTTCACATGAATTACTGTCAAGCTGGTGTCATGTGCATTTCATGTTTCTTCCCTAAATGTAGTACCTTCCAAGACTGTAGGCCTTGCTATTCCTTGTCTTTGCTCACTATAACACTTGGTGTGTGCCTTCAGGTAATTTCTGACTTTTAGCAATGCTGCGGAGAAACCATTACAGGGTTTTTTTTTTCCAGAGGGAGTTTGCCTTTGTGTTTCTCTGAAGTTGAGAGAATGTGACTTGCGCAAGGTTACCCCATTCATTTCCATTGAACCCTGATATCCAGACTCACAGTTCAGTGCCAAAACCACTACACCACAGGATTCAGGCCATACTGTGATAACATTGTACCTGTGTAACCCAAAATAGCCCCAACACGGCATAGTGTTTTGTGTATTGGACTAATAAGTTTCAGACATGAAACTTATTAGATTGTTATTTATTGTATCAGAAGCAAACCAGGGGTACAGTTACAAAGTTTAAAAACTTGGCATTATATTAACAATGCTGCTGAATATGCCTGCCCATTGTGGAACACATATCACCATGCTAAAACAGTTGATGTGGCTCTTAATGAGACATGCCACATTATCACAGGATGCCTACACCCAACACCACTGGAGAAATTATACTTTTTAGCTGGTATTACACCACCTGACATCCACCAAGATGTAGCAGCCAATAATAAAAGGACCAAGGCAGTGACATCTCCAGACCATCCTCTGTTTGGATATCAGCCAACACACCAAAGCCTTCAATCAAGAAATAGTTTTCTAGGATCTACAGAAATACTTGCAGGAACACCACAGCAAGTGAGAGTCCAAAAGTGGCAGGCTAAAACCTGGAACCTCAATCAGTGGCTGATACCAGATGAGAGACTCCCTTCTAGGCACACAGAAGACAGGGTAACTTGAAAGGCGCTGAACAGACTGCGCTGAGCACCACGAGATGCAGAGCCAACATTAAGAAATGGGGCTACAAAGTGGAGTGCGGAAAAGAGCAAACCACAGACCACCTACAACAATGCAGTCTGAGCCCTGCCACATGCACAGTGGACGACCTCCTTATAGCAACACCAAAGGCACTCCAAGTGGCCAGCTACTGGTCAAAGGACATTTATTTAATATAAACTTATTGGATGACCTTAGGCAAGGCAAAGGCAAAGGTAAACCCTCCTTGAACAGATCTTGCCAAGAAAACCCTATGAAAGAGTTACCATAGGATCACCATAAGTCAGAAATGACTTGAAGGCAAATAACAACCAACAGAAATGGGAAAGAATAAATGCCAAGGGGCTCATTATTGGGGTCATACCCAAGTGCCAGCAGAAAAGAACATCTTGGACTGAGAGTTCGATAAGCCGAGAAGATCTGCCAGGAAAGGAATGTATTAATGATGGAGAGCGACCATATCTCAGATGATGGTGGTGGGATGAAACTGCAATGAAATGTGGTGGTTATACATTCCTCACATTGCCATTTTGACATGGTAATATGTATTTTGTGTCCAAAGCAGAAGGCTTTTCTTCTCTTACGAGTTCTCATTTTCTTACTTCCTACCTCTTATTTCTTCTGTAATCCAAGGGGATGGATGTGTGTGTGTGTGTGTGTGTGTTATCTCTAATAGTAAAGGGAGAAAACAGCACCAGAGACTTTGAGGATGTGGCTGAACATTTTGGATCCTCTGCATTGATCTCACTCTCTGATTATTTCCTCAGGATATTGCAAACATTCCTTTTTTCTTTTTTAATATAGTATAATACCTTGTGTGTGTGTGTATTTCCCCCTTCCTCCCACTCCTTAACTGTATTTCCCTTGATGCCTTCTCATTTCAGGGTTTCATTCTAGAATTGCAGCCAGTGGGCAAAAGTGCATTTGAATTCATTTCTTTTAAGATATTGGTAAAAAAAGATGTTTTGAAATATTTCCACATTTAGGTTTTCTGTTGTTATGGAGTTGTTGCTGATGAAAATGCCAGCTTTATGGGCACCATATGCTTTATAGAAGCGAAGGGCCCCTTCTCCTCCCTGCTGTTAGAGCCTGGAATATTTTGTACAGATTTTGCTGGACATTTTTGTCCGCAATAGAATATCTTTACTGAGATATAGATCGTGAAAGCAGAGTTGTGCATGTAGTTCCAATGAGCATGTACAGGATGTCATAGTATACATATGCTGGTACAGTTGTACCAGGAGCTCCATTTCTATTTGCTTTGCATTAAATGTTTGTTTGCAATCCCAGGCTTGGGATTTTGCAGCAGGGTGGCTTCCTGCTATAGTTTGCAATCATAGGGCAAGCCACCTGTCAATTATCGTTAGGTTCCCTGGTCCCGCCCCTTTTTGAGTTTTGGAGGGAATAGGAGCCTTTTTGAGTCAGTTCTCACAGAGAAGCCTTTCGCACAGGACATAAAACGAAGTAGCTCCTGTAGAAAGCTTCGTCTTCTATGGCTTGGCCGGGGAGATATTCAGCCTACAGTCTACAGCTTGGCGAGGGACTTCAGCCGGCCATCACAGCAACCTGAACTCCTTCTTTTTCCCTGGAAGTCTACAAAGCTCTGCTTGGTAAGGGTCGCTCGCGGAAGCCAGACGCAGTTGGTACCGGGTGCAGGGGCTCCACGCCAACAGAGGCAAGTACAGACTGCCCAGATTAGAAGTTAAGGATTTCCCCATTAGTTAATTACAGTTAAGAAGATAGTGCCTGTTCCCAGTGAACAAGATTGCAAGAGCCAATAGACTGTTAAGAAAGCTTGAAAGTACCTGTTTGTTTTCATCAATAAAGAACTTTGTTGGATTTACTTTAAGCAGTCTAAAGACTCTGTTTGGGGGAATCTAAGGGCCTTTAATCTGAGCCCCGGCGTCCCGTTGGGCACAGAGAATTAATGTCCTGTCTACAGTCATGTGCACAGGCCCAGCGTGCGACAGCACAATACATCTCTGCATACGGAATTACACATTAATTGTGCAATTCAACACTGGTGTTGAATCAGCCAAGACACTCAATGTACATATGTATCCATTTACCAAATGTGCACATGTACCCATATAGAAAATTTTACTCATCATGTCAGACTACATAGAGAAGCCATTGAAATACACAAGCATGTGGACAATTTCAACAGAAAAGAGGAAACCATGAAAATGAACAAAATCTGGCTACCAGTATTTAAAAAACTCTAAAATTACAACAGCACAACAACAGAGAGGAAACAAACAAGGACATCTAATCACCTCTCAACAAAAGATTTGCTCCAGGCACTGTCAGGCCATTATATGCTAATGAAGGTGGTCAGTTGAAACATTCACACCTAGCTCCAGCAGACAAGAGTCCTTTGTCCCACCCGGGTCATTCCTGCAGATTGGGGAGAGGAGAGGAAGTGGGTGGAGTGCCGGTGGATCGGGAAAGGGAGCCAGTCATGGGGAAGGGATAGAACGCGGAGAATGATTTAGCGCCGGCTCTGCTTGCGCACCCGGTGGCCGGGTGGAGCAAAAACGAGAGGGGCTAGGCGAGGCTCAAGGGCCCGGCCCCTTTGGGAAGAGGATCACCCGGCAGCGAGGCAAGAAAGCCGAGGCTCCCCCCGGACTGCTAGGGCTGTTGTGAGCTGAGGGGGCGCTCCTCAAGTGGCGGTCGAGGGGCATTTACAGAGGCGCCTCTGCGCCCCTGGCAAAAAAAGTGTTCTGCGACCGCTTACTTCGCGTAATGGACGAGCCACCCCTGCATATAGTCCAAAAAAACCTACAACAACCCACCTTTCATACTCTCCAGCAACTCATAAATAGCTAGGATTGGGGTGGGAGAGGGAGGCAGGCTACTTCAAAAGTAGCATCAAGTGATATCATAGCTACATCTCTATATCTATGTCTTCCAATACAGGATCTTGGTCAGCATTTTCTTTTTATTGGACACTGTTACCTTTTAAAGGGTCTTCAGAGATTATCCGAGGAATTTGACAGGAAGCTTTCAGGGTTTATACCATGCTCTCATCATAAATTGAGAGCTAGCATTGTTCAGTAGTTTGAGTGCTGAAGTATGAATATGGAGACCAGGGTTTGAATATTCACTTTGCCATGGAAACACACACTGGGTGGCCTTTGGTAAATCACTCTTTCTCAGCCTCAGAAGAAGACAAGGTCAATCCCCTGTTGAAGAAGTATTCAGAGTGTGAAAACTAAGTAGGTTCAGCTTTGATTAGTACTTGGATAGGAGACCACTAACAAATCTCAGTTTCAGTAAGCTATGTTTCAGAGAAAGGAAGTGGCATAACCACCTCTGAGCATTCCTTGTGAACAGGCCCATAGCCAGGATTTCGATTCGGGGGGGGGGGCTGAGTTTGTTCAGGATTTTTTTTTGGGGGGGGGCTGAATTTGATTTGGGGGGGGGGGGCTGAGGCTGGGTGAAAGAGGGTCTACCCTAGCAAACCTTTTGTATCGTTACCCCAATACCCCCATGCATATGGGATATATTGAGCATGGTGATCAGATCATGATATGAATAAACATAACAGTTTAAATAACGTACCAGTAAGGCCTACTTGAACCACCATGAGAATTTGGGGGGGGGGGGCTGGAGCCCCTCTCATCTTTAGTAAGAGACAACTATAACAATAGATGACCAGACAGCATCTCTAATCATGGCAATAAACCATAAAAAGGTTAAAATAACAGTAGCAAGTTAATCAAAGAACAAACATCGGGAGAAGGGCAAACAAGTAGTACTAATCCAGGAACAAGCTGCAAATTAAATCTAAAAAAAGAAAAATGTTATTGCTAAGCAAAAACCACTCCCTAAAGGAAATATCATACTAATGAGAGTCTATAGAGAAGTGTACGATATCAATCGCGCCACTGGCACCAATATAGAGAAATGTGTAGTTATCTAACACCAAGTATCTCACCAGTATAAAGCATATACTATGATATATCCCAAAGCTGAACCCAACTGTAAAGTATTATATGTGATATCACACTACCGGACAATAGTATGGTAGCGAGATGATGTTAGATGTGGGTAATGGTAGAGTGAACACTGCTTCAGTCTTCTTTTGGTTTAATGCTGCCACCAACCCAAGATGTCTTAGGATTTTTAAAATGAGTTTTTGAGGTAAACTTTTCCCTTCTCTGCCAACACAGCTCTCCCCTTAGCTCCCAAAATGACTGTTTAGATAAGAGACCTTTCTGTGGTATTAGGATGTTAAAGAGAATAGAATTATCACAAAGGATTATTGATAGATTGAGGAACAAAAGAGACCTTTTTGAAAGTTAAATAGAAAAATATTTATTTATAAAAATAACAGACAACTAACTTCTTCTGAGAGGCACAAAACGCTTGATTTGTTACAAAAGTGTACTATAGCCTGATGATTGATGGAATAGGTTTCTTCACTTAGTTACATACAGAGCCAATCAAACAGATATAGCTGCTGGTTACAAAAATCCCTCATTTTACTTCAGAGAAATAGTAATGAGTCATTGACTAACCTAACCTAGGTAGTCACCTGAGTTATCAGCTAACTCTCCCAGAGTTCTTTCTGCTAACTAACTCAGTCTAGAGAGCTAATCCTTTGTGCTATCTCCCACAAGAAATCAGGTAGCTGCTTGACCTTTCCTGTCAGCTAACCAGTCCTTCCTGACACAGACACACCCTCTGAAAACCTAGTTTCCAAAAACACTTCTTCTTCCACCAGCTCCCAATTCTCATCTCCACAGAAGCTAAAATCTTTTCCCTCCTAAGACTTGGCTCCTCCCCTCTGCTCTAGCCAATCCTAAGAGACCTCAAACTCCTTCCGTCTTCTAGCTATCCCCACTCAAGATGGCTGCTTCCCTGGTATGCACTCTCAAAATGGAGGTTTGCCATACTGTTATCCAGGCTTCTTCTCTGGCCTACTAGGTAAGATTCACTACAGAGTCCATATTCTTTATTTCTAGTTATCACCACGAAATGACAACATACTGCAAAATTCCATAACTTTATACCATCCATAAAACAACCAAGCTTGTCTCAGTTTTGGAAGTTAGGTCTAGGGCCTGGATAGGAGGCTACCAGAGAATGCAAGGGAGGTCAAGATATGGACAGGAACAAGTCAGACCTGAAACTCCGGAAAGCCACTTCCAGACAGAGCTGACAATACTAAGCAAGTGTCTGAGTCAGTATAAAGTAATAGGAAACCACAGGCACCCATAACTTTCAGTTCATGAAACAAAACATGTCTGTAGCTTCTGAGGACTGTAAGACACCTCCAGAGATTTCTTAATCCACTACTTATTTGCTTTGGCTGTTATAGCCTGGCAGTTCTGTATGCCCATCAGTGCCACGCATCTCTTCACTAATTCCTTTGTTAGAACAGTATCTTCAAACAGAACTAAATTAGGCTTTTTGTGCCAGAATGGGAGCCAGATGTTTCACAGTGGCATTTGGAAGCCTCGACAGAAGGTCCCTCCAAGCTATCAAGCAGCTATCTAGCTGGTAAATGTACCATATTACACACACAATTTATATTGTTCAATTGCCAACAGTTTACCCCTTTGTCCCATTTATGTATGCTTTCTATTCCTGCTAACACACCATACCATCGCTGACGTATGTGATTTCAAATTTGGTCTGGTTAGACTTGGAAGGGAGACAACAAAGGATTTCCTGATACCAGGCTAGGAAAGAATCCTGCCTGAAATTCTGGAAAGTTCTTGTTGCCAGTCGGAACTGACAATATGAAGCTATATGGAACAAGGATTTGAGTCAATATAAGACAACCTCTAGAGTATTTGTTAAATCATCATCATCATCATCATCATCATCATCATCATCATCATCATCAACATCAACATCATCATCATCTTTAATTACTTATTAATTGCCCTCCATCCGAGATGCTCTAGGTGATTTACATAGCAGAAATTATACAGGATAAAACACATACATACAAATATTAATAAATTAGCATGAGTCAAATGCTCTAGTAAAAAGCCAGGTCTTAAGTGCTAGAATAAAAAGACCCTAAGTCACATATGGCTCTCAAATAGAGAGGCAAGGAATTCCATAAAGCAGGGGCAGAAATGGAAAGAGCCCTGCGTCTGGTGCTTTAACACTTATATATACACCTCCCAGGGGAGAACTGGACTTACAAGGATGTGAGAGCTTAGGTTGTTTCTTTAAAGCTGCAATGTATTGCAAAGACACCAACTATAGTGGATGTAGACCTTGGGGAAAGTTCTCAACTTGGGTTGCCAGGTAATGGCTAGGCCCTGAGATTTTAGCACTACCTCAAGATGATGATAATGATGATGATTGGCAATGATGATTGGTGATGACTGGCATTATGTATTGGAACTATGAATTAATAAACCAGAATGATGAATCTGTAAATACTCTTTATGCAATAGACCCACACAGTAATGATCTTGGTACTATGGCCATGACTGTCATTGCTCTCTCAGGCCCACCTTACAGCCAGCAGTCACATCGAATGAAGGAGATCTGTTTGGCTGCCAATCAGGGAGAAAAGAGAATATGTTTCTAGCCTTCCAATGAACAGCAGGGTAATGACTGATACACTTTTTCACTGGTGGGAAGTGGCTGGAGGTTGATGAGACCACCTGTGCCATTGCGCCTGGGGGCTATAACTCTTAGTGAAAGAGGCATGGACATGACATCTTTCCCCCAGGGGATTGCTTCTTGCCCTCCTTTAGGAAAACTGGAACTCCCAAAGACCAAAACACTGTAGATAACTCAAAATAAGTTTAATTGTTCACAAAGAGCTATCCCTTTAAGGCAATAAGCTGGAAGTTTCAAAGGGATAAAGGAAAATATACATTACAGTCTCTGGTTGTCTTGGGTCCAAGGAGTTTTGCAGCTGAGAAGCTTTTCCAGGTCCCTCTTTCTCAATGGCTGTGAATATCGGAATAATCACAACCCCAATTCCAATGGCCTATATTTTGAAGGCACAAAGCCTTCCTCTGGTGCCAAAGAACTGGTTTGAAGGTGCTTGAGACTTCTCAACGTCGTCCAGGTTGATCTGAACATGAAGCATAAGTCTCAAGGGTAAGAACCTCAGAATTGGTGCTGAGAGGTAACTTAATCAAGGGCTTCAGAGCCAAGTCTCTCTTTCACGTCCATCTGATAGAAAGTTTGATGGTGGAATGGAAAAGGAAACACTGTCCTGCTCTCTAGGAAGAGGTGGGGTCAAACAATTGAGCAGGAGGAGCAATTCAACTGGTGCAAACAACATTGATTGACAGCTATAAATAACCAATCAATCCAACTATACATTTACAGGGTAAAAAGGCAAAACCAGGCATGATAAACAGTTCAAATCCTGCAACTTACAGTTCTACATATAGGTGGTGCCACTCGCGCCATCACACCACCTTCTCTTGATATGGTTGTTGACCATTGAGGGGAGGGAGGGAGGTTGGACCAGAAGCCATTTCTTAGACTGCTCAAGGAAGATTTCAAAACACAGCTCACCTTCTGCTCTCTTCTCAGAGGGATACATCCTAGTACTTCAACAATTTTAAGTTGAAAAAGATCTCCCCTATTTGGGCAAAGTCATGGAACGTGTGGTGGCAACAACACAACTCCAGGGGTTTCTGGTAGACACTGATTATCTAGACCCGGCACAGTCTGGCTTTAGGCCGGGACATGGAACTGAGACAGCCTTGGTCGCCTTGGTAGATGATCTACGCAGGGAGCTAGACAGGGGGAGTGTGTCCCTGTTAGTTCTGCTGGACCTCTCAGTGGCCTTCGATACCGTCGATCACGGTATCCTTCTGGGCCGCCTCATGGATATGGGGCTCGGAGGCACTGCTTTGCGGCTTCGATCCTTCCTTGAGGGACGGACCCAGAAGGTGTTATTGGGTGACACCTGTTCGGCTCCACAACCGTTGTTGTGTGGAGTCCCACAGGGTTCAATTCTTGTCCCCGGTGTTATTTAACATCTACATGAAGCCGCTGGGGGAGATCATTCGGAGTTTCGGAATGAGATGTTATCTCTATGCAGATGATGTCCAAATCTGTCACTCCTTTCCACCTGTCACCAAGGAGGCTGTCCAGACCTTGAATCGGTGCTTGGCTGCTGTGTCGGACTGGATGAGCTAACAAATTGAAACTGAATCCAGACAAGACAGAGGTCCTACTGGTCAGTCGTAAGGCCGAACAGGGCATAGGGTTACAGCCTGTGTTAGACGGGGTTACACTCCCCCTGAAGACTCAGGTTCGCAGCTTGGGAGTGATCCTGGACTCATCGCTGAGCCTGGAACCCCAGGTCTCGGCGGTGGCCGGGAGAGCTTTTGCACAATTAAAACTTGTGCGCCAGCTGCGCCCGTATCTTGGGAAGCCGGATCTGGCCACGGTGGTCCACGCTCTTGTTACATCCCAGATAGATTACTGCAACGCACTCTACGTGGGGTTGCCTTTGAAGACTGTTCGGAAACTTCAATTAGTCCAGCGGGAGGCAGCCAGATTGCTCACCGGAGCGTCATACAGGGAGCATACCACCCCCCTGCTATGTCAGCTCCACTGGCTGCCGATCCAATTCCGAGCACAATTCAAAGTGCTGGTTTTGACCTACAAAACCCTATACGATTCCGGCCCAGCGTATCTGTCCGAACGGATCTCCCTCTACGTCCCACCTCGGAGTCTAAGATCTTCTGGGGAGGCCCTGCTCTCGGCCCGCCTCTATCACAGGGCGGGCCGAGGAGCAGGGCCTTCTCGGTGGTGGCCCCTCACCTATGGAATTCACTCCCCGGGGAAATCAGATCAGCAACATCCCTCCTTTCCTTCAGAAAGAAATTAAAAACATGGATGTGGGACCAGGTGTTTGGGCAATCTGGCAGATGAATAAAGGCTGTGATGATGGATAGGAATTGGACAAGGTGGAACGGAATATGAACTCTGAGTTGGCGAACGCTGTGTCTGAGATTGGCTATTGATTGTGTGATATATTGTTGTTTTAATTGTTTTAATTGTTGACTATTTAATTGCTGGTTTTATATGTTATTGTATTTGTGTAGGCACCAAGATGTGCCTTTTGTAAGCCGCCCTGAGTCCCCCCTCGGGGGTTGAGAAGGGCGGGGTATAAGCACACGAAATAATAAAATAAATAATCTTTGCCTGGTGGTGAAAAGAGACCAAGAAGGGTCCAACAAAGCCCTTCTTGGAAGAGAGTTCCATAGCTTGAAAGGAGCCACTGAGAAGGCCCTCTCATGTGTCCTCATCAGAGCAGAGTTGGAACAGAGAGGAAGATTGTTAAACTTGTGCAGACTTCTATGGAGAGAGAGATGAACTTTCAGATAGATTTGTATAGAGCTTTGTTGATAATAAACAACTCTTTGAACTGAGTGTTTTCCGGGTAGTATGGCTATGTTCCAGAAGCATTCTCTCCTGATGTTTCATCCACATCTTTGGCAGGCATCATCAGAGGTTGTGAGGTCTGTTGGAAACAAGGCAAGTGAGGTTTATCTCTCTGTGGAATATCCAGGATGGGAGAAAGAACTCTTGTCTGTTTGAAGCAAGTGAGAATGTTGTAATTGGCCATTCAGTTCTAATCAAGGTGGCCAATTGCAACATTCTCACTTGCCTCAAGCAGGCTAGAATTTGTTCTCCCACTCTGGGCATGATTCCACAGATATATAAACGTCATTCGCCTAATTTCCAACAGATCTCAGAACCTCTGAGGATGCCTGCCATAGATGTGGGTGAAACACCAGGAGAGAATGCTTCTGGAACATATCCATATAGCCCAGAAAGCTCACAGCAACCTAGTGATTCCAGCCATGAAAGCCTTTGACGACTCTTTCAACTGTGCCTCAAAACAGGGCAGTGGCTAATAAACTTGCGCTAGCAAGAAACTGATATACTGCTTCCTTTCTTCTTGCCAAACTGGTACACCAACAGTGCACTGGTCTGTCTTCTGAAGGCACATCTATACTTGAACCATCATGTTTCAATGTATCAGAAAATGGGAGCTGTAGTTTGGTGATTTACCAGCGCTCTTTGGCAAAGATGACCAAAGACCTTGTAAATTGGTAACCCCCAGGAATCCATAGCAATACAAAAGTCAAAAAACAATTAAATGTGTGGTGGAGACACGATGAGGGCCATCTATAAATATATGAGGGAAAGTCATAAGGAGGAGGGAGCAAGCTTGTTTTCTGCTGCCCTGGAGACTAGGATGAAATGGTACAATGGCTTCAAACTACAAGAAAGGAGATTCCACCTGAACATGAGGAAGAACTTCCTGACGTGAGAGCTGTTCAGGAGTGGAACTCTTTACCCTGGAGTGTAGTGGAGGCTCCTTCTTTGGAGGCTGGATGGCCATCTGTCAGGGGTTCTTTGAATGCAATTTTCCTGCTTCTTGGAAAAATGGGGTTGGACTGGATGGCCCACGAGGTCTCCTCCAACTCTATGACTCTAAATAGTAACAGTGTGGTAAAAACAGAATTAAAATATAGTAAAATACACATGGCCGTTAAAACTCATATGGCAGTGAAAGCAGTGTCAAACTGTATTAATTCTGCTGTGATGCACTCTAACTTCTTTGAGCCAAGCGTTAACACATTTAGTGCTAGAAATAGAGACATCTCATGACATTGCAAATATCATACTTCAAATTGGGTGAAAGATGCATCCCCCACATTCATTATCCAGTCTCAACTCTTCAGCAGTCCCAGCACAATTTATTTGTCCCGTATCTGTTGCTGTAGTTAAGTTGTCAAGAACAGGCTAGCTTCTGAACCAGCTCTTTATTTCACTTTAAAGCTAGTCTGCAGTAAATCTAGTCGGTGGTGTAAATATGAAACTCTACATCTACATACCATCTAATCTCTTCATTTGCTCCTTTTTGCCCAAACATTCTTTTGGCATCAAAAGGAAGACTCTGTGCCTTCAACATAGGCCATTGGACTGGGGGTTGTCTTTGTTCCGACCTTCGCAGCCATTGAGAAAAGAGGGAACAGGAAAAGCTTCTCAGCTGCGAAATCTCCTTGAACCCAAGACAACCAGAGACTGTAATGTATATTTCCTTTACTCCTTTGAAACTTCCAGCTTATTGCCTTAAAGGGATAACTCTTTGTGAACAATAAAACCTATTTTGAGTTATCTACAGTGTTTTGGTCCTTGGGGTTCCAGGTCTTTAAACGAAGGCAAGAAGCAATCCCCTGGGGGAAAGATATCACGTCTATGTCTCTTTCATTGAGAGTTATAGCCCCCAGGTGCGACGGCATAAGGTCCAGTAAATGCCTTTTCTAGAAATGAGATGTGACCTAAAAGTGAGTTTTGTTGCTTTGCGGCTTGAAATGGCCCGTGGATTAAAAATGGCCCAGGTGTTAAAAATACATTGCAAATTCTCCCTCTCAACCCTTAGAGGTGTTATAGTGGCATATTAATTATTTGTTTGTTTATTTGTTATCTTTGCAGAAGGGAGGCAGAAATGTGTGTGAAAATAAATGCAGATGAAATACATAATTCTGAATTTTTGTGCAACCTCAAGAAAATTCATGCAGAAATGGGAGCACGATGAACCCCTGTTTAGAATAATGGAGAGAAAGCAAAATTGACAGCTCCATCTATCTCAGCTTGCGGGCAAGCTTCTAAAGACAACAACAACAGGAACAAGACTTTAAAAAAATCACACCCATTACACTGTTTCCTGAGGCCGAACCAATATTATACAGCTAAGCACTGCCTAACTTCAGCCCTACTTTTCTATTGAGACCTCACAAGATCCAGGCCTAAGGCATCTGAGCCAGAAGCAGAGAAAACCATAAACTAAACAGAGGGTGTTGTATTTTCCGTGGATGCGCTGCATTCCTTTGAAGTCACAATAAACATTGCTTATGTTGGCCTTCTGAAAAATGGGAAGTGTAGCCCGCATCTGAGTATGTACAAGGCTTCAGGGCAGTCCATTTTCCATTGGTACTATACTACCTCTCCTACTGTTTCGCTGAGATTAACAGCAATGCCAGGAGACAAAATTAAAGGCATAAAAAGAGCCTTCCAGGAATTCATTGGAGCTTCTTTTTTCATCAGCTCTTATCTTCCTGGCTGCAGGTTTTCCCGTCTCACTCATCTATCTTCTGTTGCTGCCATGTAAGTGACAGACAGCTTGTGCGTGTATGAAAGGCAGAGAGCCACACACCGGCACAGGGAATTGCATCAACACAAATAACCGGCAAATTATTCCTTGCAACAGCCCTAGGTTTGCACCTCTGGTTTTTCCATCTTTTCACAGCATTGCTATTGATTGTTGTTTATTCATTCAGTTGCTTCAGACTCTTCATGATCTCCTGGACCAGCCCACACCAGAGCTCCCTGTTGACTGTAGCCATCCCCAGTTCCTTCAAAGTCAAGCCAGTCACTTCAAGGATACCATCCATCCATCTTGCCCTTGGTCGGCCCCTCTTCCTTTTTCCTTCCATTTTCCCCAGCATCATTGTCTTCTCCAAGTTTCCTGGCTTCTCATTATGTGGCCAAAGTACTTCATCTTTGTCTCTAATATCCTTCCCTCTAGCAAGCAGTCAGGCCTATGGACTGGTTTGATCTTCTTGTGGTCCAAGGCACTCTCAGAATTTTCTTTCAGCACCACAGTTCAAAAGCATCTTTCTTCGCTCAGCCTTCCTTATGGTTCAGCTCTCACATCCATAGGTTGCTATGAGGAATACCATTGCTTTACCTATATGGATCTTCGTTGCCAGTGTGATGCCTCTACTCCTCAGTATTTTATCGATATTGGTCATTGCTCTCCTCTCAAGAAGTAAACATCTTCTCATTTCCTGTTTGCAGTCTGCGCCTGCAGTAATCTTTGTGCCTAGAAATACAAAGTCTGTCACTGCCCCCACACCACATTTTCCCCCTCTAATTGCCAGTTATCAATGAGTCTGGTTGCCATAATCTTGCTTTTTTGATGATTTCACTTTCTTCTTTCATCTTGGTATGAAGGCTCCTCAGCTCCTCCTCACTTTCAGCCATCAAAGTGGTATCATCTGTATATCTAATGTTGTTAATGTTTCTTCCAGCAATTTTAACTCCAGCCTTGGATTCGTCATGCCCCGCACATCGCATGATGTGTTCCGCATACAAGTTGAGTAGGAAGGGTGAGAATATACAGCCCTGCTGTACTCCTTTTCCAATCTTGAACAAGTCTGTTGTTACATGGTCTGTTCTTACCATTGCCACTTGGTTGTTGTACAGATTCCTCAGGAGACAGACATGGTGGCTGGATATCCCTATACCACCAAGAACTTGCCACAATTTATTATGATCCACACAGTCAAAGGCTTTAGAATAGTCAATAAAACAGAAATATTTTGCTCTTGATGGATTGTACAGTTCCAACAGTTGACTTGCGCCTATTAACAGGTTTTATTTTGCATGCGTGTGCATCATGGTTCATTGGAAGGAAGCTCATGTACTGATCAAACTTGTATCACAACTGCTAGAAATACAAGTATCAGGGAAATGCAATTTATGCCTCAAGTAAGAGGTGAGCATTCAAAGCATGTAATTATCTTAGGGTGGTTGCACACATTCACTATAATGCAGTTTGAAGCCAACTAAAGGCCTCCACAAAATGTAACCACTAATGCACTTTGCAGCTCACATCCAGCTGGAAACAGCATATTAAGAAAAACTCACCAGAAATTTCAAAATATGTCATAAAATCAATTGCAGCTAATTAGTTTGTATTCCATACAGAGCTGGACAGGGCTAGCACTGAAGCACTCAAAAAACATAGAAACACAGAGCACCAGAAAACAAAGACTTCCTCTCTGGAAAAGAAATTACAGTGTTATCATGGGAATACTTGCTTTTCAATCCTTTGCCTCCATTTGCTGTGCCCTGCTTCAGTCTAGTGTTGATCTTGAATGGACATGGCAATGCCCATCAGTGCATCCTGCTGGATGAGGCAACAAAAATATTCCTGGGTTCTGATTTATCTGCAATCAGTGGATCTTAGTGGTCAATGTCTCAGCCTGGAACCATTTCCTAAGGTGATTGTGTAGGCACTCTGCAGCAAACCAATTCTCTTTTATTCATATTCTGACTCAGTTTGAATGGCTGTGTAAAACCACCCTGAGTTGGATTCAGAAAAGAATTCCACAGCTCACAGCTCACTCCTTTCACCACATTGAATCCTGGGCAGATCTACCCTAATCCAAAAATTATATCCAGCATAAATAAACAGCTGTCTGTCTTCAAAACACACAGAGGCTTCCATTGAGGTTTTTCAGCGATATTAGCAAAGTATAGGAAACTTGGTGGATCTTGCAGAGTTTGCACCTGGACTTTTGGAGCAGATTGGCAGCAAGATTGGGTCTAATTCCCTGCACTGCTGCAGTTCCTAGTCAGATATGGAGCTCTGTCACGAAGCCTGGCCATTGTCTGTGATGTCTATGATGTCAGACTGGGGCATCTGTGTGATCAGCAGAATGACACACAGTAGCCAGGCACTCAGAGCTCTGTAGCCAGCTAGGAGAAGCAATGATAGTGACATGGACATGGTGACAGCCATCTGGACAACTACCCCTGATTCAGCAGCTACTTGGTGGACCCAGAGATTCTCCAAGGCAGATGTACACTGGACTAACCTGCATGGTGTAGAGAAACCCCATACAAGATCCTTACCCTTCACTGATCTTTCAGATGTCTTCTCCATCTTCCCTCCTACTCTAATTTCTTGGCACTTTTGGGTGGCATGTTGCTAGTGGAGGAATGCCACTCTGCTTTCTTGTGCCTCATATACTATGAAATAGACTTAGAAGCAGGTTCTGGGAAATGGTTGTTAATCCATTATGGCTACATTTTTTGTTGGTTGGCATTATAACAGTAAGTTTAAATTGCTTTTAAAAAGTAACTTTTCAAACTCAGTGTTCAATTAGGGATACAATTAGAGGTCCTTTCCTTAGATGCCTCCCTGCAACAATCTGCTTGTTTGGCCAACATTCCACAGAGTATTGTGAACTAAAATTGTGGGCTTTTTTGGTAGCATGACACAATTTGCAATGCACTGTGGGTCTATAAAATAGCATCTGCTAGAGAGGAGTTGAGAGCCAGAACAGTTTAGCAATTTGAGCATTGGGTTATGACTCTGGAAACCAGAATCTGAATCCCTGCTTGGCCATGGAAACCCACTGGGAAGTCACATTCTCCCACTCTCATAGAAAAACAATGGAAAGCCAACCTGACCAAGAAAACCCAGTGAATTTCCTGAGCTGCAACCTTCCCTTGGCTTTTTTTTCATTGATACAACTGTCCTTCCCTCTCTCTGATGTAGAGGTGTCAAATGTGTGGCCCTCCAGATGTTTGGGACTCCAACTTCCAGAAGCCCTAGCCAGCTTGTCCAATGGCCAGGAGTTCTGGAGACTGACGTCCGAAACACTTGGAGGGCCACAAGTTTGACACCACCTTCTGTAATGTCGCCCACTCTTGTTCCATGTGCCTTGCAACTGCACCTCTCAACTGTTCTCCTTCCCTTCCCATTCATCCCTCACCTTTCTCCTCCTTCTCTCATTCTCCCTTACGTGTCCCATCCTTGCCTTGTGTACCTCCGTCATATCTTGCTCCCTTCACCTCATAATGTTTACTTTTCCTTCCTTCCTATTTCCTCCCTCCATCCCCTCAAACCTTTGCAATGCAACTCTGCACAGATTACCCTCCCTTTCCTCTGCTTCAAATTCAGATGTGGACTTGTTTCCAAGAGAATAATTTTTCAGAAGAGAGTAGCATCATTTGACCCTCATCTTGGCTCTTGGAATAGCTAGAGACCTTCATAAGAAAAAAACCCCCAGCTTTGGAACATGATAATAATTCATTTCTAGAAGTTTTATATATGTTTTCTGATGTCTTTAGCAACTTCTCTGAAGCCCTCTCTCATTGTCCCCAGGGGTCCTGACCCCCAGATGGAGAAATGCTGCCTTGGGGTCAACATAAGTCAGAAATGTTTGGAAGGCACACAACCACAACAGTGGTTTTGCTTCTAACTCACCCAACTACAGTTGTAGCAATTTTAATGAATTGTAAAATGGTTCAAAAAAGAATCAAACATAAACTTGAAATTATCTAGGTACGTGGAACTGGTATTGGAGCGCTCTCGGGCTAAATGCCTAAGGACTCCTTAAAGGAAGTTAAAAGCTTTTCAGGATGACATTTCCAAGGGATTTGCTTATACATGTAAATAACTATACATTACCAAATATTTTTCCCAGGAGCAAATCTCCGTCTCAAAGTCAAACAACCCCCTCAGGTGCTTTTGGGAGGGGGCAGCGGGATCTATCCTTTCAGCTCTGACTGTGACAAATCTGTTCTCTGAATCCATCCCTTTTTTAATCTAAATGTCAGGTAGGAAATTAAAACTCCGCTGAAAAGGAGTGTATTACCAGCGTTTTATTAGATCACAAACAATTTAATAACCAGATAGAAGGAGAAGGTCATTCCCTTGTCAGCCAGACTTATCTCATAAATTAGGCATCAGAGGGCTCCCTTTATATTCCTCGAATGCCCACCCTCCCCTCGCCCCATTCACAAAAGCATCTTTCACCGGATAGAATTATCAAACTTGATGAAGGGCCTCTGTCCATAGCAAACAGATAACAGATGAAAAGAGGGAGCGGCGCAATACAATTATTGCCTGAGAATATATGGAAGGGGCATCTTCAAAATACTTACTTTACCCCATTAGTGGTGGAGTAAAATGCCAAGGACACGGCTGCTTGATGAATGAATATGGATCACTCTCAAGGTCAATCAACACCAGAAAGGAAAGTAAGGAAAAAGGGATGGTTGGCCATGAAATATTGATTCAGAACAGGATCAAATTGGACGGGAAAAAAGGCAATCAGTAAACAAACTCTTTCCTAGGGTGAGGGCCAGATTTGGGCTCTAGAAGACTATGGTTTGAATTCCTGCTCAGCCGTAGAAGTCCATGGGGTAAACCTAAACAAGTTAAAGTCTCTCAGGCTGAAAGTAAGGCAATGACAAACCACTGATTAATTCTTGCCCAACTAACCCTATGATAGATTTGTCAGAGTTGACCTGAAGGCAAAAGACTTTCTCATCTAAGTAGCGTTTGGCTGAGGAGAAGCAGGCATTCACTGCTTTATATTCAGATGAGTGTCAGCCTTTCTTGTAGAATGTATTGTCGAAGGCTTTTTATCACATACACATTTAAAACAGATCATTAAAATACATCACATTAAACACATTTGATTAAAATCATGCCAGTTTAAAAATCATTGTCTGGGACAGTCCATCGTCCTACATATCACATTGAGTCTTATCCCAGTTGCTGCTGTTACTGTTCAAATGCTCAATCCCACAACCAGGTCTTTAGTTTCTTTCTAAAGGACAGGAGGGAGGGGGCCAGTCTGATGTCACTAGGAAGGGAGTTCCACAACTGAGGGGCCACCACAGAGAAGGCCGTGCCTCACGTCCCTACCAGTGGTGGGATCAAGAGCAGGGCCTCAACCACCTTTGTGATGGTTCGTAATAGAAGATACATTTGGACAGGTAATCTGGGCCGGGACCGTACAGAACTTTAAAGGTTAAAACCAGCACTTTGAATTGTGCTCGGAAGTTGACTGGCAGCCAGGCCTGTAGCCGGGGGGGGGGGGGGGGGGGGGGGGGGGGGGGAGGGAGGAACAGGAGATTGCTCTTCGGGGACTCCTCGGCGGCCTGCTCCTGTTGTCTCAGCCCCATTCTTAACTAGGAATCAGGCCTGTAGCCCCCCTGAAATTTTTCAGGTTAAAAAAAACTGGTTTACTCATGAATTTTAACTGGTTAACCAAATCCCCATGCTAAGTCTATGAGATGCAAAAAATTAAGAGTCCCTCCAGAACTGCAAGCACTATTTCAAGCAAATATTGACAATTTATTCACACTGTCATTACTTGCAGCAATAGCCGATGTAGCGAAGCAACCAAGTTGGGGGGGGTGTTGAATGCTCTCATTAAGGAGGCCAGACTTGGTGGAGGTGGTTGACAGGGGCGGAGCTGCAGGCTATTGAAGGCTGCTCTGTCCCTGCTGTGCTCTTTGCGTCAGCTTTCAACCCCCCCCCCCCCCGGTGAAATTTTCATCTCCCCTGAAATTTTCAACCCCTCCCGAAATTTTTTCCTGCCATAGCAGAGGTGTTGTATGTTCTCTGTATGTCGCTCCAGTGAGCAACCTGGCTGCCGCAAGCTGGACTAATTGAAGCTTCCAAACAGTCTTCAAAGGCAGTCCCACGTAGAGTGCATTGCAGTAATCTATTTAGGATGTAACAAGAGCGTGGACCACCGTGGCCAAGACAGATCTATGTTCTCACCATGAGATGACAGTGAGATGACCTCACTGTAATGTCGTGTGTCTTCATACATTTCTAATACAAAGCAGAAGTTTTCAGTTCACATGGCTGTGGTAGATGTGAGTACGGGAACACTTCTGTATTCATGGAACCACATAGATTCCTCAATTAAATGAGATAGTTCTAAAAAATCCGATAAAATATTTAAGCAGCTGCTAAGCCTGCTGTGCTCATCATTACACATCTTGCACTGATTTGAAAAGATGCATATGGAGCCCGCCTTGGCAAACTTCTAGGAACTTCTTGACTGGTGTGAGCTCCAATTTATTTGGTGGAAAACTCTTGTTGTTTTATTTGCTTACAACAACATTCATGGAAATGCAGCCATATTTTAAAAGTTTAATTTCCCTTTGCTTTTGCAAAAGGTACACGGTGCTAGATCCTTGGACAATAAATTCCTAAGGACGCAAGTAGTTCAACATCCTGAGCTTGCATAAATCCTGTGTGGAGGATTAGATCTAGCAGATACAAAGCACAAGCATCCATAAAAAAGATAATGGGTAAAATAAATTGTTGTACCTACAGAGAGGGAAACCAGTCACCAAAAGCAACACATGCTCTATTGAAATGAATACGGGTGACATTGAGGAAAGTCTACGGCTACCACATTGGCATGTATATAGCATCAATGATGTGCTATGTCATTTAGAAGCTAATAAGTGATGCAGGGATGGTCGATATATATCTGGTGGTGCTTGCACCGTCATCTGCCTGTACAGCCTCCAGAAATACTCTGGCCTAGTCCCCTACACAACTATTAATCATCATGGTTTGAGTGTGTGGGGATAGCTCAGGCTCAGTTCATGTACATGTTGTTGTGTGCCTTTAAACTGTTTCCAATTTAGGGTGACCCTGAGGCATACCTATCATGGGGATTTCTGCAGCTGAGAATAGTTTAAAGGTCAGCGGTCCTAAAGGTCAGCAGTTTGAAACCAGGGAGTGGGGTGAGCTTCCACTGTTAGCCCCAGCTTCTGCCAACCTAGCAGTTCAAAAATATGCAAATGTGAGTAGATCAATAGGTGGTGAGTAGATCAATAGGTGGAGCCCCCGGTGGCGCAGTGGGTTAAAGCCCTGTGCCGGCAGGACTGAAGACCGACAGGTCGCAGGTTCGAAACCGGAGAGAGGCGGATGAGCTCCCTCTATCAGCTCCAGCTCCTCATGCGGGGACATGAGAGAAGCCTCCCACAAGGATGATAAAAACATCAAATCATCCGGGCGTCCCCTGGGCAACATCCTTGCAGACAGCCAATTCTCTCACACCAGGAGTCACTCCTGACACGACAAAAAAATATAAAATTAGGTACTTACTTACTTAGGCGATTCCTCATTGACCGAGTAGGATAATCCTCCAGGGTGAGTCCATAGGTGACTATGGAGCCCTATTCTTTATCTGCATCTTCTCCCGCAGTGAGGGCATTGGTTTCCAGGTGGAAGGCGGTCCCGGTCGGGGTTGGCTTGACGCTCCTTCCTCTTGGTACGTTTCTCTCTTTCGCCCTCCATTCATGCCTCTTCAAATTCTGCAGCACTGCTGGTCACAGCTGACCTCCAGCTGGAGTGCTCATAGGCCAGGGCTTCTCAGTTCTCAGTGTTTATGCCAGAGTTTTTAAGGCTGGTTTTGAGCCCATCTTTAAATCTCTTTTCCTGTCCTCCAACATTCAATTTTCTGTTCTTTTTTTTTTTAATCATTTTTTATTGTGTTCAATTTTCTGTTCTTGAGTTTGGAGTAGAGCAACTGCTTTGGGAGACGGTGGTCAGGCATCTGGACAACGTTGCCGGTCCAGCGGAGTTGATGGCGGAGGACCATCGCTTCAGTGCTGGTGGTCTTAGCTTCTTCCAGCACGCTGACATTTGTCTACTTGTCTTCCCAAGAGATTTGCAGGATTTTCCAGAGGCAGCGCTGATGGAATCGTTCCAGGAGTTGCATGTGACATCCGTAGGCAGTTCACGTTTCACGGCATATGGCAGGGTTGGGAGGACAATAGCTTTATCAACAAGCACCCTGGTATCCCTACGGATGTCCCGGTCCTCAAACACTCTCTGCTTCATTTGGAAAAATGCTGCACTCAGGCGGTGTTGTATTTCGGTGTCTATGTTTACTTTGGTGGGGAGGTGGCTGCCAAGGTAGCGGAAATGGCCAACGTTTTCTAATGTTACACCATTAAGCTGTATCTCTGGCATTGGAAAGGGGTTGGCTGGTGACTGTTGGAACAGCATTTTGGTTTTCTCGATGTTCAGTGATGGGCCGAGCTTCTCGTATGCTTCTGTGAAGGTGTTTAGAGTGGCTTGTAGATCAAAGGTACCGCTTTGGCAGGAAAGTAACAGTGCTCCATGCAGTCATGCTAACCTAGGAGATGGAGAAGAGTGCCATCCCTCAGAGTTGGACACAAATAGACTTAATGTCAAGGGGAAATGCTTACACTCACACAATTACATAGTGGTTGGATTATATCACCTTTTGGATGAATACCAACATTTTGCAACTCACTGGCTATCTGCTAGTGTTTTTCCTTATGACCCCATTGTATAACATGGGCTATTTTCACAATCGACATGAATTAAATCGTACATTGAATGCATGGATGAATAGCTATGCTCCGTCTGATACATGCAATGAGTACCCTTATGGAATTAAATTAACACAACCATTGTTAGGTAGGACTGAAATATCTACTCTACTGTGTCCTTCCAGATAGGATACAAAGCTAGGATGAGCCTTGAAGCTGAACAGGAAGGCACCCAGACAGTAAACAATAAATTTGGTCAAAGGACCCAACTTGCAAACAATATTGGTCAAGACAGATAAAGTTTATCCTAAACACATTTTTGTACAATTTCAGAGTTATGCAAACAATGTGCATGAGCAATATCTAATGCATATGTAGTAAACCTTATCTGAGGTCTATGTGGTCCAGAATGTAACCAGAGAAGATTTGTTGTTTATGAGGATGTTCTCAGGGTCTGGCACTATAACCACAACATCCGGTGGAGCAGTTGTACGAACCTAATACTGCAGTTAAAGCATTTATAGCATAGCACTCAGGTCTCGGCAGTGACCAGGGGAGCATTTGTACAGTTAAAACTTGTGCGCCAGCTGCGCCCGTACCTTGGGAAGTCTGACTTGGCCATGGTAGTCCATGCTCTAGTTACATCCCGTATAGACTACTGCAACTCTCTCTACATGGGGTTGCCTTTGAAGACAGTCCGGAAGCTTAAACTAGTCCAACGAATGGCAGCCAGGTGGTTTACAGGAGCGGCGCTCAGGGAGCATACAACCTCCCTGTTATCTCAACTCCACTGGCTGCCAGTTTGCTACCGGGCCCAATTCAAAGTGCTGGCTTTGGCAAATAAAGCCCTAAACGGTTCTGGCCCAACTTACCTGTCTGAATGTATCTCCCCTTACGAACCACTGAGGACTTTAAGATCATCTGGGGAGGCCCTGCTCTTGGTCCCGCCTTCGGCACAAGCACGTTTGGCGGGAACGAGAGACAGGGCCTTCTCAGTGGTTGCCCCTCAGCTATGGAACGCCCTCCCTAGGGAGATCAGATCTGCTCCCTCCCTCTTGACATTTTGGAGGCAAGTTAAAACGTGGCTATTCGAGCAAGCGTTTACAAATACAGAGTAGCGAATATAGGAAATCGAATGACCTGACAATGCTTGAGAATAATGAGACGCTGATGATGTTGCTTTTTTTGCTTTTGTGATGTCTTATACTGTTTAATTTTTTTTATCTATTATGTTTTATGTATACTGATTTGTTGGAAACCGCCTTGAGTCGCCAATTGGCTGAGAAAGGCGGTATACAAACACAGAAAATAAATTAATAATTTTTATGCCAACACCATGAACTTTGGGGCTGTAATCATGTGTAGCTCAACATTAGTGTAGTAGTAATGCATGCTGAACTTGATCACCTCTTGACCTGTTGCAGAACTACCGGATTCTCAACTTGATCACAGCAATTCATGCCTGAAGAAGTGCCATGAAGATCTGGCAGAGAATCTGGCTATGTCACCATAGCTACATATTAAGTTATTGCAGCATCTTCTGGGGTCTGATAGGATGGCTTCCATGATACACTTTCTTTTCTCCAGAAACCAATCTGGGCTTTATGGTCGTTCAGAGGTGGTGGGGCCTTGGTTACTACAGAAGGAAGAAAGGAATTAGGTTCTTGTGGGTTTTTTCGGGCTATAGGGCCATGTTCTAGAGGCATTCTCCTGACGTTTCGCCTGCATCTATGGCAAGCATCCTCAGAGGTAGTGAGGTCTGTTGGAATTAGGACAATGGGTTTATATATCTGTGGAATGGCTGGGGTGGGGCAAAGAGCTCTTCTCTGCTGTAGCTAGGTGTGAATGTTTCAACTGACCACCTTCATTAGCATTTGAAGGCCTGGCTGAGCCTGGGAAAATCTTTTGTTGAGAGGTGTTAAGATGTGCCTAGTTGTTTCCTCTCTGCTGTTTTGCTGTTGTAATTTTAGAGTTTTTTAATACTGGTAGCCAGATTTTGTTCATTTTCATGGTCTCTTCCTTTCTGTTGAAATTGTCCACATGCTTGTGGATTTCAATGGCTTCTCTGTGTAGTCTGACATGGTGGTTGTTGGTGAGGTCCAGCATTTCTGTGTTCTCAAATAATATGCTGTGTTCAGGTTGGTTCATCAGGTGCTCTGCTATGGCTGACTTCTCTGGTTGAAGGAGTCTGCAGTGCCTTTCATGTTCCTTGATTCGTGTTTGGGCAATGCTGCGTTTGGTGGTCCCTATGTAGACTTGTCCACAGCTGCAGAGAGGAAACAGCAGAGAGGAAACAACCAGGCACATCTTAACACCTCTCAACAAAAGATTTTCCCAGGCTCAGCCCCACCCCAGCCATTCCACAGATATATAAACCCATTGTCCTAATTCCAACAGGCCTCACTATCTCTGAGGATGCTTGCCATAGATGCAGGCGAAACGTCAGGAGAAATGCCTCTAGAACATGGCCCTATAGCCTGAAAAAAAACCACAAGAACCTGGTGATTCCAGCCAAGACAGCCTTCGACAATACAAAAAAGGAATATTAACCTCTGCAACCACCAAAAATAAACATACAGGTGAAGGGTTATCTTAGGCCATATTTGCAAGGGCTAAAAAGTAGAACAGCATGCACAGGCAAACTTACACGCATACTGGTAACAAGCTTCCAAACTCTATCTACCAATATAATTATGAAGACTAAGAAATCCCAATTTGTTTCACTGAAGAAATATTGGATGGAGAATATTTCTCTGAGCAAACTCTGATATAGTTTCATAGAATACATGCCAGATGCTTTCCAGATTGAAATGTCAAGGTTTATATTCCAGGAAATTGAATATTTCTATTTTTTTCCCTGTTGCTACATACACTCTGCAAAGCAGAAATGTATGAGCATGAATTTATCTCGCTCATCATGAACCTGGGAAGCCGAGAGCCTCTGGGGGTTGGCTGCATCTAAATTGAGGCTGTAGTTTACCTTGATGGGACATCACCTATGGCTATGAGCTAGATTTTAAACTAGAGGCAGAGGACTGGAATGAACCGAGCTCACCAGCCTGATTCTGAATTTACATTTCCTTTGGCAAATGCATGCCCACTTGAATACAGAAGGAACATTGCAAGTGTGTTTTCTCATGCCCAGTTGCAGCTTTGATCACGCTTACCCATAATGCAACTGGACAAGAAAAAATACGAACAAGATGTCAGCGACATAACGTTCTTTATATAACATGGTATGGGTCTTACTTTGCTTGTAAAATCAGTGAACCATCGAGATATATACGGCCTACCATACATATATTATGGCTGAGAAATATTACATTTGTGGATTACAAATTATTATTTATTATTTATTAACCATATTTATATACCACCTTTCTCAGCCTGAAGGCGACTCAGGGCGGTTTACAAATGGCACAATTCAATGCCTACAATAACAAAGAACAATTAAAACATTTAGCATAAATAACATTTGATAAAATAAAATAAAACCGATAAAAGTATAAATCCACAGCAGCTCATTACTAAAATCATTACCCAATCGCATTGTCCAGTCGTTCCGAAGATCAGAGTTTGTCTGCTATGCTGCATTTGGGAAAGCTTGCTCAATTAGGAGAGTGGAGGTCGATCTGATATCCCTAGGAAGGGTGTTTCATAGCCAAGGGGCCACCGCTGAGAAGGTCCTGTCCCTCGTTCCCACCAACTGAGTCTGTGAAGAAGGTGGGACTGAGAGCAGGGCCTCCTCAGAAGATTTTAGGGTCCTAGATAGTTCATAAGGAGAGATACGTTCAGACAGGTAAGCTGGGCCAGAACCGTTTAGGGCATTATAGGCCAAAGCTAGCACTTTGAATTGTGCTCGGTAGCAAACTGGCAGCCAGTGGAGCTGGCGCAACAGAGGAGTTGTGTGCTCCCTGAGCACCGCTCCTGTTAACAACCTGGCTGCTGCCCATTGGAGCATTTGAAGCTTCCAAACAGTCTTCAACGGCAACGCGACAAGAGAGCATTGCAGTAGTCTATACGGGATGTAACCAGAGCGTGGACTACCATGGCCAAGTCAGGCTTCCCAAGGTACGGGCGAGCTGGGTCACAAGTTTTAACTGTGCAAATGCTCCCCTGGTCACTGCCGAAACCTGGGGTTCCAGGCTTAGCGATGAGTCCAGGATCACACCCAAGCTGTGAACCTGAGTCTTCAGGGGGAGTGTAACCCCATCCAACACAGGCTGTAACCCTATGCCCTGTTCGGCCTTGCAACTGACCGGGAGTACCTCTGTTTTGTCTGGATTCAATTTCAATTTGTTCGCCCTCATCCAGGTTGTCACAGCAGCCAAGCACTGGTTCACGACCTGGACAGCCTTCTTAGTGGGAAGGAGTGACAGAGTTGGACATCATCTGCGTACAGGTGACACCGCACCCCAAAACTCCGGATGATCTCTCCCAACGGCTTCATATAGATGTTATACAACATGGGAGACAGTATAGAACCCTGCAGGACTCCACAAAACAATGGTTGCAGGGTCAAGCAGATGTCTCCCAACTACGGAGGCAGAGAAGATTGGGACACAAAAGTTTAAAATAAATAAATAAATAAATAAATAAATGATAAACACTTTCTGGGAGCAACCTTCTAGGAAGGACTGTAGCCATTGTAAAACAGTGCCTCCAAGTCCCATTCCCTCGAGGTGTCCCAGAAGGATACCGTGGTCATTGGTACCCTGAGAGGTCCAGCAGAACCAACAGGGACACACTCCCCCTGTCATCCACTAAAGCGACCAAGGCTGTCTCAGTCCATGTCCTGGCCTAAAGCCAGACTGGGCTGGATCCAGATAATCCGTGTCTTCCAAGAATACCTGGAGTTGTGACGCCACCACACATTCCAGGACTTTGCCCAAGAAGGGGAGATTGGAAACAGGCCAATAGTTGTCGAATTGAATGGGGTCCAGTGATGTTTTTTTGCAACAGCGGTTGAAAAATCCCTCAGGCAGATGATCAGGAAATGCACAATTCCAGAGATGTGCTGGCTTGTATCACCCCTCAATCAGCTGTAGATGTAGTATGTAGATGCACCAGACCTTGGGAAACAGCTTTTTTGGGACCACAGTTTCTAGAATTCTATAGTTGTTGGTTATGCTATCTGAGGGAGGTGGGTCTGGGAGTTGTGGTCCAAATGGACTTTTCCATGTTCTAAATATACCTGGATAGGTATTGAATAAGACCTTCTTTTTTCTGAATACATACACACACAAAATACTGTTGTATATTCCAGAAATCTATTTTGTATACAGAAAACAATGTGCCTTTTTTGCATGAAAGAGTTGTATCAAAAATGTTATGAATTCAGAATAGTTACCAAGAACTTCAGAGTCCTTTGGGTTCACATGCAGAGAGGAGAAAACTATAGAAATTATTATTATTATTTTGCATCTGAATCACCCCCATTTCCCTTCTAATGTATACCACATACAAATGTTGATCAGAGTAATGGTGAAATGATACTTCAAGCGTGGAGATAGGTAGAAATAACTTAAAGGCACAAAACAATAACATTGTGAGGTCAATCCCTCCAACACATCAGAGGATAGCAAGTTAGTTTAGAAACAATAAGAAACTCCCACCCCTAGAAACACCCACCCTAGTACTTTTATTTATTGCCTGAGGGATCTCACTTATTCCGTTTGAAGAATCTTTTAGCTGGATGGTCTAAAGATGAGCTTGATGCAAAGTCTGTATTTTGCTGCTTCTACTGGATGATTAAGATTGAGAATTGCCAATGAGAAAATGGCAGAAAATCCATCTGAGTATTGTCGAAGTCTTTCATGGCCGGAATCACTGGGTTGTTGTAGGTTTTTTCGGGCTATGTGGCCATGTTCTAGAGGCATTTCTCCTGACGTTTCGCCTGCATCTATGGCAAGCATCCTCAGAGGTAGTGAGGAACCTCTGAGGATGCTTGCCATAGATGCAGGCGAAACGTCAGAAGAAATGCCTCTAGAACATGGCCATATAGCCTGAAAAAACCTACAACAACCCAAATCCATCTGAGTTCCATCACTATGTAAAGTGATCTGTACAGAATTCCATTCAGAGTTTCATGGACATTATTTCAGTAGGCATTTTCTTGGATAGTCTGCAGGATAGATGCTATTTGCACCATAGTTTTACAAGGTCCTTACCCTGCCCTCCATAGAATGCTAGTGCCTCATCAAATCCATAGCATTGAAATGGTAGTTCAAGTGGTATCAAATTGCATTAACTCTATAGTGTTAAATGCATCCTATTTTCTAACTTGTCATGTCAACATCCTATAGAATCTTGGGATTTATAGTTTAGTTATGAATTGTTGCTTTAGGGTTGAGACAGAGGCAGCCCTAGATAATTTTCAACGGTAAGCAAACAGTATTTTGGCACCCCACCCCAACCAATCACTGATATATATTTTCTGTTTGTCATGGGAGTTCTGTGTGCCATATTTGGTTCAATTCCATCATTGGTGGAGTTCAGAATGCTCTTTGATTGTAGGTGAACTATACATCCCAGTAACTACAACTCGCATATGTCAAGGTCTATTTTCCCCCACGAGCGCCTCTGGGCAAAATCAACTATACTGCAAATGCTTACTTTGCGTAATGGGTTGAGCCACCCCTGGATTGAGAGTTCTATATAACCTCTCCAAATGGAAAATCCTAGAATTCCACATAATGTTACCATAGCTGTTATGACAGAACCATAGTGCTTTAATTGTGCAGTGAGAAAGGGCCCCATATTCTTTTATTAGAACATATGTGTGTGCACTCGTATTGAGGAACTCACCATAGAAAGCTCCCTGTAAGGATTGCTGCCACCCATATTCAGATTTAGGTGAATAATAATCCCAATTTTCAGATCAATTGATGCCATTTATATAAGGGAAACATTTAAAAAGTAACCCATTCCGCCTCCCTTTTGAAAAACTGGAAAACAAATCCACAATGACAGGAGCTGCTTTGTATGTGTCATCTATAGCGAGTCCTGCTGTTGCAAAACCCTGGTGAGAACCAATCCACAAACTTGTTTATCTGAGTGTGAACAAAGATGACAGATTCCAGACAACACCAATGCACAACAGCATCCCAATTAGCCTCTGCAACATTAACAAGTATGCACTGATCATCTTCACTAAATGTTTCCCCCTCTCTAGTGATGCTAATTGAAATTAATCAGATTTAGGAAGCTGAACATAAAGGAAAGGAACACTATGTTAAAAGGAGACGACGTGTCTGATTTTACTCTGGATCTCATGTACTTGGAAACAAGAGATGTAAATATACTCTAGAGCCAAAATGGTAATTAGGAGGCCCTCTGGAAATTGTTGGACTGTAAGTCCTCACAGCCTTAGCCAAATGAATCAATATGAATAGTTTTGGGAACTGGAGTCCAAAAAACATGTGCTCGCTTACATGCATTCCTGTATTAGAGGTATCCTGTGCTTCTCCAACTAGAAGATACGAGTGAATGTAGTCTTGGTTTCTGTCATCCTATCATAGCTGTATAACTATCTAGGATATCAGCCATAGCAGAGCACCTGATGAACCAACCTGGACACAGCATTTTATTTGAGAACACAGAAATGCTGGACCACTCTCACAACCATCATGTCAGACTACACAGAGAAGCCATTGAAATCCACAAGCATGTGGACAATTTCAACAGAAAGGAGGAAACCATGAAAATGAACAAAATCTGGCTACCAGTATTAAGAAACTCTAAAATTGCAACAGCACAACAACAGAGAGGAAACAAACAAGGACATCTAATCACCTCTCAACAAAAGATTGCTCCAGGCACTGCCAGGCAATCAAATGCTAATCAAGGTGGTCAGTTGAAACATTCACACCTAGCTCCAGCAGACAAGAGTTCTTTGTCTCACCCTGGTCATTCCACAGATATATAAACCCTTTTTCCTAGTTCCAACAGACCTCACTACCTCTGAGGATGCTTGCCATAGATGCAGGCGAAACATCAGAAGAGAATGCCTCTAGACCAGGGGTCCTCAAACTACGGTCCCCAGATGTTTTTGGCCCTCAACTCCCAGAAATCCTAACAGCTGGTAAACTGGCTGGGATTTCTGGGAGTTGTAGGCCAAAAACATCTGGGGACCCCAGGTTGAGAACCACTGCTCTAGACCATGGCTATACAGCCCGAAAAAACCTACAACAACTCAGTGATTCCGGCCATGAAAGCCTTCAACAATACATATCTAGGATATCTTATCTACCTTTTCATCTGCTTATAGACCAGAGATAGTGCAATATGGATGTTTACAATTTTGTCAGCTTTATCTTGGCTCATTGCACTCCTCTATATAACATTCTTCCCCTATTTGGTGCTTTTGTAGCAATACAGTACAACTCCCTCATCCACATTCACAGTCTTATTTACCTACCTATACTCAAAACATCTACCACCCTCAGATGTGTTTGTGGGCCCCTCAAAGTCCTCCTAGATTTTGGCAATTGCCCCCCTTTGCCCTTCCCATTTATCTATCTCAATTGTCTCTGAGACAAATATGGATTTTTAAAAATTTAATGGAAGAGGAAGTAACCAGTATCTTTATTTAACTAGCTCCTCCAAATTTATCTTCAATGGACTCCAAGCAAACTCTCCCCAGAGTCAGAATGCTTTCCATCACTGCAAACCTAGCTTTGCATTGTCCTGAGGAATCAAGTTGACAGCTTGATGAATTAGGTTCTGATTGCATAAAACAGGAAAAGAAAGGGAAGGGTATGAGAATTGTTGACACTAACTTGGAAGCTCAAGTTTGAGCAGGAAACCACCTTTGAGTCTACTTGGTTAGTGGACATTTTGTTGACATCCAGAAATAGCATCAGTGATAATGTTTTTGATCAGATACTTCTAGTTTTCTTTATATGGGAAAACAAAGATAGGATTGGTTGGAAAGATAGCTTCCATTTATAGGCAGGACTCAGCTGAAATGGTAGATTTCATGCTGTGTTTTCATGTTACAATCTGCAACAATCTTGTAGAACATGATTGCAGAGTATCCATGATCTTAGGTTGCTGTAAGTTTTTTGGACTGTATGGCCATGTTCCAGAAGCATTCATAGAATCATAGAATCATAGAATCAAAGAGTTGGAAGAGACCTCATGGGCCATCCAGTCCAACCCCCTGCCAAGAAGCAGGAATATTGCATTCAAATCACCCCTCGACAGATGGCCATCCAGCCTCTGTTTAAAAGCTTCCAAAGAAGGAGCCTCCACCACACTCCGGGGCAGAGAGTTCCACTGCTGAACGGCTCTCACAGTCAGGAAGTTCTTCCTCATGTTCAGATGGAATCTCCTCTCTTGTAGTTTGAAGCCATTGTTCTGCGTCCTAGTCTCCAGGGAAGCAGAAAACAAGCTTGCTCCCTCCTCCCTGTGGCTTCCTCTCACATATTTATACATGGCTATCATATCTCCTCTCAGCCTTCTCTTCTTCAGACTAAACATGCCCAGCTCCTTAAGCCGCTCCTCATAGGGCTTGTTCTCCAGACCTTGATCATTTTAGTCGCCCTCCTCTGGACACATTCCAGCTTGTCAATATCTCTCTTGAATTGTGGTGCCCAGAAATGGACACAATATTCCAAATGTGGTCTAACCAAAGCAGAATAGAGGGGTAGCATTACTTCCTTAGATCTAGACACTATGCTCCTATTGATGCAGGCCAAAATCCCATTGGCTTTTTTTGCCGCCACATCACATTGTTGGCTCATGTTTAACTTGTTGTCCACGAGGACTCCAAGATCTTTTTCACACGTACTGCTCTCGTTCCTGATGTTTCGCCTGCATCTATGGCAGACATCCTCAGAGGTTGTGAGGTCTCAGAGGTTGTGAAGACCTCACAACTCTGAGAATGCCTGTGATAGATGCAGGCAAAATGTCAGGAAAGAATGCTTCTGGAACATGGCGATACAGCCCAAAAAACTTACAGTAACCCAGTGATTCTGGCCATGAAAGCCTACGACAACACGTTATCCATGATCTTCTTTATCCCATTTCCCCCTTTCTTAGCCCATTCTTAGCTTGGCAATATGCCCATAAACTAGGAGTACCAAATTGCAAATTGTTCTCATTGTTCATAGTTCTCCTTGGTATTTTGCTGGCTTTAAAAAGGAGGGCAGTTGGTTGTGTTGATGTTCAAGTTAGCAACCTTTGCATGCCTATATTAATTGCTAGTTGCATATTTGCTCACCTTCTATTTGTTTGCTTTTATCACATTTGCTCTCATCTAACTTATTTTCCTCCAGCACCTCCTTCTTTTCTCTCACTTTCATTAGGCCATGAAATGTGTGCTCAAATTGTATTCAAATAACATAATTGACCCATTTTTCAAAGATGATTAAGCTTACAGTTGAACCCTGTGTCCATGGATTTTGCACCTACATACTCGACCATTCATGACTTGAAAATATTAGAAAATATCCTTAAAAGCAAAACTTGATTTTGTCATTATAGATAAGAGACATCATATCATGAAACTTCAGCAGCCACAGATTTTGTATCCACAGGGCGATACTGTAACAAGGGTTAGGGTTAAGGTAGCAGATACCAAGGGCCTGCTTTATTTCATTTCTCTGCTAGATCCAATGTTGGTGAGTGGGACCTGTTATTGTTCAATGTCTGCATTCCCAATTTGACGCTTCTGCTGTTGTTCTTTCACTCAAATTTCTCATCAATTTGAAGCATCCAGAATGTGTTATTAACTTTTTAAAGAGGTTGCAGGACACAGTAACATTTTTTCAAACAATACATAAGATGTATTGTCGAAAGCTTTCATGGCCAAAATCCATGGGTTGTTGTAGGTTTTTCCGGGCTATATGGCCATGTTCTGGAGGCAATTTTCCTCCTGACGTTTCGCCTGCATCTATGGCAAGCATCCTCAGAGGTAGTGAGGTCTGTTGGAAGTAGGAAAAATGGGTTTATATATCTGTGGATCACCGCCTTGTCGGGGCGCTGGAGCTTGAGCACCTCAATGATGTCATGAGCGAAACCGTGAAGGGCCACC
>NW_026847438.1:243850647-243985647 GCF_025583915.1 Anolis sagrei ordinatus
GTGGTCCAGCACTTCTGTGTTCTCAAATAATATGCTGTGTCCAGGTTGGTTCATCAGGTGCTCTGCTATGGCAATACATAAGATGCATTGTTCAAAACCAGGAGCAGACATCTGATCGCTTCATGTTGTTGTTGTTGTTGTTGTTGTTGTTGTTGTTGTTGTTGTTGTTGTTACTATTAGGATATATGTGCAATATCTAGATGGCCCAAGAGGCAGAAAATCATTTCCCAAACTGACTTTACTACAACCTCATTCAATCATAGCTATGTTCATGACTTCCACTGATGCCATCACAAATGCTACATGCATTGAAAGCAAAAAAGCAGAACCACTTGTATAAAGTGATTAAAGAGAGAATGGAACCTAGCTGATATCTCTTTTTAATATCTTTGTATCTTTCTTTGTTTTATGTACTCAAGCCTTTTGCTTATTTTTACCTGTGGAAGGTCATTCTTCCTTCAAGAAGTTAGTCTTTGTGTTCCCTCTGATTAAGGGTATTAATCAGAATCCAAGTTGGGTAGCTTCCATCCATACATGAAAGCCAGTTTTCACTATTTTTTTGCAACCAAGCATAGGTCAACTTTTTTTATTTATTTCCTTTCCTATCCTAAAATGGATTGCCTAAGATAATAAATATAACTTTTTTTTCCTTTCAAGAGCATCTTGAATAATTGCCAGTAGCTCATACTGCACTACCTCCCTTTGCTTAATATAGATACAAAATGTTCCTAGAAGAAGAACAGGTGCACATGGCTATAAACAGGAACAAGGTCTTCCAATACCACATCTAAAGGATTAAAAAGGAGTGTTGGCAAATGAGGCCAAGGCAAATGAATGCTGGAAAATGGTGCCAGACAGAAGCACAGAAATAATTTAAATTTTGGCAAGGTGGGCATTTTCCCTTTTAAAAGCAAAACCACAAAATCTTGCAGCACTATCCAGAGTAACATCTTATTTGACACACATTTTCATGCAATGAAGCTTACTTCATCATAGATAACTTGACTGCTTGTGCCAGATTTAACTTGTTAGTCTTTAAGGTGCCAAAAGACCCCTTGCTGTTTTACCTGAACCAACCTTTTGCGAGTGCACTGAACAAGCTGTATTTTGAATAAAAATGTGAAATCAGAACAGTTAGCACAGTCCTGAAATCAGCAAGCTATGTTAGCTAGTAAAAAAAATGCATTGTGAAGCAAAGTGACATATAGAAAAGCAAACTATTATTATGGGTAATTAAATCATAATGATATACTGCAATTGTTAGAAAGGAGCACCAAGTCCATCTTCTAGTTTAACACCCTTCTTGTGTAGGAATCCACTATGGGAATAATTTCAACCTCAGTTTAACTCTCTCCAATGAATGTTTCCAGGTTCCTCCATCCCTGATGGCACTATCTTACTGTGAGAGAAAGAAAAGCTCCATCATGCCCTTACTTGTGTACAACGCCATCATGTCCAGGCCCATGGGCATTCCAATTGCCACTGTCTTGGTCTAGGGAGTGGGAAGAAGAGTCAGGTACAGCTCCTTCATGCCGAGGCCGAAAAGCAGAGGAAGTCCCTCTCTGCCTCTCAATTGCCACTGCCCTGGCTATGGGATGGAGAGAAGAAGAGGTAGGTACATCTTCATAATACCTAGGTCTAGAAGCAGAGGCAAGGACCTTTCTTCATCCCAACTGCCACTGCCCTGGCCTAGGAGGGAAAGTAGCATGTACAACTGCACCAGGAGCTCCAATTTTGTTTGCTTTGCATTTAATGTTTGTTGTAGTCCTAAGCTTCAGGGACTCTGCAGATAGGTGGCTTCTTTTGGCTGCAATCATAGGGCAAGCCACCTGTCAATTATAGTTAGGTTCCCTGGTCCCGCCCCCTTTTTTGGGTTTTGGAGGGAATAGGAGCCAGTTTGGGTTCAGTCCACACAGAGAAGCTTTCCATGCAGGACATAATACCAAGAGCTCCTGTAGAAAGCTTCGTCTTCTACAGCTTGGCCGGGGTTATACAGCCCACAGCTTGGCCGAGGATCATACAGCCTTATAGCTCCTTTGCTGAGGGACTTCAGTCAGCCATCACTGAAACCTGAACTCCTTTTTCCCTGGAAGTCTACAAAGCTCTGCTTGGTAAGGGTCACTCGCGGAAGCCAGAAGCAGTTGGTACCGGGTGTAGGGGCTCCACGCCAACAGAGGCAAAGACAGACTGCCCAGATTAGAAGTTAAGGATTTCCCCATTAGTTACAGTTATGAAGATAGTGCCTGTTCCCTGTGGACAAGATTGAGAGAGAGCCAATAGACTGTTAAGAAAGCCTTAAAGTACCTGTTTGTTTTCATTAATAAAGAACTTTGTTGAAACTTTAAGCAATCTAAAGACTGTGTTTTAAGGAAATATGATATCATAGGGATCACTGAAACCTGGTGGGATGACTCCTATCACTGGAATGTAGATATCTAGGGGTGTAACCTCTTTCACAGAAACCGAACAAAGGGGAGAGGAGGCGGAGTAGCCTTATATGTCAAAAACTCTTATGCTGCAGAAGAGATTCAAGACAGCAATCTGGGAAACCAGCTTGAAATCATCTGGATAAGAATCAAGAGAACTGGGACTCAAAAAGATGTTGTTGTAGGCGTCTACTACAGACCCCCAAGCCAGGAGGAAGAACTTGATGAAGTCTTCTGCCAACAGTTGACCAAACAGTCACAGAGAAGAGATGTAGTAGTCATGGGCGATTTCAACTATCCCGATATTTGCTGGAAAACAAACTCGGCCAAGAGTACAAGGTCCAACACATTCCTCGCTTGCCTTGCAGACAATTTCATGGTCCAGAAGGTAGAAGAGGCAACAAGGGGATTGGCTACTCTTGATCTCATCCTAACAAATGCGGAGGACCTGATCGATGCGGTTGAAGTGGTCGGATCCTTAGGGGCAAGTGACCATGTGCTCCTGCAATTTGAGGTACAAAGGAAGGCCGAAACTAAGACAAGTCAAACCCGCATTTTGGACTTTAGGAGAGCAGACTTCCAAAAAATGAAGGAAACGCTGAGCAGCATTCCGTGGACACAGATACTAAAAGATAAGAGTTACGGATGGATGGGAATTTCTCAAGAGTGAAATACTCAAGGCACAATTGCAAACTGTGACAACAAAGAGAAAAAATAGGACAAGTGCAAAGAAGCCAGAATGGATGTCCAAAGAACTTCTAACTGTGCTAAGACACAAAAGAGACATGCACAAGAAGTGGAAAAAGGGAGAAATCACCAAAGAAGAATTCAAACAAATAGCCAACACCTGTAGGGAAAAGGTCCGCAAGGCTAAAGCAAATAACGAGCTCAGGCTTGCCAGGGACATTAAAAACAATAAAAGTGCTTCTTTTCTTATGTCAGTAGAAAAAGGAAAACAAGGAGGCGATAGGGCCTCTTCGAGGAGAAGATGGGGCAATGCTGACAGGGGATAGGGAAAAGGCAGAACTACTTAATGCCTTCTTTGCCTCGATCTTCTCACAAAAAGAAAGTCTTCAACCTCAGCAAGATGGAGTGGATGAGGGATTAGAGGACATCCAACCCCAAATTGGGAAAGAAGTCGTCCAGGAATACCTGGCCGCTCTTAAATGAGTTCAAGTCCCCAGGGCCAGATCAACTACACCCCAGAGTATTGAAGGAACTAGCGGAAGTCATTTCGGACCCATTGGCAACCATCTTTGAGAGTTCTTGGAGAACGGGAGAAGTTCCAGCAGATTGGAGGAGGGCCAATGTGGTCCCAATCTTCAAGAAGGGAAAAAAGGATGACCCAAACAACTACCGTCCGGTCAGCCTCACGTCGTTACCGGGCAAGATTCTGGAAAAGATTGTTAAGGAAGCGGTCTGCAAACACTTAGAAACAAATGCAGTCATCGCTAATAGTCAACATGGATTTATCAAAAACAAGTCATGCCAGACTAATCTGATCTCTTTCTTCGATAGAGCTACAAGCTGGGTAGATGCGGGGAATGCCGTGGATGTAGCGTACCTGGATTTCAGTAAGGCCTTCGACAAGGTCCCCCATGACCTTCTGGCAAGGAAACTAGTCCAAAGTGGGCTAGGCAAAACTACGGTGAGGTGGATCTGTAATTGGTTAAGTGGACGAACACAGAGAGTGCTCACTAATGCTTCCTCTTCATCTTGGAAAGAAGTGACAAGTGGAGTGCCGCAGGGTTCCGTCCTGGGCCCGGTCCTGTTCAACATCTTTATTAATGACTTAGATGAAGGACTAGAAGGCATGATCATCAAGTTTGCAGACGACACCAAATTGGGAGGGATAGCCAATAGTCCAGAGGACAGGAAAAGGATTCAAAATCGATTTGTATTTGGGGGTGTTTTTTTGTTTCGATATTTAAAATAATTACAAAATTTTCCTTTTAAAAAGTTCGATATTTACGAAATTTTGTAAATGGTAAAAAATTAACGAAATCGATTTCCGAAACAATAACTAATCGATTCGTTAATGGCGGACGCGACCGCGAAATACGCTAAAAAACCTCCAAAACCTTCTGAAGCTTCCCTCTCCCTCTGTTGTTGACTGTTGGTGTGATATTATAATTTTTTTTCACTAATTAAACCATAAAACTGGCCCAGACATGCGGAAATAATAACGAAACGACCTCAAAACAATAACGAAACGAATACAATATCGAAATACGAAGCATTTACAAAACGTTTTGAAAATTCGTTTTTTAAATAATTGCTCCAGAATGGTTCGTTATCGTTTTGTAATTGAAAAAATTAACGAATTATTAACGAATTACGAATTAACGAAACGAAACCGCCCAGCCCTAATAGCCAATACTCCAGAGGACAGGAGCAGGATTCAAAACGATCTTGACAGATTAGAGAGATGGGCCAAAACTAACAAAATGAAGTTCAACAGGGACAAATGCAAGATACTCCACTTAGGCAGAAAAAACAAAATGCAAAGAAACACTCAAAAGATTAGAGAGATGGGCCAAAACTAACAAAATGAAGTTCAACAGTGACAAATGCAAGATACTCCACTTTGGCAGGAAAAACGAAATGCAAAGATACAGAATGGGGGACGCCTGGCTCGAGAGCAGTACGTGTGAAAAAGATCTTTGAGTCCTCGTGGACAACAAGTTAAACATGAGCCAACAATGTGATGTGGCGGCAAAAAAAGCCAATGGGATTTTGGCCTGCATCAATAGGAGCATAGTGTCTAGATCTAGGGAAGTAATGCTACCCCTCTATTCTGTTTTGGTTAAACCACATCTGGAATATTGTGTCCAGTTCTGGGCACCACAATTCAAGAGAGATATTGACAAGCTGGAATGTGTCCAGAGGAGGGCAACTAAAATGATCAAGGGTCTGGAGAACAAGCCCTATGAGGAGCAGCTTAAGGAGCTGGGCATGTTTAGTCTGAAGAAGAGAAGGCTGAGAGGAGATATGATAGCCATGTATAAATATGTGAGAGGAAGCCACAGGGAGAGGGAGCAAGCTTGTTTTCTGCTTCCTTGGAGACTAGGACATGGAACAATAGTTTCAAACTACAAGAGAGGAGATTCCATCTGAACATGAGGAAGAACTTCCTGACTGTGAGAGCCGTTCAGCAGTGGAACTCTCTGCCCCGGAGTGTGGTGGAGGCTCCTTCTTTGGAAGCTTTTAAACAGAGGCTGGATGGCCATCTGTCAGGGGTGATTTGAATGCAATATTCCTGCTTCTTGGCAGGGGTTTGGACTGGATGGCCCATGAGGTCTCTTCCAACTCTTTGATTCTATGATTCTATGAAGTTCTCTATACAAATCGATCATGGTTAATTGTATGTTGAATTTTATGCCCCGTTATATAATTTTCTGCACAGGAAATGATACTTATGTATTAAAATATTTTTTTCTACTCAAAAATGTCATTATATCATTTTCTGCCCAGAGAATGCCTTTTTTTCTATGGAAAACAACTATGTGCAAATTTTGCGCTAAGTTCAGAACTATTACAATTCTCATCACTTTGAATGCAATTTTCTTGCTTCTTGGCAGGCGGTTGGACTGGATGGCCCACGAGGTCTCTTCCAATGCAAGGATTCTCTGGTTCTATGATTCATCAATTCAGGATTCTTCTCATCAATGTTTCTCTTTCCATACCTATTGAGTATTCTTTCTTCTTGATTCCAATTCACATGATTTCAAGTCCATCTCAGACATCTGCCAATATGTCAGTTTTAACACAGATTTCTATATAATCCTGCTGAAAACCATATGTTCATCACCAGAGGACCTCTATTGCTTCCTGAAGCCAGGTGACCTTCACCTCAAATGCGATTCCAAACAGAGATTGAATCATGGTGTCCACCACCAATTTGTACCTCCCTTGGTACTGTGTTGCCGATGGTGCTATTCACAGGCAGTCTGTTATTTTGAAGAATGTCTTATTCCATTGCTAAAAATGAAATACCAAGCAGATGCTGTCTGGAGTAGCAACACCTTTGAAAAGGTGTGTGTGTATTTGTGGAGCTACAGATTGGGTTTTTATTGTTCTGAAGGAGCAATGAGAAGAAACATGGGAAAGAGAAAGAAGATGTACTTTTCAATGCAACATGCTGCACGATCTCTGGAAAACAAAATTCAAAGAGGATATTGACAAGCCCAAACATGTCCAGAGGAGAGTGACAAAAACCACAAATCCATATCAGGAGCAACTTAGGGAGTTTGGGATGTTTAGCATGTATAAAAGAAGGTTAAGAGGGGGCATGATAGTCATTTTTAAACATAATTTTAAGTAGATGATCAGTTCAAAATCCTCCAGACTGTTGGGGAGCTGTACTATAGTTTGAAAAAAAAGGAAGACTGAGAGGAGATATGATAGCCATGTATAAATATGTGAGAGAAAGCCACAGGGAGGAGGGAGCAAGCTTGTTTTCGCCTTCCTTGGAGACTAGGACACGAACAATGGCTTCAAACTACAAGAGAGGAGATTCCATCTGAACATGAGGAAGAACTTCCTGACTGTGAGAGCCGTTCAGCAGTGGAACTCTCTGCCCCGGAGTGTGGTGGAGGCTCCTTCTTTGGAAGCTTTTAACAGAGGCTGGATGGCCATCTGTCAGGGGTGATTTGTATGCAATATTCCTGCTTCTTGGCAGAATGGGGTTGGACTGGATGGCCCATGAGGTCTCTTCCAACTCTTTGATTCTATGATTACTAGAAAGGCCAACCTCAATTTCTTATGCACACTGCATATATCTAGTTTGTAGTGCAAAAAAGGGAAGAAAGAACAATACAATATTTAAAATGAAGAATAATTTTAACCAACATAAACTTACCAGTATTGCAGTGGAAAGCCCCAGGGGACATCTAGAAGAATCCTCCACCTTGTGTGACTGTGGAGCAGGACAACTCTGCATCAGTATGCTTGCCCACAATGCCCTGCTTCATCCACAGAGGAAACAACAGATAATGTGGTTGCTGTTACTTGTTTTTGGTCTAAAATTATTTAGCTGCTTGTGCTCCCTCTATTTCATCAGTTTTACACTTATTTATGCAATGCTTTGACACAAAATAAATAAATAAATCAGTATTTTAATGGGATGTCTGTACCTGCTTCGGGCAGATAAGATAGTCATGTTAATTAGGATTGTTGTTGTTGTTGTTGTTGTTGTTGTTGTTGTTGTTGTGTGTCTTCAGGTCATTTCAGATTCAGGACGACCCTACGTCTAATGTTTAGGGTGGGAGCTTGGAGGGCTGCATCTAGCCTGGGGGCCTTAGCTTGGGGACCTTTACATATAAACATTTGAAAGGATGTCATGTTGTAGATGTATCCAGTTTGTTTTCTGCTGTTCTGGAAACAAGGAGATGGGGGAGTGGATTCAAGCTGCATGAAAAGGGATGCCATCAAAATCTTAGGAGGAAGTGTTCAACAGTGGAATACGCTGCTACCTTGGTGTATGCAGGGGAGGCTCAACCCATTATGCAAAGTAAGCATTTGCAGTATAGTTGATTTTGCCCAGGGGTGCTCTTGAGGTGCTTTTGGGGGAAAACAGACCTTGACATATGCGAGTTGTAGTTACTGGGATGTATAGTTCACCTAAAATCAAAGAGCATTCTGAACTCCACCAATGATGGAATTGAACCAAATATGGCACACAGAACTCCCATGACAAACAGAAAATATATATCAGTAATTGGTTTGCAGTACTGTTTGCTTACCATTGAAAATTACCTAGGGCCGCCTCTGGGTGTATGGTGTGGTGTAGTCTTTTCCCCCCGGAGGTTTTTAAACAGAGCCAGATTGCTTTAATTGTGTATAATCACATGGCAGAAGGTTGGATTGTGTGGCCCTTGTGACCTTTTCCATCTCCATGAGTCCATGAACTAATAGAATTGTAGCCAGTAGTATTTGGCAAGCTGTAAGAGAAAGATTACTGCAGACACAGACTGCAGCCAGGAAATCAGAAGACTTCTTGGGAGGAGAGCAATGTCCAATCTCGATAAACTAGAGAAGTGTAGAGACATCACACTGGCAACGAAGATCCGCATAGTCAAAGCAATGGTATTACCCATAGTGGATGTGAGAACTGGACCATAGGGAAGGCTGAGTGAAGGAAGAGAGACGCTTTGGAACTGTGGTTTTGGAGGAAAGTTCTGAGAGTGCCTTGGACCGCAAGAAGATCCAACCGGTCCATACTTCAGGAAATAAAGCCTGACTGCTCATTGGAGGGAAGGATAGTAGAGGCAAAGATGAAGTACTTTGGCCACATCATGAGAAGACAGGAAAGTTTGGAAAAGACACTGGGGGAAATGGGAGGAAAAAGGAAGAGGGGCCGACCAAGGGCAAGATGGTTGGATGTTATCCTTGAACTGACTGGATTGACCTTGAAGGAGCTGGGGGTGGTGATGGCCGACAGGGAGCTCTGGCGTGGGCTGGTCCATGAGGTCACGAAGAGTCGGAAACGACTGAACGAATGAACAATAAGGGAGTTTTGCATTGCTTTTGGCCATGCACCTAATCAGAAGGAAATCAAGACTCTGATATCATCAAATAATGGGAGCATGCCATCTCAAGCTAAACTTCTGCCTTGAGGGAGGTTTAGCGGTGCTTTAATTTTTTTAGGGTGGTGTAATATTCCTATGTTTCATCATCAACACAATGATGGCCTCTGAAGTTTCTTTGTCTCAAAATCTCCATTTATTAACCATGCATATGTGCCCATCTGCCCATGCTGAGGAAAACTTCAAAGAGTAATTCTTTCCCATAATGAGCTTTTTCCTTTCTCATTTCAACCAAAGGACGCTCTCATTTTCTCCACACGCTTTTCACTGGGCACTTTTAACTCACGATCTACACTCGGTCAATTATGAGGATATCCAAATATCTGTTTCTCTCTGTTTCCTCTCTCTTTCCATTTCCCTGTCTCTTGCATCTTCTTCTTTGTGTTGATGTCAAAGCCGTAATCAATGAGTAGAGGGAGAAGCTGAAGGAGGGGGGAGAAAAAGAGAGGAAAGAGAAAGGACAGGGTAAAGAGGGGGTCCACCTAAGGATGGAAAAATAAGGAAAGGAAATAGGGGCATCAAGAGAGAAGAGAAAATGGTGGGGCAAGATAAAAAATAAAAAAATGGAGGGAAGGTCTATGGCAGGCATGAACAATTGTATGGCACTTGAAGATCCAAAGAGCTCTTCACAAGACCATGAAGATCTACTCCTGCCCACCCATTAATATTGTAAACACAATGATACAAATCTCAATAACAATTTCACAAGATTAGAGAGATGGGCCAAAACTAACAAAATGAAGTTCAACAGTGACAAATGCAAGATACTCCACTTTGGCAGAAAAAAATGAAATGCAAAGATACAGAATGGGGGACGCCTGGCTCGAGAGCAGTACGTGTGAAAAAGATCTTGGAGTCCTCGTGGACAGCAAGTTAAACATGAGCCAACAATGTGATGTGGCGGCAAAAAAAGCCAATGGGATTTTGGCCTGCATCAATAGGGGCATAGTGTATAGATCTAGGGAAGTATTGCTACCCCTCTATTCTGCTTTGGTTAGACCACACCTGGAATATTGTGTCCAGTTCTGGGCACCACAATTGAAAAGAGATATTGACAAGCTGTAATGTGTCCAGAGGAGGGCGACTAAAATGATCAAGGGTCTGGAGAACAAGCCCTATGAGGAGCGCTTAAGGAGCTGGGCATGTTTAGCCTGAAGAAGAGAAGGCTGAGAGGAGATATGATAGCCATGTATAAATATGTGAGAGGAAGTCACAGAGAGAGGGAGCAAGCTTGTTTTCTGCTTCCCTGGAGACTAGGACACAGAACAATGGCTTCAAACTACAAGAGAGGAGATTCCATCTGAACATGAGGAAGAACTTCCTGACTGTGAGAGCCGTTCAACAGTGGAACTCTCTGCCCCGGAGTGTGGTGGAGCTTTTAAACAGAGGCTGGATGGCCATCTGTCAGGGGTGATTTGAATGCAATATTCCTGCTTCTTGGCAGGGGGATGGACTGGATGGCCCATGAGGTCTCTTCCAACTCTTTGATTCTATGATTCTATGAAAGAGCTCTTCACAAGACCATGAAGATCTACTTCTGCCCACCCATTAATATTGTAAACACAAGTAGAATGATACAAATCTCAATAACAATTTCACAAGGTTAAATAGAACAAACAAGTAGTGATATTCCACATTGGAGGTTTACTCCTCACATAACCTCCATCTATCCTGATTTGCCAATGATCTGTCATTACAAAAGGCATATTTCTGTATAATCGTTGCCATGTGAAGAGGGCTTCCAGTCTTAACCAACTAAACCAGACCACGCCTGCCACGTAAAAATGCAGGGCTCACGTTAGTAGTAAAAGTAAAGGTTTCCCCTGACATCAAGTCTAGTTGTGTTTGACTCTGGGGGATAGTGCTCACCTCTATTTCTAAACCAAAAGGCCGGCGTTGTCCGTAGACACCTCCAAGGTCATGTGGCCAACATGACTGCATGGAGTGCTGTTACCTTCCGCCATAACGCTACCTATTGATCTATTCACATTTGCATGTTTTTGAATTGCTAGGTTGGCAGAAGTTGGGGCTAACAGTAGGAGCTCACCCCATTCCCCAAATTTGAACCACCAATCTTTCAGTCAGCAATTTCAGCAGCTCAGCGGTTTAACCCACTGCACCAGTGGTGCCACATTATTGGTACTAGACAAACTGACCAGTGCAGTAGTAGCCCCAGATTTGTGTCCAGGAACAGTGGCTTTCTTGGAACCGCTTTGTAATGTCTGAAAATCCCAGTTTTTCTAGTGCCATTTTCAGTTTGTTCTCAGGCACGGATGCTTTATTTCCATTTGAGAGACCTAATCTCACTGCTTTCTTATGATTTATCACTCCAGCTGGCCCGACAATAATTGTTCTATTTCTGTTAAGGACATTTTTATCTCCAGTAACATCAAGAGAATGGAAGTGAAGGCTCCATTTTTTAAAAATATGTACAGGGTGGATATGTAATGAATATTTATAGATCTCTAAAATATTTAGAATGTTTAAAAATATATATTTATATTTTCTACTCAGTGTAATTGCATTTGGATAGCAAATTCGTGTTTTTATGGCTGAACATTTTTTGTTCCATTATAGCGTTTGTCTTGGAGAGTTCGCTCTCCTCCCCTCCTTTCTGTCGTAGCTCATTTTCTTCTGACAAAGGAGGCTGAACAACACACACTCATTACGCTAGGTATAAAGTCTCCTTTATGGCTGTCTAGGCAGGGGGCAAACAATCCCACCAACTGTCCCTCCTTTATTAAAGAATTTACAGCACTTTGGCACCAATAGAACGTTATGAGGAGATGTCTCTCTATTTAACTTCCGCTGCCACCATAAACAATTGTACAGGAACACTCTGGCTATTTAAAATATTAAAAAGGGCTTCTAGGACCACCAAACACTGTGTTTTAAAGGGCTTCTTTGAAGGAAAACAGGTGAGGTTGAATAGGAAAAGGGACTAAATCCACAAATGTACACTTGACTCAGGCTTAAGTTTCAAAAAAAACAAGGAAAGTTTATTTAATATAGTACAGAAGAAAGTGTAAATGCTGTTTAATAGGCTTGGCTGTTACAGATAAAATGTTCTGGTACTTGAAAACGTAACGGTTGCATGAGAATGGTTCTTTCTTTGTTACAAATATAAAACCCAGCTATTTCTTCCCTAAATAGCTGTACCCAGTTTGCCACAGCTCACTTGGCTGGCAAACTTCAGGCAAACTGCCTATTCTTAACACGAACTCCTAAAACTTCTGTAATCCTGCTCTAAACTCTAACATCAACAGACTGACTCACTAAAACAGCTTCTTTCTTTCCCTCCAAACAGTCTAACTCCGCCCCCCTTTTATAAACCAATCCTGGCTGCTCCAAGGCTGGCTCAGGCCTAGGCCACTCCCCCTCTCTGAAATGGAGCTTTCCCCAAACCAAAATGGCTCCTGCTGCCCTCTGCCAGGCCTTCCAAGGCTGAACCTAACCAGCCTGCCTCTCCCAGGCCCTGCCACCCAGGCTGGCAAGGTAAGGGATCTTCACACTAGGCACTATATCCTACACACATCTCAGTGTCCATATCTAGGGGGCTTCCAATCTCAGCTAAACCAAATCAGTTCTGCCAAAAGCTGGGGAGATCGGAATTGATTAACTTTGCTGTTCAGACCCATCACTTAGCATTTTGGATTTCCAATCCGGGCTTGTTCTTGTCCAAAGTCAAGGACAAGATGGCACCCACTCATTTCTTGTACAGCAGCCAACTAAGCTGATGTTGTTGTTCATTCGTTCAGTCGTCTCCGACTCTTCGTGACCTCATGGACCAGCCCACGCCAGAGCTCCCTGTCGGCCGTCACCACCCCCAGCTCCTTCAAGGTCAGTCCAGTCACTTCAAGGATGCCATCCATCCATTTTGCCCTTGGTCGGCCCCTCTTCCTTTTACCTTCCACTTTCCCCAGCATAATTGTCTTCTCCAGGCTTTGCTGTCTCCTCATGATGTGGCCAAAGTACTTCAACTTTGTCTCTAGTCTCCTTCCCTCCAGTGAGCAGTCGGGCTTTATTTCCTGGAGGATGGACTGGTTGGATCTTCTCGCAGTCCAAGGCATTCTCAGAACTTTCCTCCAACACCACAGCTCAAAAGCATCGATCTTCCTTCGCTCAGCCTTCCCTAAGGTCCAGCTCTCACATCTGTAGGTTACTACAGGGAATACCATGGCTTTGACTAGGCGGATCTTTGTTGCCAGTCTGATGTCTCTACTCTTTACTATTTTATCGAGATTGGACATTGCTCTCCTCCCAAGAAGTTAGTGTCTTCTGATTTCCTGGCCACACTCTGCATCTGCAGTCATCTTTGCACCTAGAAATACAAAATCTGTCATGGCCTCCACATTTTCTCCCTCTATGTTCCAGTTGTCAATCATTCTTGTTGCCATAATCTTGGTTTTTTTGATGTTTAGCTGCAACCCATTGATTAACTTAGCTATTCAGATCCATCACTTAGCATTTTGGATTTCCAATCCAGGCTAATTCTAGTCCAAAGTAAAGGACAAGATGGCACCCACTCATTTCTTGTACAGCAGCCAACTAAGCTGATAGCTGAAACTTAATCCAATATAGAGATGGGAATCGTATTGATGAGATAATGTAGCTCTAAAAACTCCCTTTAAGGGACCTTTGTAAGGAACTGCTCAAGTGTGCAATTCACTTGTCTTATGGTAGAGAATGAACTCATGGACAAATATTTATTTATTATTTATTTATTTGCCGGATTTGCCGGATTTGTATACCGCCTTTCTCAGCAAGGCGGTTCACAGTTGGCAGCAATTTGATACTATAACAAATATCAAAATACAGTTAAAACAATTATAAAAAAAATCAATATTTAAAATGTAATATAAAAAGCAAATAATAATAATAATAATAATAATAATAACAACAACACTTTATTTGTACCCCGCTACCATCTCCCCAAGGGACTCGGTGCGGCTTACATGAGGCTGAGCCCGAATACAACAATACAAGCAAAACAACAACAGTACAAGCAATTAAAATAAAACATAGACAATAAAATATACAACATTATCAATAAGACAACTCGCAATTAAAAACAGTGGGAAGGCCAAATGTAAAGTTAAAATGGAAATAATGCTGGGACATGGACGAAAGGTGATAGTGGCGTTTGTGGAAGGGCATACGAGCAGATCTAAAATGTAAAGTGCTTTGGAGGACAAAGTGCTATGGGATCATTATTCTGGGAAGGCACACTGGAACAACCACGTCTTCAAGCTCCTCCTAAAGACTGCCAAGGTTGGGGCCTGTCTGATGTCTTTAGGGAGTGAGTTCCAGAGTCGAGGGCCCACCACCGAAAAGGCCCTCTCTCTCATCCCCACCAACCACACCTGCGATGCTGGTGGGATCGAGAGCACGGCCTCCCCGGAAGATCTCCAAAAACAAGGTCCTCGGTGTCTCCTTACTAAAATCGTTGCCCAGCTGCATTGTCAGTCATTCCATATATTCGTTTTCATCTAATTATGCTCCAGTAGAAAAAGCTTGCTCGAAGAGCCAGGTCTTAACCATTTTGCAGAATGTTAGAAGGGAGCCAATCTTATATCCCTGGGGAGGATGTTCCATAGCCAAGGACCCACCACTGAGAAGGCCCTGTCTCTCATCCCCACCAAATGCACCTGCTAGGAAGGTGAGATCAAGAGAATGGCCTCCCCAGATGATCTTAAAGCCAAATAGTGGCTTGGGTTATAGTATAGTATATGAGAGGGTGTCTAGGCTTCGTCTGGAGGCATTTCTGTAGTTGGGGGCACAGATAACATCTGTCATTCAGAACAAACATGGCAGCCACATGGAAGCCAGGGTCAAATTCCTCCCATCCCCACATTTTCTTGGTCAGTAAAACAGATGAGTATCTTGCATCTCTAATGCAAATTCTCTACCCACAAAATTGACCTCAGGAACCTTAGTTTGGGAAGCAGATATCCTCAGCCTGTTTTGAAAGGCATCTGCCATATTTTGACAGCACAGAGAAAAAAACAGACAGATGGAGGGAGGGTGAGTTGGCAGCTTTGGGAGCCAGTGTGATTTTAAGGCCACGTGTTCCTGAAGGTATTTGTTTGTTTCTCAAGCCATGATGACCTCCTGTTTTATACTGATGATAATTTCTAGTGTCAATAAAAGTTTTCTGCTTTTAATTCCTTGTGACTTCTACCAGCCGCCATTGAACTCAAAAGAACAAGAACCAGAGGGTTATGACAGCAAGCCCAGACATTAGCCAGACATAATTACTTATACGAGACATGGCTATATTCCCCTTCTCAACAGCAAGTTAAAATGCCTCTAGTTTCCTCTCAAAAAAGCAACCACAAATAGTATTTTATCAATCATCATACTACCTTGTCACACAGGCCCATTTGCCCACCGTAAGCCACTTGCTCTCCACTTTCAGCATGGAGCCTATTAGTCGATTCACATATACTTCTGGCCGGGCTCTGTACTAAGAGAAGAGGAAGTTGAGCATGCTGCTGCTGTGGTAACATGGCAAAACTTCTCCCCATGGGATGAGGAGTAAGGCAAGTCAGGTGATTCAGTGTGTGGAATGATGGCTTCTCCACAACCTCCCACCAGGAGCTCATGGATTAGCCACGATGTGTGGTGAATCCATGGACCTTTCATGATGAGTTCCATAGTTGCTTGAGGCTGTCTCAAATCCAGATCTAGCAATATTTATGTAAAGTTCTTCTCATAATATAAAGAATTGCCCAGCTTAAATCATGACATTATCACAATTTGGATGCTCCCCCCCCCCTCAACCTAGTCCACATTTCTCTTTTGAGGAAATTGATAGTATGCTGATTTCTCCATTTTCTCTTGACTGATGAGGAGGAGAGATGGTTTATGATGCAGGGTGTGGAGTGATGGCTTCTCCATGACCTTCCACCAGGAGCACATGGATTAGCCATGATGTGTGGTGAATCCATGGACCTTCATGATGAGATCCATAGTTGCTTGAGGCTGTCTCAAATCCAGATCTAGCACTATTCATGTAAAGTTCTTCTCATAGTATAAATAATAGCCCAGCTTAGATCATGACATCATCACAATTTGTATGCCCCCCCCCCAACCTAGTCCATATTTCCCTTTTGAGGAAATTGATAGTATGCTGATTTCTCCACTTTCTCTTGACTGATGATGAGGACAGATGGTTTATGATACTAAACGCTCATGAGTGTGTGAAAGGAACCATACTAACAAAGGTCTATCTAGTCCAGTGGTTCTCAACCTGTGGGTCCCCAGATGTTTTGGCCTACAGTTCCCAGAAATCCCAGCCAGTTTGGATTTCTGGGAATTGAAGGCCAAAACATTTGGGGACCCACAGGTTGAGAACCACTGATCTAGTCCAACATCCTGATCACACAGGGGAAAACCAGTTGCTCATGAGAAGCTTGGTAACAGAGCATGGGTGCACCCTCCATCTCAATTGATATATAGTAGATTCCTAGGTTTGATACTGGAGATGATGTGAAGATATCATGATTAGTAGCCACAAATGACTCAAATGTCATGGAGTATGGTGGAGTCTACTTCTTTGGAGGTTTTTTAAACAGAATCTGGATGGTTATCTATCAGTAGTGCTTGGACTGTATATTTCTGCAAGGCAAAATGGCTTGGATGGGATGACCTTTGTGATCTCTTCCAACTCTATGATTTTATGATCAGTGTCATGTTGTACAGCTTTGGTCTCTACAAATTGAGAAACAACATGAATTGTATGACTTGGCCAGAATGAGATATGGAATGGGGCCACCTGCATTTTCTTGGTCAGTAAAACAGATGAGTATCTTGCATCTCTAATGCAAATTCTCTACCCACAAAATTGACCTCAGGAACCTTAGTTTGGGAAGCAGATATCCTCAGCCTGTTTTGAAAGGCATCTGCCATATTTTGACAGCACAGAGAAAAAAACAGACAGATGGAGGGAGGGTGAGTTGGCAGCTTTGGGAGCCAGTGTGATTTTAAGGCCACGTGTTCCTGAAGGTATTTGTTTGTGTCTCAGGCCATGATGACCTCCTGTTTTATACTGATGATAATTTCTAGTGTCAATAAAAGTTTTCTGCTTTTAATTCCTTGTGACTTCTACCAGCCGCCATTGAACTCAAAAGAACAAGAACCAGAGGGTTATGACAGCAAGCCCAGACATTAGCCAGACATAATTACTTATACGAGATATAGACTCCAGAACATCGACTAGCCTGCAGTGAAAAATTGCCATAAATAATTCAGACTAAACTATGCTTGTCAGTAATAAACAAGCATGAGGCATGCGGGGCCTGATTTTTATAAATTGTGTTTGTTTCTTTACTTACTGATATTAACATTCAGTAACTGCAGAACGCCTCTCCCAGTCATTAGTGCCAATTTGGCAGTCTGACTTATGATTTCGTCAGGCACATTTCAATTGGTGCTGGGGCACCCTCATTGCATGCATTGTAAATATTGCTCACAGGGTTGAAAGACCTCCTATGGCATGCCAAAATTCTGAAAGTACATAGCTTATTTCAGTTCAGATATGAAGTACATATTTCAGTTCAAATATGAAGAGGGGGAGTTTTGGCTTGCCCATTTTGTTCTTAATATATGGCTTCAATCTCTTTTTGACTGAAGTCAAACCAATCATGGGGTTGTCTTGTCAATATTTGTCCATTACTTGGAGATCTTGGAGTCCTTATGGTCAACAAGTTAAATATGAGCCAACAATGTGTTGTGGCGGCAAAAAAAGCCAATGGGATTTTGGCCAGCATCAATAGGAGCATAGTGTCTAGATCTAGGGAAGTCATGCTACCCCTCTATTCTGCTTTGGTTAGACCACACCTGGAATATTGTGTCCAATTCTGGGCACCACAATTCAAGAGAGATATTGACAAGCTGGAATGTGTCCAGAGGAGGGTGACTAAAACGATCAAGGGTCTGGAGAACAAGCCCTATGAGGAGTGGCTTAAGGAGCTGGGCATGTTTAGCCTGAAGAAGAGAAGGATGAGAGGAGATATGATAGCCATGTATAAATATGTGAGAGGAAGCCACAGGGAGGAGGGAGCAAGCTTGTTTTCTACTTCTCTGGAGACTAGGATGCGAAACAATGGCTTCAAACTACAAGAGAGGAGATTCCATCTGAACATGAGGAAGAACTTCCTGACTGTGAGAGCCGTTCAGCAGTGGAACTCTCTGCCCCGGAGTGTGGTGGAGGCTCCTTCTTTGGAAGCTTTTAAACAGAGGCTGGATGGCCATCTGTCAGGGGTGATTTGAATTCCATATTCCTGCTTCTTGGCAGGGGGTTGGACTGGATGGCCCATGAGGTCTCTTCCAACTCTTGGATTCTATGATTCTATGATTCTTCTGAGGCTGAAAGTGAGTGACTGTGAATAATAGTGAACCCTATTGAAATGAAGGACTTCCAGCTCAAGAATACCACAGAGTGGTACTGAATTTATTTATTTATGTATTTCAGTTATTTGTACCCTGAGGGCGGCTTACAGTCGGCAGTGATTTGATGCCCCCTCATACAACTTAATAAATACAATAATTACATGTAAATTAAAAAAACACACATTCAATTAGTTAAAATTACATCCATCTAAAATAATACTTAGCCTTATCTAGAACCAAAATTCTGCAACCAGTGACACAATCAGAACTTGTCCATAGTCCATTTTCCATAGCATTGACATCATTGTCATTGTCAGCCTACTACCCGAAGGCCTGGTCCCACAACCATGTTTTCAACTTCTTCCTGAAGGAAAGGGGGGGATGTAGTTGACCTAATTTCGCTGGGGAGTGAGTTCCACAGGCAGGAAACTACCACTGAGAAGGTTCTGTCCCTCGTTCCCACTTATTTATTTATTTACATTATTTCTATCCTGCCCATTTCAGCCCAAAGGCGACTCAGGGCGGTATACACAGTCGGCACAATTTGATGCCGAAACAAAATACATACATTGATAAAGCAAAAACATTAAGTGCAATTAAACATAAACCACAGTGCTAACTAAACTCTGTTTGCGACAGAGGCGGGGTCAAGAGCAGGGCCTCCACAGAAGATCTTTAACTCAGAGGTGGGATGTAGAGGGAGATACATTCGGAAGGTCCTAGTAAATGCCTAGAGAGATCATCTTTGGTTGGAAGTGTATAAAAAACCCAACCAATACTATATAAATCAAAATTCAGAGGAGTCTTGCAGTGTTCCTGAATTTTGATTTGTAGTATAATCCCTGTATCCACAGTATCAGTAACTGTGGGTTTTTTATCCACTTCCAACCAAAGATTGTCCAGTAGGAAGTGGTAAGTGTCCAAAAGGAAACTACCAGTCTTAAGCATAGGTAGAGACAGGGCTATTTTCTCATTTTCTCCATTATTGTTCATCTCTGAACACTAATGGTGAAAAGGAGAAAATAACCCTAGTCCTTTGTCCCACCCTGGCCATTCCACAGATATATAAACCCTTTTTCCTAGTTCCAACAGACCTCACTACCTCTGAGGATGCTTGCCATAGATGCAGGCGAAATGTCAGGAGAGAATGCCTCTAGACCATATAGCCCGAAAAAACCTACAACAACCCAGTGATTCCGGCCATGAAAGCCTTTGACAATAAACCCTACTTCTACCTATGCTTGAAACTGATAGTTTCCTTTTGGACCCTTACCACATCCTACTGGACCCTTATTACTTTCCAAAGAACAAAGCTGTTTTGGATCGCACTTTGAGAGAAAGCCAGGATATCTAATGCACATGTGGTAGTTCTTATCTCAGGTCTATGTGACCCACAGAAAATATAGCTGGAGAGCATGTGTTGTTTAGGAGGATAATCTTGGGGGTCTGGCACTGTGCATAACCATAATGTCTAATTGTCCCCAGTGACTTACAGCATTTCTATCATAGCATAAATGGCAAAGCTCATGAAAACCATAAAGGCCATGGGTGCGATGGCAGCTATTGCCAAAATGCAGTTGTTGATGTCAATTATAGGAGACCATTGGAATCTGCAATTCTTATTTTACATCAACACTAACTTACCACTTCCAACTGGTTGCTTGCTCGTGTTGCACTGCCTTCTTTTTCAGACTCCCTGCTTGTCTTTGACATTTGTCAAATGCTTCAGGTGACCAGATCTTTTGGTGCAACCAAGTATCTTCCTCCTCCTTCTCCCAGCTTCATCATATCCTCTGGAAGTTTTGTTTGTCTGACTTATGGAGACTCTAATTCTGAAACATCATTTACATTCAGAATGTTCCAGACAGGTGATTGCAAATGCCCTAGTTGAGAAAAATTCAAGGAATTATAAATGGAGATGACAAAACCCGTCTTCCTTGGAGGATTAAAGTCCTTGTTCAACTTTAACTTCATTTGGAGGGGAAAAATCCAGCTGTGATCCTCTTAACATATTTTCCTTGTGAATGGAGGATGTAAAGCAAGACGGAAGGCATGGTCACAGAGCTTTTCTTTAGGGGAAACAGCTTGACCAATTTACATATTTATTAAATATTTTATATTTAAATGGAATGTATGCACTCCAAAATGTCATGTCTTATTTTCAGCCTGAGCACCAACTAGTGTCAGGGAGAAAATAAAATGTGTCTTTCATTCATATTTGGCTGATTCCCAAAGAAACTTTCAGTGTGCTTCCATGGATTTGAACCTCTCCAAACAAGTCTGCCCTACAATCTGTTTATATGGGCATGCATTTTGATGAGAGTACAAATGCTTATGACTGTTGCTGAACCATAGGAGTATCTCCGAGATTATAGCTTCCAAGCTTCTATGAAGATTTCAGTCCTGCAAAGAACAAGTTGAACTTTTGAGATGGTTAAGGAACGAATCTAAAGCGATGAACCTAATAATGGAATAAGGCTACTGATAGGTGTGCCCATATTGGGAAAGTTAATCTGGAGCATTTGTGTCCCAGAGATGCCCTCAATCCAGCACATACTCTGGGTTCATGTGTCTTGATGAATGGTTCCCAAACTTTGGCCTTCAAGATGTTTTGGGCTTCATCTCTCAAAAGCCCTAGGCAATATGGTCATTAGTATGAAAATCCAAAACTCAGGTCTAGATAATTCAGACCATTCCCTTGCTGGCTTTGTCTGGACAGCTGGATCAGGTCCACTTAATAGGGCTGGGCGGTTTCGTTCGTTAATTTCATAATTCGTTATTAATTCGTATTTAAATTATCTTACAATCCAATATTGAGCCATGCAGGACTACTGTGAGGAGTAATTAAAAATCGAAACAATTTTTCCAATTTATTTTGTATTGTTTCGTAATTGTTTCGTAATTGGTTCAAAATTGTTTCGAAATTGTTTCGTAATTGTTTCGTAATTATTTCCATATATCTGGTGCAAGTTTTAGAGTTGTTGTTTGTTTTATCAGTGATAAAAAATAAATTATCACACCAACAGTCAACAACAGAGGGAGAGGGAAGCTTCAGAAGTTCCCCCTGTCCCATTTGGAGGATTTTTTAGCATATTGCGCAATTGCGTCCACCATTAACGAATTGATTGGAAATTAATGAAATTTCGTAAATAACGAAATTATGAAATCTCAAAATTTCAGAAGTATTTAGAATTTGGAAACGCTAGCGCCCCCTGGAAACGAATCGAATTTAGAAACAAAATTTTCCGTGGTTACCCAGCCCCACCACTTAAGCATGATCTACTTTCATACCACCACCACCTTTCCTTTCACTGATCAACACATAGGAAGGGAAGAGTTTCCATGTATTGCTGCTACCACTTCTCACCAGCCATGGAGCTCCTTGCAAGTGTATAGTTGACACATTTGTTGATCTTGTAACAGGTCACCCATGTGCACAGCAAGGAGGGGGTAGAGTGACCCTGTCCTTACAGTTCATTTGGGGACCCCATTTTGACCTCAGCAGACATGATTGCAATAGCTAGTCACATCTCAAGAGTTCCCTGACTAGTGAGGAGTGCAGAACCCATCCCTTTCTCTGGCCTGATCAGTGATGGGAGAGCGATGACAACAGTGTGCATGTGGACAATAGATTGGGTCAACATTGGCCCAATTCAAAATTCCAGATAGCCAAAAAGCCTATGGATACTTCAGAGTCCCTGCTAACTTCAGATATCCCTAGTCATTGTTTAAGGTGGTACAAAGTTGGGTCAAGGTTAAAAAGACTCCAGATACTTATCAGAAGTCACTGTGCAACATGAAGACTATCAATGTTGGATTTGAAGTATGTACTAGACTTATGTATGGATCTGTTTTTCTTCGGTACCCTCAGTACCTTTGGGAGCACATAACAGTAAGGGGCCTCCCCGTACAAAAACCTGCCCACAACAAAAACAAGCGGGAGCTGATCTCGGCTCCTCCTCAGCTTTTCAGAATCACAGTTTAATCTTTTTTTATTAATCCCAGCAAACAAAAAGAAAACCCCAATTCCATGAAACTACTACCAGTTACATCTCCTCTAGACTAGAGAGGAAGCATTAAACCCAAAGCATAAAGGAGATTGTTTGCCAGGAAAAAAGAGGGTTTTTAAAGGAAGCCCCGGGAGGATAGCTCCAGGAGGTCATCACTTCTCCTTACCTGGAAGTGGTGAAGCCTGCTTAAAATGACTTGGAAAGTGTGTGTGGTTTGGTGCAGGCGAGGGAGAGAAAGCACACATGGCTGCCTGCAGCACTTCTCCTGTAGAGTAGAAACAGCTTTAAGAAACCTCCTTTAAATGCCTTGGAAATAGTGTGTGGTGTGGTGTAGGCCCTGGAGAAAAAGCGCATGCAACTGCCTGCAGCACTTCTCCTCTAGAGTAAAAATTGGTAAGAAACCTCCTTAAGGCATGCACACCTGCCTACAACACCTCTCCTCTAGATTAGACAGTTTTAAGAAACCTCCTTTAAATGTCTTGGAAAAGCATGTGGTGTGGTGCAGGCCTGGGAGAGAAAGTGCGTGTGCCTGCCTGCAGTACCTCTCCTCTAGAGTAGAAATAGCTTTCATGAACCTCCTTTCAATGCCTTGGAAAGAGCATATGGTGTGATGCAGGTCTGGGAGACAAAGTATGTGTGCCTGCCTGCAGTACCTCTCCTCTAGAGTAGAAACAGCTTTAATGAACCTCCTTTCAATGCCTAGGAAAGAGTATGTGGTGTGGTGCAGGCCTGGGAGAGAAAGTGAGCGTGCCTGCCTGCAATACCTCTCCTCTAGAGTAGAAATAGCTTTAATGAACCTCCTTTCAATGCCTTGGAAAGAGTGTGTGGTGTGGTGCTGGCCTGGGAGAGAAAGTGTGTGTGCCTGCCTGCAGTACCTCTCCTCTAGAGTAGAAACAGCTTTAATGAACCTCCTTTCATTAAAGAGTGTGTGGTGTGGTGCAGGCCTGGAAGAGAAAGTGCACATGCCTGTCTGCAGCACCACTCCTTTAGAGTAGTAACAAGTAAGAAGCCTAAAATGGTGGGAAGGGGATCCTGGGAAGCCCCCCCCCAATAACGGGCCAGATAGAAAATGAATCTTTCAGCACCTCAGAGCAAAAACAAATTAAAGCTTGTGCGCCAGCTGCACCCGTACCTTGGGAAGTCTGACTTGGCCACGGTGGTCCACACTCTGGTTACATCCCGTATAGACTACTGCAATGCACTCTACGTGGGGTTGCCTTTGAAGACTGCAGAAGCTCCAACTAGTCCAATGAGCGGCAGCCAGATTACTAACAGGAGCGGGGTACAGGGAGCATACTACTCCTCTGTTGCGCCAGCTCCACTGGCTGCCAATTAGCTTCCGAGCACAATTCAAAGTACAGGTGTTAACCTATAAATCCCTAAACGACTCTGGCTCAGTTTACCTGTCCGAACGGATTCTCCCCTATGAACCATCAAGATTGTTAAAATCGTCTGGAGGCCCTGCTCTCGGTCCCACCAGCCTCGCAAGCGCGCCTGGTGGGGACGAGGGACAGGGCCTTCTCGGTGGTTGCCCCTCGGCTCTGGAACTCCCTCCCACTGGAGATTAGAACTGCCCCTTCTCTCCTGACTTTTAGAAAACAGGTGAAAACCTGGCTCTGGAAACTGGCATTTGACGAGTGAGTCAATAACTCGTGGCTATATGGATGGATGGTGATGAACAACGATTTTATTGTGACGACTTGGCCATTGTAATTATATGATTGTAGTTTTGGTATTTTAATCATCATCATCATCATCACTTTATTTCTTAATTAGTCGCTCTCCACCAAGGCGCTCCGAGCGACTTACAATTTAAAACAGTTTATACACAATATAAAACATTCAATCATAAAAGCATTCAATATAAAAACATTCAATCATAAAAACATTCAACATAAAACATTCAACATAAAAACATTCAGCAGTAACTATGGCAAAATTTGATCCAGTTACTTAAATGCACAACCAAACAGCCAAGTCTTGAGTGCCTTTGCAAAAGGTCGCAACTCCGACATTGCTCTAATATATGGAGGCAATGAGTTCCACAGAATTGGAGCATTGATCGAAAAAGCTCTACGCCTTGTAGCTTCCAAATGTGCCTCCCTAGGACCCGGTATGTATAGGAGATTTTCCTGGGTGGATCGAGGTGACCACTGATGGAGAAAAGGAATGAGGCGGTCCCTAAGATAGAAAGGTCCTTGGCCATTTTGAGCTCTCAATGTCAGGATCAGCATCTTATAAGAGATCTGATGTTCTATTGGTAGCCAATGCAGTTGTTGCAGAATCGGTGTAATATGGGATCTTATAGATGATCCCGTTAGCAGCCTGGCTGCCGCATTTTGGACCATTCGAATCTTCTGGGTCGTTGACTTTGGAAGGCCAGCATATAAGGCATTGCAATAATCCAACCTTAATGTGTTAGTGTATTATGGAATGTGATGTTTTTAAACGATTGCTTGTGATATTATTGTTGGAAACCGGCCTGAGTCCCTCCACGGAGGTGAGAATACAAAAGTTTTAAATAAATAAATAAAATATCTGCCCTTTCGAATTCGGGGGGCTCCCGAAAAATGGACCAGGGCCGCACCGAAATCCAGGACACCAAAATAGATTGCAGTTTACCTGGAAAGCACAAGCCTCATATGTACAGAGTTTTATTTATTGGCATGGAACTGAAGCAGAACTGCTTCTCTTTTCGACTTCAAGAAAAATTAGGAAGCCATGCTGATCATTCACAGATATTGATTGGGGGGAAAGCATTTGACCATTTTTGTCACCCACCTCTGGACACATTCCAGATTGTCAAATCTTTCTTGAATTGTGGTGCCCAAAACTGGACACAGTATTTCAGATGAGGTCTGTCCCAAGCAGAATCGTGAAGGGCTATTACTCCCCTTGATCTAAACACTGTGCTCTTATTGATGCAACCTAGAATCTTGCTGGCTTTTTAAAATGTGTTGTGGGACACTCCTCTCACCATCCCAGGTGCCAGAGAGCCAAACTGCCCTTGTAAATTCTTTCCAATCATTGACAAACGAGTGACCTCCAATACCTTGCTTCATGCTCCTCCTGCTTGAATTATTGTGGCGTCTTTTCGGTCTCCAGTGTAAAACCCTTTCTGCATAAGATTACGTGGTGTTAGGGGAGTGGGGAGCATAAAGCCATCAGGTCCTGGGAAATGAATGTCCTATAAATTTAAAATTTAATCTGCAGCCCCGTTTCCCAAAATAGCCTGCTTTTGCTTGGAAGGCACAGCTCAAGGTAATGCTTCTGGCTTCCCAGAAGACTTGCTCATTATCCAAATAATGTTTAGACTCTGCGGGTCCAGCGGGAGAGAGTGAGAAATTAAAAAAAGGAACGCCTCACCATGGGACCAAAATCTCAGCTGTCATCCCATCACAATAAAGTGCTTATAGCTGCAGAAACTGACGGGGTGGGCTGGATACCTGTTACAACAATGAGAAACCTGAAGCTGGTGGCAATTAAATCTTTATTAGCCAGAAAGAAAGCCTTGTCATTGAACATCTTCATGGTGAAGCTAAGGACATCTATTTTTACAGCACTTCTCTCTTGGAACGTCCTCAGTTGCAGGTCTCCTGCAGAGACCAAAGATGGAAGAGGGATCTTTGGGGCAGAAGGTAAATCAGGTCTTATGATAACCCCTGGGGAACATTGTTTCTGTCCATTTTTGGTCATCATCCTAGAAGCCCTTGTGGGCTGGGAGGTAACACAGGAATCTATATAAATAAAAATGTAATGTTCGTTTGTGGTATTCACAGAACTCAAAAACCACTGGGGCAATTGGCACCAAATTTGGACACAAGACACCTAACAACCCAATGTATGTCCGTCACTCAAAAAATTTGATTTTGTCATTTTGGAATTGTAGTTGTTAGGATTTATAGTTCACCTACAATCAAAGAGCATTCTGAACCCCACCAATGACAGAACTGGGGCAAACTTGGCAAACTTGGTTCTCCCATAACCAACAGAAAATACTGGAAGAGTTTGGTGGGCAGTGTCCTTTGGTTTTGGAGTTGTAGTTCACCTACATCCAGAGATCTCTGTAGACTCAAACAATGATGGATCTGGACCAAACTCTACACGAATACTCAGTATGCCCAAATGTGAACACTGGTGGAGTTTGGGGAAAATAGAATCTTGACATTTGGGAGTTGTAGTTGCTGGGATTTATAGTTCACTTACAATCACAGAGCATTCTGAACCCCACCGTTAGAATTGGCCCAAACCTCCCACACAGAAAAGCCATGTGGGCCACAGCAACACGTGGCAGGGGACGGCTAGTAGCTTACATAAATAACAATATGGGACTGGGCTGTGGCGCAGCTAGTTAGTAGCCAGCCGCATTAATCACTACTTACCAAGAGGTCATGAGTTCAAAGCCAGTCCGGAGTGAGCTTCAGACCATTAATAGTCGAGCTTTCTGTTGACCTATGCAGTCCGAAAGACAGCTGCATTTGTCAAGTGGAAAATTTAGGTACTGCCTTATGCAGGGAGGCTAATTTAACTCATTTATGACACCATAAAACCTTCCAGCAAGCATGCGGAAGAATGAGGAAGTACTTCATCAAAGGACTCAGTGTCACAAGTTGGATGATGGTGGCAGCTCCCCCTGTGGCTGGAATCAAGCATACCCTCATGAAGCCGGAAAGCTGGAATGTTAAATTGCCTCTGTGTCTGTCTATATATGTTGTATGTCTAAATGGCATTGAATGTTTGCCATGTATATGTGCATTGTAATCCACCCTGAGTCCCCTGCAGGGTGAGAAGTGTGGAATATAAATACTGTAAATAAAGAAATAAACAAGATAGGTTCAGGAATTGAGGTTTCCATCAGAAGGTATTTTCTGCAGAAAGCTTGGTAAATGGCAATGGGAGGAAAACAGCTCGTTCTCCTGGATTGTGCTCTGTGGGCACATAAGCTTTTAGATTTCCACCTCCAGTATCAAAGGAATATCTTAAGCCTGCTCATGATACAACACAGAGAAGAGTTGCTATTTCTAGCATGTGTATGTGTGTGTGTTTTCTGGGGATCTCAGAGATAGCCGAACAGTTTCAAAGCCACAGAAGGATTATTTCCCTGTCATTTATTTCTACTGAATCCAAGAGGGCAGCAGGAGCCATCATTATCTGATCACTCAAAATCTGGCCTAATGGCTACCTTGAGCTTTTACAACTCTCCATTTTCTGTTTGCTTTGGTACTTTTCAGTCTTATTTTAAACGACAAGTGGCTGGAACCACTGACTCGCAGTCAAAGTCACGAGGATTTGCACACAGTTTCTTCAAGCCCTGCTTCCTAAGCTTCTTCCTTGTCCTCTCTCCAACTTCTTGTTGAATCTTCTGTCTCCTGTTGCCTTTCTCTCTGTAAAGGAAGCAGTCCCCAAATACGCAGAGCAATTATGCCTCCAGCCGCCAGCATCACAAGCTCATCAATGTCCCATCAATCTCAGCTCCCAGGTTGTGACACCCAGCATCTGGATTCTGTCTCTCCTGGCCAAGCAAATGTGCTGCAACACCTCCTACTCCTTCTCGCTTGCTCTATGTATTCATCTTTAAGCATGTTTCTCAAAAACAACACATCAAACCCTCTAAAGAATTGTACCTTTATTGGGCCAGGAACATAGCTGCTATTACACAGTAGTAGTGCAATGATCAATGGTGCTTGTATCATCCCGATAGAACGGTGGTTCTCAACCTTCCTAATACCACATTTCTGGAAGTTGAAGGTCAAAACATCTGGAGACCCACAGGTTGAGAACAACTGCTCTAGACCAGGTGTCCACTAACTTTTTAAACAGAGGGCCAGGTCACAGTCCCTCAAACTGTTGGAGGGCCGGATTATAATTTGGAAAAAAAATGAATAAATTCTTATGTACACTGCACATATCTTATTTGTCGTGCAAAAAACACTTAAAAACAATACAATAATTAAAATGAAGAACAATTTTAACAAATATAAACTTATTAGTATTTCAGTTGGAAGTGTGGGCCTGCTTTTGGTTGATGGGATAGGATTGTTGTTGTTGTTGTTGTTGTTGTTGTTGTGTGCTTTCAAGTCGTTTCAGACCTAGGTTGACCCTGAGCGAGGGCCGGGTAAATGACCTTGGAGGGCCGCATCCAGCCCCCGGGCCTTAGTTTGAGGACCCCTGCTCTAGACCAATGATTCTCAACCTGTGGATCTCCAGGTGTTTTAGCCTACAACTCCCAGAAATCCCAGTCAGTTTATCAGCTGTTAGGATTTCTGAGAGTTGAAGGTCAAAACATCTGGAGACCCACAGGTTGAGAACCACTGCTCTAGACCTTCATTCAAGCCACAAATTAAGATGTTGAAAAGAACTCACCCCAGGACCAAACCCTGTTGTGCCTCACTAGCCATTTCTTTTCAGGATGATGAACTGTTGGTGAGCACTCTTTGGGTTTGGCTGCTTAATCAATAACAAATCCATCGAACAGTAGTATTATGTACTATGTAGCCAACATTAGACTAGTTTGTTTGCAACATGATCATGGGGGGATTTGTTTAAGGCCTTACTAAAATCAAGATATACTACATCCACAAAGTTCCTTCAATCTATCAAGCTTGTAACTCTATTGAAAAAGAGATAAGATTAGTCTGGCATGACTGGTTTTGAGAAATCCATGTTAACTTTTAGTAATCACAGCATCCTTTTCTAAGGATTACACACTGCCTCCGTAATGATCTGCTCCAGAATCTTTCCTGATATTAACAACAGGCTCTTTTTTTTTGTCATGTCAGGAGTTACTTGAGAAACTGCAAGTCGCTTCTGGTGTGAGAGAATTGGTCGTCTGCAAGGACGTTGCCCAGGGGACGCCAGGATGATTTGATGTTTTTATCATCCTTGTGGGAGGCTTCTCTCATGTCCCCGCATGAGGAGCTGGAGCTGATAAAGGGAGCTCATCCACCTGTCCCCGGATTTGAATTTGTGACCTGTCGGTCTTCAGTCCTGCCAGCACAGGGGTTTAACCCACTGCGCCACCGGGGACTGACTGACTGGATGATAATTATTTGGGCTCTATGATTCCTGGAGGCTTATGGGAAGGGCAGGAACTGCAACCCAGCTTGGTTAACAACATTGTGATATTGCTCAGCTCACATGTAGAATCATAGAATCATAGAATCAAAGAGTTGGAAGAGACCTCATGGGCCATCCAGTCCAACCCCCTGCAAAGAAGCAGGAATATTGCATTCAAATCAACCTTGACAGATGGCCATCCAGCCTCTGTTTAAAAGCTTCCAAAGAAGGAGCCTCCACCACACTCTGGGGCAGAGAGTTCCACTGCTGAGCGTGTTCTGGTTTTTGCTTGTGAAATGTTGGAGGATATGCATTCATGAACCTTCAAGTATAAAAGAAAAAAAATCCCTCTTAGGACCAAATATTGCATTTCTTTAAGAAACGGTGCTATTTCCAAACCTGAAAATATAGAAAACCTGCCAGGATTAGCAATGGATTTACAAATGGGATTTTGTGTTGTGGTTTCGTCCATCTCTGCCAGCAACTTTTCTTCTTTTGATGGAACACATCAACATATTTTCCCCTCTCCTCCGCATTCTTTCCTTCTCGCCTTTCTGTATATTTCTGTAGTGTGGCAAGAAATGCAATGCACAGGCTTTTTTTTTCTTTTTTTGGGAAAAAATCCATTTACTTGAACATCCATATCTCTGAGAAGCAGACTTGAAGGAAAGCTTTTAAACAGGAAATTGAAAGCTTTCTGCTACCCAACTTCTCACAGCATTTTTCCTCCCCTTAATGCGTTTTCTCTCTTTTGCTGAGTTTTCTGTTTAATTTTTTTTTTGCTGGGGAGGAGGGGAGGAGAAGAGAAAAAAGGCAATTGTGACATCAAGTCAAAAGCATAATCTCTTCTTGAGTTTGCAAAGGATCTTAATCTACTCAGCATGTCCCTAATCCCCTCCTCGTCTCCAACAATGGGGTCTCTTTCGGAAGACTACATAGTTAAGAATGATAATTTCACCATAACTATTGAAGTTAAAAGGTACTATTGCAACATTGTTTATTTCCATCCATGGGAGGGCAGACGTGGATCTCGTGACTATTTTCATGCCAAGTAGCTCTTCTGAAATCTCTGTAAAGAGTAAGACAGTAGTCTGCCTCATCAGGTGTAAAGTGTGTTTTCTTCTTAAAATTTAGGAATTGAAAAAACATGAGCAATAAAAATGAACACAGCCAGGTTGCTCATTGGAGCGGGGTACAGGGAGCGTACAACCCCCTTGTTACGCCAGCTCCGGTGGCTGCCTATTAGCTTCCGAGCATAATTCAAAGTGCTGGCTTTGGCCTATAAAACCCTAAATGGTTCTGGCCCAGCTTACCTATCCAAACATATCTCCCTCTACGAACCCCCAAGGACCTTAAGATCATCTGGAGATGTCCTGCTCTCAGTCCCACCACCATCGCAGTCATTTTTGGTGGGAATGAGAGACAGGGCCTTCTTGGTGGTGGCCCCTTGGCTTTGGAAATCCCTCCCTAATGAGATCAGATCTGCCTCCTCCCTCATGACCTTCCAAAAGAAGCTCAAATCCCAATTATGGTATCAGGCTTTCGTAGAATTGATTGTTTTAATCGACTGTTTTTAGCTGACGGCAATGGATTGATTTGGAAGATGACATGAAAAGCTGAACAGCTTATTGTATTTATAATTGTTTTAATGTATGTTAAATGTATATTATGCTTTGTTTTTATTGTTCGGAACCAAATGGTTCCTGTTGGTAGCTATCCTGAGTCCCTCTTTGGAGAAGGATGGGATAGAAGTGCTCCTAATGAATGAATGAAGGAATGAATGAATGAATGAATGAATGAATGAATGAATGAATAATGGGAAGAGATCCCAAGACCCATCTAGTCCAACCTTATTTACCGGGAATACACAACCAACCAGTCTTTGTTTAAAAACCTCAATAGAGTGAGACCCCCACCAGATTCACAACAGCATATTCCACAGCTCAACAGCTGTGACCCTAAGAAAGATCTTCCTAATGTTTTGGTAGAATCTTTTTTTCATGCAGTTTAAATCCATTGCTCTATGCCCAAGTCCCTAGAGTAGCAGAAAATAAACTTGCTCTATCCTTAATTTGAGACTATTTCAAATACAGTATTTAAAAATGGGTACTGTGTCCTCCTGAATTTTATCTTCTTGAAGCTAAGCATACCCTTCTCCCTTAGCTCCTACTTACTGTTTTCAAACCTTTCACCATGCTGGTTGACCTCCTCTGGACACTTCCCAACATGTCACTAATGGTCTTGAATTGCCTAGCTCAGAATTGGACACAGGATTCCAAGTGAGGTCTGATCAAAACAAAATAGAGTGGTACTATGACTTCCCTTGATCTCGACACTATACTCCTATTGATGCAGCTTCGGGCCCTTCCAGACAGACCCAAAATCAGTCAGTCTTCCGGATTACCTTGAGGTCTCCAAATGATGCCTCGGGCAAATCCAGATTAATCCAGAGTAAACCTGAATTTCCAGATTTCCTCCGAATAAAGAAAACACCTGAAAAAATTGGACCTTTCAAAAAGATACAGATCTTTTCAGATGTGTGGCCTGTGGGATTGACTCTTGGAATTGCCTTCTGGGATCTTGAAGGCCAATTGCCATTGCCATCCCAGTTCTTTGGGCTCTAAGAGTCCAGAAAACTAGGATGGCATTGCCACCCTCCCCATTTTCCCTTGAAACTTATTGGAGAGACTTCAATCCTTCCTCAGACCTCTCAGATGGAGGTCCTCCCTCTCCTCTCTAAAATCTCATTTTGACATGGCAACAGCAGTGTCCAAGAGATCTGAGGATGGGGCCAGGCCTCTCCAAAACATTTAAGGGGGAAATGGGAGGTTGGGGGCTGGCTAAATGCCTTCCATAGTCAATCTCTGATTGATCCAGAAGAGCATTTAGCTGCTCCCCCACCAAAATTATGAAATGTGAGCCTGCTGTCTGACCAAAATCTCAGGAGGAATTGGGATTTTAAATCTCAGTTCCTCTTGGGATTTTGACCTGTCCGGAAGGGCTCTGAGAATCACATTGGCTTTTTTTAGCTGCCACATCCAGCTCCTTCCTAATGTCCAGCTTGTGGTCTAATAATACTCTTAGATCACTTTCACAAGTAAATTGGCAGAGAAGATCTCAAATGCTTTCCCCTTTCTCCCAAACAACCCAGCCCTAAAAACAGAATCAAGTAGCTGCTAGAAATGAATATAATGTCTACTCAGTCAAAATAAAGTAGACTCCCAGCTCAGCTGCTATGGGTAGTCCATATGATGCATGGATGGATTGGAGGCACATTGCTGCACCCAGCCATTAATCCACATCAATGGAATATAAGATTTATTCCAGGAAACTCCAGAGTGATTTCACTCTTTCATGGGTGTGGGTATCTGAAGAGATGTGGATTCACTCCAATCCCTTGTCCACACCACCCATGGACCCCATCACTGCATCTCTGACCACAAGTAGCTCTTTCTTAGAGGTTTATTTATTTATTTATTTATTTACAGCATTTTTACCCCACCCTTCTCAACCCCCCCCCGGGGGGGGGGGGAGGCGGACTCAGAGCAGCTAACAAAGGCAGCAATTCAATGCCACAATCAGTGGGTTAAACCCCTGTGCCGGCAGGACTGAAGACCGACAGGTCACAGGTTCAAATTCGGGGAGAGGCGGATGAGCTCCCGCTACCAGCTCCAGTTCCTCATGTGGGGACATGAGAGAAGCCTCCCACAAGGATGATAAAAACATCAAATCATCCAGGCATCCCCTGGGCAACGTCCTTGCAGACGGCCAATTCTCTCACACCAGAAGCGACTTGCTCCTGACATGACAAAAAAATAAAAATTAAAAAATGCCACAATCAATAACACAGTATAAAATAAAACCATAAATACATACAGAGTTAAAACAATAGCAATTAATTATAACCAATTATCATAACAGTCATTTTAACAATACTTAGTCCACAAACCCACTGATAGAACCATAAAACCGTATCCTCACACATATTGTCTTGCCAATACATTACCAATCAAAGTGCTGCTTTATGTTTATTGTCCGAAAGCCTGGTCCCAAAACCAAGATTTTAATTTCTTCCTGAACACCAGGAGGGATGGGGTCGATCTGGTGACATTACATTTTTGATGTCAAACCACATGACCACAGAAATGCAACATGGGCAACAAATCAGTGGGAGAGAGCTGGTTGCTCACAGTGAAGCATTGGTTCGAGTCCTGATACATCCTTGGCCAGCTGATCAAAGGACTACAGCAACACTCCTGGGCTGTCCTGGAGCAGCTATGACACTAGTCATATATCCAGTAGGTATAGATGCAGCATTAGAGATACTCCTGAGCTGTGTTTCTCACACTCTGGTCTCAAGGTGTTTTGTACTTCAGCTCCCAGAATCCCTGATCTTTGGCCAAAGCAACTCAGTGGGATTTGCTGTTCTAGAGCAATACCTTTTCATATTTCACAGGGATTGTGCAAAAACACTACTGTTATTTCCATATGGGGCTTGCACAAAATCATATCCTGGTGGATTACGCCTCAGGGCCTCTGAGGCTTGGGTTCTGTTTCAAACTGTCTTTTCTAGAATGTGGAATAATAATGTAGGCAGGCAAAAAAAAGTATAAAAAGGAAGGAAGCAAGAATAAAAATCAAAGGCCAACTTAATCTCTGAAAAGTGATGGGTTTTGCAAATCCTTCTTTGAAATGGTAATTTGTTAACTTCTTTTAAAGATAAAAATGCAATTAGCTCATTCTTTCATTCCTCCTTTCCCATGTGGAAAAATGCATGCACAGAGTGGCATCACATCTTTAGCTCCAGAGTATAAATCTCTGTCATCTCCACCCTGATCAGAATTGCTTTGTGTTCTTGAAACCGTGGGGTACGGCAAGGGTTTCCTCACCTTCCTGTTTTAGCAAGGGTTGCAAAGTGTAGCCTCCTTTAGCTGCCCTCCTCCTTTTACTTCCTTTTTCTTTCTCTCTCTGATACACACCTGATAACTAGAAGCCAAGTCAAAGCGGGACATAATCCCATATGCTTCGATGTACTTGAAAGCAGCACATGTTAAGAGGGTTTGTTGTTCATTCGTTCAGTTGTCTCCGACTTTTCGTGACCTCATGGACCAGCCCACGCCAGAGCTCCCTGTCGGCCGTCACCACCCCCAGCTCCTTCAAGGTCAGTCCAGTCACTTCAAGGATGCCATCCATCCATCTTGCCCTTGGTCGGCCCCTCTTCCTTTTACCTTCCACTTTCCCCAGCATAATTGTCTTCTCCAGGCTTTGCTGTCTCCTCATGATGTGGCCAAAGTACTTCAACTTTGGGTTTAGTAGACTACAAACGAAACAGAGACCAAGGGTGTAATGTACCAGCCAAAAATGTCAATGCAATTCTAGGCAGTAGCAACAAGAGAATCTCCCCAGCGCTTGAGAGATGCTGAAGAGATACCCTCATCCTTTGAAGTCCAGAGACAAGAAGATGAGAATGAGAAATCTGGTAGAAATCAACATATGACCCATCAGCCACCTGGTGTCTAGAGGCAGCTATCTATGAATCTCTCCACAGCTGCTGGGAGGCACCATCTACACTGCAGTTTGAACTGGATGATATGGTCAGTATAGACTCATGTGCTGTCACGCGCTGGGCCAGTGAAAGAGTCTGTAGACAAGACGTGTTTTCTGTATGCCCAGCGGGATGCCGGGGGTGCCTCAGATTAGAGGCCTTTTGGATTTTCCTAATCAAAGTCTTTAGAAACTTGGAAAGTTTAACAAAGTTCTTTATTCGTGCTTAGATCTTCAATAAATCAAACCAATACTTCAATGCCCAAATATGAACACAGATGGAGTTTGGGGGAAAATAGACCTTGACATTTGGGATTTGTAGTTACTGGGATTTATAGTTAACCTACAATCAAAGAGCATTCTGAATCCCACAAATGATAGACTTGGGGCAAATTTCCCACACAGAACCCCCATGACCAACAGAAAATAATTAAGGCCATCTAGTCCAACTCCCTTCACCAGGGCAAGGAAATGTAATCAGAGCCCTCCTAACAAAGAGTCATCCAGCCATAGATTTAGATATATAGAGATGATTCACACACACACACACAGATATAGTATAGATTTGAAAGGGACCCTTAAAGAAGGACAATGATATGTTGTATATTCCAGAGTAGGCAAACCAGACACTCTCCACATCAACACCGACAAAGAAACAGCAAGAAATACTGTTTAACTCACAAGCAGAAAGACATTACATATATTAGAAAACAACACGTTCTCATTGCTCTATTTTCCAGATCACCAGACTGGGCCACAGCAACATGTGGCAGGGGATGGCTAGTAATATATAAAATAAAACGAAAGCAGCCAACTTGGAAATATTGAAGGCAAGAGGAGGGAAATTCTGTGCCTAATGCCACTTTGCCAGATATTCATACATCCAAATATGGAAGCAAATCATATCTCTGCCTGCTGTAGAAGTCGCATATTGAGTGTGGAACAGGTGAGAGGCAACCTTTGCTGCCTTTCCTTTCCTCAAGGGTGTCAGAGCTAGCCTTGATAATTTGTGCAAACAGAACAAAGAGTGATTCTAAAGAGAGAGAATTAAGTGGCATTTCTGAGTGAGGCGTTTGATTGCTTGGGTACTCCAATGCTATATAATCCCATTGGAAACAATTATTTTGAATGTGTGCCTTTATTGTTTTTCCTATGGAGCCATTTCGATTATTTATTTTGCTATCCTCAAAAGGTGAAAAGTAACAAGACTCAGCTCATTATTCCTTGTTATGTGGGAACTTCATGTTTCTACCCAAAGGCACATAATTTAAAAGAGCTGGTAATAAACTCCAAATGGCCAAAGAGATGGCACAGGAGCATTAAGAAAGACGTCTAATGATCTGGGTAGAAATATTGTCCCTTTCATGGTAGGATATGGTCCAGAATACTAGAAGTCTCCATGAAGAAACTTTGAGCATATATAGATTTCCCCCTTGGACCTTGAACTCCCTTGGACAAGTCACATTCTCAGCCCTAGAAAACCCCATTATATGTTTACCTTAGGATCAATATTTTCTGGAAATTACTCAAAGTCACACAACAACCAGACATGGCCCTCATTCAACATCCCCTGAGCATGGCTTAAATTTCTACATATGGACCTATTGTAGGCTAAATCATATTCCCTCTCTCTGACTTGCTATAAAGCCCATAAGGCCATCCTTTAAAGTAAGCAGTAGCTGGCTACTTCCCATGCCAAGATACACAATGCTTACAGATGCCTTGAAACCCATGGATGATCTAGACCAGTGGTTCTCAACCTATGGGTCCACATGTAGTTTGGCCTACAACTCCCAGAAATCCCATCCAGTTTACTAGCTGTTAGGATTTCTGGGAGATGAAGGCCAAAACATCATGAGATTCACAGGTTGAGAACCACTGATCCAGGCAGATCTGATGTCATCATTTTGCATCTGGAGGAAAGGAATACCAACCCAAGACAAAAAAGGGGGGGGCATTATACACATAAGGGATGCTTACATGTTTATATGACCTTAACTGAATTCTAGCCACTATCTGGATTCCTATGGACTTGGCCATATTATTACATATGTGCATCTATGTAAGATTAAAATAGTGAAGCTGTTGTGGAATAAAACTCAGATCATTTGATCATATATATCATTTCCACTCAATATCAGGAGAAAATGGTTTTGCTCATGTTTCTGTAATCATAGAATCATAGAATCAAAGAGTTGGAAGAGACCTCATGGGCCATAATACCAAGGGCCCAGCCATCACGGATTCCCATCCATAACAGGACCACGTCACAGCCAATCACAGCTCCTCCTCCGCTTTTCAGGAGCACGCAGCAGGAAAAGGCTTAATGGCTTCCCTGGGCTTGGCCTCTCTTGAATCTTTTTGATTTTCCTTTATTTTCTAGATTCTTTTTATTAGTGGGACTGACTGGGAGTTGGAACATGCGTCCCGTGGGGTTTGGAGAGTCACCCCTTTAGCTTCTTTTTCCCTTCCTCTCCTTCAGAAAATACTTCTAAAAGATAACAATCATTACTAATAATAGTGATCCCAGCAAACAAAAAGAAAAGCCTCCTTCTCAGAAAACTACTACCAGTTAGTTACCTCTCCTCTAGAGTAAAGAGTAGAAAAAGCTTTAAGGAAGCAGAAAACCTGAAGCAGAAAGGCATGAATGGGAAAAGGCACCACTCAGGCAGGGTCTGCAATCAAAAACAAAGAGAGGGTTTTTTTAAGGAAGTCTAGGGAGATAGCGCCAGGTCGATTGCTTTTTCTTCCCTGGGAAGTAAGAAGCCTCCTTAAATGCTTTGAAAAGCTGTGTGCAGGGAGAGAGTATTCTCACAGGCAGTCTGTCTCCTCTAGAATAGAAACAAAACTGTAATGAAGCACTAAACCCAGTCTCCTCTACAGACAGAAGGGAAAAGATTGGAGAAAGAGTGGTATCTTAACTCTGATGCTTTTAATTCAGGTCTTAATGAAGGATATAAGGACAAACACTGCCTAAAATGACAGGAAGGGGAGCCTGGGAGGTCCCCCCCCCCCATAATGGGCCAGATAGGGTCCTTCATTAACCTTATTGCTGAAACCCAGGCTCCCTTGAAGGGGAAAAAGGAAAGGGTCCCAGGAATGAAAAGGGTTAAGTTTATAGGTTCCCCATTCCCACCAATGGGCTAGATCTAGCTGTATTTTTCAGTCTTGGACCAAAATTTGCTATTTTTGGGAGGCATGTGAAAATGGATATTAGGATCTACTGGAATCTGGCCAGCAGAAATGGACAAGCCTAATAAGCAGCACTAATTGGCCAGTACCAGGGATATAACATTTGTCCACCCTTCTTTCTAATAATAATAATCATCATAATCATAATTATAATCATCATCACCATCATCATCTTTATTTACACCCCACCAATCTCCCCAATGGGGACTCAGGGCAGCTTACGTGAGGCCAAACCCATCAACACAATACAATAAATGAAGTCAAAACACACACAATAGCATGATAAATTACATAAAACATAAAAATACAGCAAACAACATAAAATTAAAATCAATCAAATTCTAGATTCAATTTCTTTTCCTTCCTTCCTTCCTTCCTTCCTTCCTTCCTTCCTTCCTTCCTTCCTTCCTTCCTTCCTTCCTTCCTTGTAAAACAACTAATGGGAATTAAACCAAATTAAAACATAATCATATAAGCGCATGGTTGTTGCATAATGTTTTCTAATGTAAGGACACTATTTCTCATCTCTTCTGTTTTAAATGCTTTTAAACTATTCTTAATTCAGTAATGTTTGAACCTGGTACCTATGATTATTCTAATCGGTTTATAGCGATAGTCCTTTTTAATTTATGTTTTGAACTACTCCCTTGGCTGCTGAACTTCGAAAAGGTGGGATATTAATTAATCTAAAATCTTTTGGGGCAGATAATATGTGTGTGTTATCCAAGAGGAAAGGCTCACCATTAAATTAACCCAGAGTTGAATCAACCTGTGTGAGCAAATGCTTTGCTTTAGGGAAGATTCACCTTTCCTCAGTCAACAATATTAGGTCAACATCTTTTGCTTTGCCTTGAACTGTCTCTCCTTAGAAGAGTTTTTTGCAATTTATAATTGTGGAGCCAAGGACACAGGCTAAGCAACGGCTGGGTGGCTCTCCCATAAAGCTGACTTGTTGTGCTGAAAGAGAACAAGGCCATATTTTACTCCAAGTATACACTGATGACCATTAGCTTTCCAATTTGGCTTCATCAGATGGCAACTCAGGAGGGGACTTCCTTCTTTGCCTTTTAATGGCATTGAACTTCTTGGTCTTAGAAAAGCATTGTGCCTGCATCCATGGAGTCCATCCTTTTTGGAAGCTATAGTAAACAATCTGGGCATTAGAAGAAAGCTTGTGTACACACCAATGAGTTTACGTCAGTGTGGGGAAAGCATGGCCCGGTGGAATCATTTGGCAGCTGAGATATCTTTGGGCAAATATACAAGGGCAAAACCCAGCTTCACCAGCTTGACTCTGCATGATGGTCAAGTATTTCCAGTGAGGATTGCACATTTTCAGGGATTAAACCCTTTTTGCTCCACTTCAGGAAGAATGGGGGATGTTCCGAAGTTTCCAGAAACTCCAGGGCATCCCTGTTTTGGCTTCAGGGCAGTGTGAACAAATGGGTCAGATCCAATTTGGACTAGTCCGTTGTTGAGATGGGAACTCTCTGCCATCATCATATCCCTTCAGTCATCAGTGCATGGAAAAGGGGATGCATCATTGCCACCCACATCTAGTCACAGAGCATGTGTGAGCTCCTGGCCATCTCTGGCCTCTTGCTCTGACATCAACAGGGAAGAAGGTGGTGAGATTGCCTGCCCTTCCATCCTGGTTGGATGGGTGCTACTGCAGATGTTAGAATGCCCCCTCTCCCCCAATGGTCATGTGTTTGTATGCATCTCCGTGGCTAGCTTTTAGCAGGGATGGTGACATGGAAGGTAACATCGTGGTGCAGAGTGGCCGATGGAGGCTTGGACAGAATGGACAATGTGGTTGTCAATATAATGCTGCAGCAGGTTCAGTAGAGTCGATTTCGCCAAGTTCTTTCCTCTAAACCTGCAACATCTAGTATCCATTGGTGGTCTATCATCCAAGTACTAACCCTACTCAGGTTTCAAAATCAAATGGGGTCTGGTGCCTTTAGGGTATTTAAGCCCTATACCTAACTTAAAGGTTTTCCCAGTTGTAACAGTACAGGAACTTCTTGAGAAACTCCATGTTCACTCCCTGAAAGGAGGCAGATAGCTTCATCAAGACAAGGGCAACCTGGATCACAAGGGAAGTTATTTTTCTATTGTTAATGGACGTTTATTATTACAAACCCTCTAATCACATAGTTAAGAAGTGCAATGGCCTTTGTCTGCATTGAAATCCTTCCAGAAAAACAGAACTACAACAAAAACATGTCATACAAAATATAAGATGTCACAATTACCACTTTTCTTCTCTGCTATGGCTTTAAAAACATATTTTGCGTGATGAAGAATGCAGTGCAGCTTTAAAAGCTGGAATGCTATATTTTCTGCACCTTGAGCAGCCAATAAAGATGTCATTCTTTTGTGGATTTTGTTTCATTACCCTTAGCCCCATTTGCCTGCCAAAATAACATATCCACACAATAGTTATGAGTTGAATATATGGGGAACATTTATTAACTGTTACCTATTAAACTTTGTAACTATATTTAATTCTATGGGTGTCATGAACTTGGTGTGACAAAGCCGAGGCAGCGTCCCACCCTCAGTTAAGGGTGAAACACCTCGGTTCTTTGTTGACCTAACCCGTGAAACCTTTAAGGGAAATGTGCTGGAGAAGTCTCCCTCAAAATTGTTGAGGCCAGACTTTCTCCATTCCTAGGGCATTTGGTTTCACCTCACCTCATCTAAATGAACCACATGTGAGTGTTTTAGTTCATGACCTTCAACCCAAAAGGGGAGGGTGCCTCGGGTGTACACCAACCTGTAGATTTCCCTAGTTGTTTTCCATTGAGGCCTATTTAAAAACCACACCATCCCAATTTTCCCCTGAGAACAGTATAGGATAGGTGAAAAACCCTCCTAGAACATAGATGGGGAAACAGTCCTACCCGGTCCCTTATGCAACCAATAAATTATACTGTCAATGGGTGGGTGTGGTGGTTCGAAGATTAGGAACAGAATGAGTAAGGGGGGCTGGCTGATGCCTTAGCTCAGCTCTGCCTCTTACAAAATAGTTCCAGCTGGAACTACATCTTGCCTAACCTTTGGAGGAGGAGGCAAATCTCTTTCCTCCCCCAGGAATGCACAGGGGGAGGAAAGTCCCTTAGCTAGGGTCCAACCTAGTTGGGAAATTCATGACGTTTTCATCTGAAAAGGGAACTTTAAGCTCCTGGAGCAGAGAAAGGAAGGATAAACATTGAAGTCCCACCCACTTCAAAAGTAAATGGAGAGCTTTTGAGGTTTTAAAAAACCATAAACTTAACTTTGTTCCTGGATTTATTAACCACTGTATTTAATTGCTGGATTTTACACCTTCTCAGTCACTGCCAAATGAAACTCCATTAAGCTTCAAAGCCAGCCTGGTTCTCCCACTCTCTCCTCCCTTCCTTTTTCCCCCTTCAGCAATTAGCATCACTGTGTTTCGACTCCTCTGGGTTAATTCAATTTGTATCTTCTTGGGTAGGGAAGCCAGGAGCGAAGAGAAACAGTTCAAAAAGCCACATCTCTGTTTCAGAGCACTGCATTCTTAGTCCATCTGACAGAAAGCTTTTCTTTGGGAAAGTTAGCCTGTGTGGAATTGGAGGGTCTCAGACAACTCACGGCTGGAAAAAAGGAAGTTCCCCAGCCTTTAATTTTTCATCACCACAAAGTAGTTTTGTGAGTATTTTGGAGAGAAAGGATCAGCCAGGTATTCTAACATGGCCATGAAACAATTCCTAATGTCAAAGCAACCTGAGAATAGGGCAAAGGAAGGACACGGTGTAGTCTCTTCTTAGGTGCCATGTCAGAACACAGGGAGGCATTCTTGAGCTGCATATCAAGCCAGGAACGTTAAGTCCTTGGGAAGAAAAAGGGAGAGGAAAGGATGGGGTGGAGAGAAGGAACGTGTCAATATTTATGAGGCCTTCCAACATCTCGCTAAATCAGTTTGGGGAGTTGAATCCCAGACAAATTCAGCTTTGATTTCATTTTAAATGGAGCCCCCTTCTTGATGTATTCATAAGGGAAATGCAACCAGTATATATATTATATACACATCAAGAGTCTAATGCCAAGAATTGGGTTATGCTAGCATAATCAGGGAGAGCTATCATAACCCCCAGAGCTCCCTGCTTGCCAATCGGCATGGGTGCAGTATTGCAAACCTAGCAAATGTTGGAGAATCCAGACCAAAGATGCACGGGACATACAGGAAAAGTTTGCTCTGTTTAGCTGAAATGTTTCTGCTTCTCTGGAAATTCTTCAAATAGTCTGAGGAGCAGCCTCTATATTCACCTTGCACTTTTTGTTTACATGCAACTTAAGGGCAATTCTAATCTTAAATTGTATTTCCTTTGCCCAATACATGGAAATTATGCTCTTAAGACTAAATTAAAACATCCACATGTTTCAGATCTCAATAGTTGCCTTGCACAATGGTCCCACAAAGGACTAGTATCTAGTAGGCTTGGGTAACCACGAAAAAAATTGGTTCTAAACTCGTTTTGTTTTTAGGGGGCCCTTGCGTTTCGTTTTTTTTGATAATTCCAAAATTTTCCTTTTAAAAATTTCGAAATATACAAAATTTCGTATAATTACGAATCGATTCGTTAATGGTGGACGCGATTGCGCAATATGCTAAAAAAACCTCCAAATGGTACAGGGGGAACTTCTGAAGCTTCCCTCTCCCTCTGTTGTTGACTGTTGGTGTGATAAAACAAACAACAACTATAAAACTTGCACCAGACATGCGAAAATAATTACAAAATAATTACAAAATAATTACAAAATAATTACAAAATAATTACGAAATAAATTGAAAAAATTGTTTCGAATCTAATTTACTCCTCACACTATTCCTGCATGGCTCAATATTGGATCGTAAGCTAATTTAAATACGAATTAATAACGATTTACGAAATTAACGAACGAAACCGCCCAAGCCTAGTATCTAGCCCAGCAATCTCCAACAAGGAGCAATTTCTCAAAAGCCTGCAAACAGGGCAAGATATATTAACCATGTTTGAGTTCTTCCTGGCTCAGTATTCACACAAATACTAATGATGGAATTTCAATTTGTCTTTGTTTTGAGTGCCTTCAATTCATTTCTAATTTATGGTGATCCTAGGATGAACTGATCACAGGATTTTTGTGGATCTGAAAGTGTGTGACTTAACCAAGATTATCCAGCAGGTTTCTATGCCTGAGCAAGGAAATGAAACCTGGTCTTAAACCATTACACCACCTACAACCCATTGGCTCTTGTACAGTGTGGTTAGTCATAATTAGCTAATGTCCATTGACAAAAACTGACACCAGCCTCAATGAATTTTTTTGAATTCAGATGTTAGGATCCAGGATAAGAATATATGGTGTTAATAATAACCCCTCTGTTATGTCAGCTCCACTGGCTGCTGATCCAGTTCTGAACACAATTCAAAGTGCTGGTCTTGACCTATAAAACCCTATACGGCCCCAGCGTACCTGTCCTAACGTATCTCCTTCTATGTCCCACCTAGGAATTTAAGATCTTCTGAGGAGGCCCTGCTCTCGGCCCTACCTTCATCACAAGTGAGGCCGGTGGGGATGAGGGACAGGGCCTTCTCGGTGGTGGCACCTCGCCTGTGGAATTCACTCCCCAGGGAAATTAGATCATCATCATCCCTCCTCTCTTTCAGAAGGAAGTTAAAAACTTGGATATGGGACCAGGCCTTTGGGTAATCTGGCAGACTGACAAGGACAATGACGACTATAGCTTTGGAAAGGATTATGATAATGCTGAATGGACTTACGGATTACAAAACTCAGCGAACGTTGGCCATCAGATTGGCTTTTCTTTTTATTAGTTGTATTGTATTTAACTATTTATAATTGTTGCTGTTATATATTTTACTATGTTGAATTGTTGGCATCGAATTGTGCCGGTTGTAAGCCACCCTGAGTCCCCCCTAGGGGGTTGAGAAGGGCTGAGTAGAAATGCTCGAAATAAATAAATAAATAAATAAATTTATACCAACTATTAGTCTGTCTAGCACAGTATTGTCCACACAAAACAATGGGTGTCTCCACTTTTTGGACCAAGTGCCGTCTCTAGTGATACCAGCCTATGGAGTATCCTGGAGAAGCTATTGACATCACTTCCAGTTCTTTGTTGAAGGCCATCTATCCAATTGGGTGGATGGGGGGATTCAATCACTGCTAATGCCTTCCTGATTGGGATGTGAGCAGCAGACTTGAGATGATGGCTGGATTTCCCTATATACTATGCACTCTCCCAATTGAGGTAGACATTAACACCACTCTTTCTGTTGCAATCATGAATGAAAATAATGACCTAAATCTAATTTCCAGTTCCATCTGAGGTCAGCTTATTAAATCAATTGGTGAATTAATGCATGCAAATCTCATAGTTTCAGTAGATATGCTCTAGTTGGTTTCTTTTCTTCAGGGAGGAGAATGGTGGTGAAGGATGGTTATCTTAACCTTAGGGATAATAATTTACTGGAAGCTCCAGTCATCTGACCACTACTGTACATGAGGATGTGGGTACCTGCCTGAGTTTTACTCTGATTCAATAGGTTTGCGTTGTTTATTTGTTCAGTTGCTTCCGAATCTTGGTGACCTCATGGAGCAGCCCATGCCAGAGCTCCCTGTCAGCCATCACCACCCCCAGCTCCTTCAAGGTCAATCCAGCCACTTCAAGGATGTCATCCATCCATCTTGCCCTTGGTTGGCCCCTCTTCCTTTTTCCTTCCACTTTCCCCAGCATCATTGTCTTCTCCAAGCTTGCCTGTCTTCTCAATATGTGGCCAAAGTACTTCATCTTTGCCTCTAATATCCTTTGCTCCAGTGAGTAGTCAGACTTTATTTCCCGGAGTATGGACTGGTTTGATCTTCTTGCAATTCAGTATACACCTGTTCCAGTCTTCTTGGGCCACTGCCCATGGGGCTTTTTTGGCTGGTCCCCATTCATATTTTTCAGGCACATATCTCTCCCAAGTCAAGCCTAGTTTTAGGTCCATGGTTTTGCCTGATGCTCCTTCTCATGGCTCGTCCTTCTAGTTTGCTATCCCTTGTTGTCTCTATCTCCATCCTTTCTCAAGTATTTACTCCCATTCAACTTTCACATCCAAACATCTTCTGGTTCTTCCTTACTCTACTCTCTTCAATCCCATTACATCCCTACCATCTCTTTGAAGCCTGTCTTCTACCTCCTCTCCCATTCTCTTGTTGGTCTCACTCTTCAAGTTTCTTCTGGGGTAAGTGGGGCATGCTGACCACTTCATATTTACTCCTTCTACTGGAAGATTTTCTGTTGCAATATTTTCCACCTTGCAAGACATTTTTTGCGATTTCTTTCTTTGCAGAAGGGCTTTTTTTTTGGGAGGGGGGAATGAGGGGAAGCAAATATTACTTGATTATGCAGTTTTATTTTTTTAGCTCCCCTCAGTCCATCAGCCTCCTTAGATTCTCACAAAAAAGGTCAGCAAATGCAAAGCATCCCAGAAAAAAAAGTGCAAAGCCTCTTATAATCTCCCCCCAACTGGGAAAAAAACTTTGATATCTTTCATTCTTTCTTCTGAGAAATGAAATAAGCAAAACTTGACATTCCTTGCAGGGGAGCAGCTGCTCTCTATTGGAGCTGATAAGGATAGTTTCTTTTTAATACTTGGCCTGCTGCTGACTTAGTGTTAGAGTCCCTGAATGCTGACACCTGCTTTGTATGATGATTTCTGCTGGGCTTGTTCGGGCTGTTTTAACCTAGATGAAGCTCTCGGGCCACCTGAACCATGGCTCAGATCAAAGTCAGAGAAACTCATGTATGTGGGGTGCACACTGGATCCTACCCATAAAGCAAGTGGGGCACCTAATTCTGAAGAAGTGGGATAAAACTCCCCCAACACACACACACATACCTGAGTCATGGGGTATTGGTGGGCACCAGATTGATACTGCTGTATCACCACCAAAATTTGGTGACATTGTGACTACTGAAATCCTTGAAACCCAATCCTCCTTAGGTGATCCCTTGTTGTCTGAGTATGATGGCCTGAGTATGATACAAGTGCGGTGGTTTGGCAGTGGGTGACTGTGGAGCCCTATTCTTGATCCACATGTTCTTCCACAGTGAGGACCTTGGTTTCCAGGTGGAAGGCAGTCCTGGACAGTAGGCCTGGGTAACAACGGAAAAATTTGTTTCTAAAATCGATTCGTTTTTTTGGGGGTTTTGCGTTTCGATATTTAAAAGAATTCCGAAATTTTTCTTTTAAAAAGTTCGATATTTACGAAATTTCGTAAATGTTAAAAAAATTACGAAACATTAACGAAACAAATACGAAACAATAACTAATCGATTCGTTAATGGCGGACGCGACCGCGCAATACGCTAAAAAACCTCCAAATGGGACAGGGGGAACTTCTGAAGCTTCCCTCTCCCTCTGTTGTTGACTGTTGGTGTGATATTATAATTTTTTTTCACTAATTAAACAAAAAACAACTATAAAACTTGCCCCAGACATGCGGAAATAATAACGAAACGACCTCAAACCGATAACGAAACGAATACATAACGAATCCGAAGCATTTACGAAACGAATTTAAAAATTCGTTTCGTTTTTAAGTTGCTCCAGAATGGTTCGTTATCACTTCGTTATAAAAAAATAACGAATTTTTAACGAATTACGAATTAACGAAATGAAACCGCCCAGCCCTACTGGACAGGGTTGGCTTGATGTGCATTCCTCTTGGTACGTTTCTCTATTTCGCCCTCTATTTGTGCCTCTTCAAATTCCACAGCATTGTTAGTCACAGCTGACCTCCAGTTAGAGTGCTCAAGAAGCAGGGATTCCACAGTTTTTAGGGTTAGCTTTCAGCCCATCTTTAAATCTTTTTTCCTCTTCACCAACATTCCATTTTCCATTCTTGAGCTGGGAGTAGCATAACTGCTTTGAGGAGATGATGATCAGGCATCCAAACAACATGGCTGGTCCAGCGGAGTTGATGGCGGAGGACCATTGCTTCAATGCTGGTGATCTTTGCTTCTTCCAGCACACTGACATTTGTCCTTGTCTTCCCAAGAGATTTGCAGGATTTTTCAGAGGCAGCGCTGATGGAATCATTCCAGGAGTTGCATGTGACATATTCAGACAGTCCATGTTTCACAGGCATATAGCAGGGTTGGGAGGACAATAGCTTTATAAACAAGCACCTTAGTATCCCTACGGATGTCCCGATCCTCAAACACTCTCTGCTTCATTCGGGAAAATGCTGCACTCACAAAACTCAGCTGGTGTTGTATTTCAGTGTCAATGTTGACTTTTGTGGAAAGGTGGCTTCTAAGGTAGCGGAAATGGTCAACATTTTCTAATATTACACCATTAAGCTGTATTTCCGGCATTGCGGAAGGATTGGCTGGTGACTGCTGGAAGAGCACTTTGGTTTTCTCAGTGTTCAATGACAGTGTGGCTATGACAACTAATTTTTGGAAGGGCATTTGTCTGATTAATTTCAAACAATCTATATTTTTGCTGGCAGATTTTGAAAGAGTAAGGCCATAAAAAAGAGTAGGAGGCTTACAGGCTACATCCTACCCAACTTTGGCTTACTCCAACTGACAGTGGCTTTCTAGGACAAGTATAGGAATTATGCTGTTTTCCATATGTCACTAGGGTGTAAGTGCCAGGAGGCCTAAACATAGTCAATGGTAAGACATATTGGGAGCTTCAGTTCAACAATATTTTGAGATCCTTATGGTTCCCATTTCTGGTCTAGAGTTTCAGGCAAAAGAGAATATTCCAACTTACCAGCTTTTCTGTTATCTGGTCCTTTTTTCACGGAGATATTTAGGTCTGAATCTGAGCCTTGCCAGCTAAAATAAACAGACTCTACTTCTGTGCTGAGGTTCATTCTATAACATTCAGTAATAAGTAGGAAAAATAAACCATTGTAGAAATCCCATGGAAGGGAGACAGCATGATGTAAGGCCTTTAACAAGGTCCTCTGTGATCTTCTTTCAAACAAACTAGTAATATGTGGATTAAAAACTGGTTAAGCGAAAGGGTGATTCTCACCAATGGATCCTCTTCATCCTGGAAAGAAGTGAGCAGTGGAGTGCTGCGGAATTCAGTCCTGGGCCCAGTACAGTTATTGATTAATGACTTGAATGAAGGTTTAGAGGGTGTGCTTATCAAGTTTGCAGATGATAGCAAATTAGAAGGATTTTTTTTTTGTCGTGTCAGGAGCGACTTGAGAAACTGCAAGTCGCTTCTGGTGTGAGAGAATTGGCCGTCTGCAAGGACGTTGCCCAGGGGACCCAGATGATTTTTGATGTTTTATCATCCTTGTGGGAGGCTTCTCTCATGTCCCCGCATGAGGAGCTGGAGCTGATAGAGGGAGCTCATCCGCCTCTCCCCGGATTCGAACCTGTGACCTGTTGGTCTTCAGTCCTGCCGGCACAGGGGTTTAACCCACTGCGCCACCGGGGACTCCATAGAAGGGAGAGTTAATACTCCAGAAGACAGGATCAGAATTAAAAGCGGCCTTAACAGATTAGAGAGCTGGAACAAAACTAACAAAATGAATTTCAACACAGACAAATGTAAGGCAGAAATCCACAGGTACAGAACGGGTGATGCCTGGTTTGACACACTCCATGTGGAAAGGATCTTGGAGCCTTCAGGGACAACAAATTAATCATGAACCAACAGTGTAATACAGCAGTAAAAAATGTCAATTGGAGTTTGGGTTGCATCAAAAGGAGTCTAATGTCTAGATTGAGGGAAGTCATGGTGCTATTCGGCTTTTGTCAGGCCTCATCTGGAAAATGGTATCTAATTCTGGAATATTGTATCTAATTTTTACAACCTTATCAGATGGCCACCAAGCTTGCTCCGCTTCATAGAGGGGTGTGGGGAATCCGGTGCCCCACACCCCACATCGCCCAGCTCTAGCCAAGGGCGATCAGATGGGGGAAGTATGAGCATGCGTAGTGCCAATGCTTTCCCCCATGCATTGCAATGGCAACACGGGAGCACTCCTATGTTGCTTTGTGGGCAGCATGCACTGGTTCTGCCCTCCTTCACCAAGGCCAGCATGGCATTCAGTGCTAATCAAGGTGACCAATTGCAAAATTCACACTTGCCACCAACAGACAAGAGTTCTTTCTCCCAGCCTGGATATTCCACAGATATATAAAAACCCCACTTCCCTAGTTTCCCTCACAACCTCTGAGGATGCCTGCCATAGATGTGGGTGAAACGTCAGGAGAGAATGCTTCTGGAACATAGCCATACAGCCCAGAAAACTCACCACAACCCAGTTGTGGAATATGCTGATACCTTAGAACAGTGGTCCTCAACCTGGGGTCCCCAGATGTTTTTGGCCTCCAACTCCCAGAAATCCTAACAGCTGGTCAACTAGCTGGGATATCTGGAGTTGTAGGCCAAAAACACCTGGGGACCCCAGGTTGAGAACCACTGCCTTAGAGTGTCATGGAATCTCCATCTCTGGAAGTTTTAAAACAAGTGCTGAATGGCTACTATTGGGAGTCCTTTGATTGTGTCTTTCTGCATGGCATAATGGAGATTGACTGGATAGTCCTTGGGGTCTGCTTCAATTCTAGGATTCTATTACTCTTAATTATCCAACAGTGGAATGGAAGCAATATTGAGTATGCTGCACATGTCATCTGTGCACTACTACTCAGCCAGCATTAGCAGCAACACATATTTGGAGACAATGTCCTATGGTAGTAAAGGTAAAGGTTGTCCCCTGACATTAAGTCCAGTCATGTCTGATTCTGGGGTGTGGTGCTCATCTCCATTTCTAAGCCGAAGAGCCAGCGTTGTCCATAGACACCTCCAAGGTCATGTGGCTGGCATGACCGCATGGAGCGCCGTAGCTTTAACCCACTGCGCCACTGGGGGCCCCTGTCCTATGGTAGTCAGTGGCATTTGTATTCACTCTGTTTCACCGTGAACTTTGAAGACGCTATCCAAGGTATTGGTCCTATTTTGGCGTTAAGATTCAGATGTGGAATTTCAGTCTGATAACTGGAGAAGATTCACCAGCTGCTCCTAACTAGATGAATCTCTGGTCTGGTTCAGAAAAGATGTTCTGACATTCATGCGCTTGTCTCAACATGGTAGGGAGCTGAGTTGCATCCTCTTTCCTGAAAACATTGCAGCTGTTTTGATGCTCAGCTTGTTCTTATCATCCCATGATTCACTCTTTGTAGCAGGGATTCATACTCTGATCAGACACCACATCCCTCCCAAATGTAAGCAATCATCCCCTCATTGAATATGGAGCACTTCGTTCCCCCAGTTCTCTTTAGCAAGCGCGGAGCCGATTCTTTCTGTTTTATCATGAAAGCGCCCACCGAATCAGCTCATAGCAAGCCTTGCACTTCAGTGGCCAATTAGAATAACAAAACAAATCATTTTGCTAACTCCTTGGTCTTTTACGGGTTAGAAAATTCCAGCACGGTTCTGGTGCGTTAAGCCTCTGCCGGCAAACAGCTTCCTTTAGCATCGCAAATGAGCACGATAATGCCTCCTGCCTCGGAGTGTGCTGGTTAATAAACAGCTGCTAAGACAGGTGCTGTGTTTAATCAACCAGAAAAAGCTATTTATTGTGTGGCAAGAGCAGAATTATGCAAAGATCTTCTTTTGGGACGCACGTACACAAGCGAGCAATACAATTGCTGGTCGAATCGCACCGGTGTTTTTTCTCGATGTTAGTGTCATTTGCAGCATTCATTTCTAAACTTGGGCTGATGTTGGAGGGTGGGATTACAGTTTCATGTTGGGAATACTGGGCAAGAAGGGAGAAATAAGTGATTACACAGCTGAAAGACTACAGATCCAACGATGCCGGGTTAAATCTGGGATATGTCACTGTTGCAGGAACCAAAACATCACACTTTCCTCCCTTGCTAAGTTTGTGCTTAGACTGGAGGAACTCTCATGTTGCAACTATAGAAAAAAAAAGGAGAGTAAATGCTTATGCAATTGAAAAACTACAAATCCCATGACTCGGTGTTACAAAGGGAGAGAATCAAGGATGGCTAAACTGTGTTAGATGAATGAACCACAACATTATACCTCCCTCTCATTTTAATTTTGGGTTAGAAAGGAGATGTTCCCTTACAAACAAAAAGTGAGAAGGGAGAATTGAGAATGCACAAATGAAAGACCATAGCATGTGTAATCCGGGTAAACCTTGACCCATTTCATGCCTTGGCTTTCAGTGAGGCCTCCAATTCATTTCTTGGGAGCCTCCCAAAGTTGGGAGGGCAGATATCTGTTTTTGCTCTGGGGTGCCGAGAAATCCATTTTCTATCTGCCCATTTGGAGGAGGGGGGTAGCTCCCCAGGCTCCCCTTCCCATCATTTTACGCATTTAAGTTGTTTCTACTCTAGAGGAGAGGCACTCAGCTGCAGGCAGGTGCATGGTTTAACGAGGCTCCTTACCTGTTACCGAGATGTGCTCGGCTTCAGGAAGGTGCCCATGCTTTCTCTCCTAGGCCTACATGCCACACACTTTCCAAGGAAAGGAGGCAAGTTCTCTGTTTTTTACTCCAGAGGAGAGTTGCTCAACTGCAGGCAGGTGCACATGCTTTCTCTCCCGGGCTGCACCATGTCAGCAACCACACACACACTCTTTCCAAGGCATTTTAAGGAGGCTTCCTACTTCGAGGTAAAGAAGAGTGATGACCTTCTAGAAGAAGAGAGTAGTTTTCAAGGAATGAGAGTTTTCTTTTCGTTTGCTGGGGATTAATAAATAAAAGTTTAAACTGTGGTGCTGAAAAGAAGAGAAGGAAGTGAGATCAGCTCCCACTTGCATTTGTGTCAAGTGGGTTTTTGTATCAAGAGGGCCCTTAATGGGTTGTTGTAGGTTTTTTCGGGCTATATGGCCATGTTCTAGAGGCATTTTCTCCTGATGTTTCGCCTGCATCTATGGCAAGCATCCTCAGAGGTAGTGAGGTCTGTTGGAAGTAGGAAAATGGGTTTATATGCCCTTAATGTTACGGGCTCCCAAAGTACCGAACACACCGAGCGAAATGGAGGAAACAGAAGAAACGAATTCTGCACAAGTCTACTATATATCCAACATTGCAGTGTAATAAAGAGACAAGTCAGGGTGCATCTATATTGTACCATTAATGCAGTTTGATACCATTTTAACTGCCTGGCTCAATCCTATGCAATAATGGGACCTGTAGTCTGGTGAGGTACCTTTGGGCAGAGAAGGTTAAAAACCTTGTAAAACTCCTGTAATTCTATAGCAATTTTACAGTGTAGATTCATTCCCAGAGCCATTTTAGGAGCCACTTTATCCTCCTGAAACACTCTGAGGGCCACCTATATGACCAGAAATGTCCCTCAAACCCCAAACAAAAACAATAAAGAGAATTTATTGTCGAAGACTTTCATGGCTGAAATCACTGAGTTGTTGTGAGTTTTCTGGGCCATATGGCCATGTTCCAGAAGTAGTATTTCCTGACGTTTCACCTGCATCTATGGCAGGTATCCTCATAGGTTGTGTGGTCTGTTGGAAACTAGGAATATGGAGTTTTTCTATCTGTGGAGTGTCCAGGGTGGAAGAAAGAAATACTTAAAAAAACATATATATTGACATTTATATAATACCAATAGAGAGTACATTTTAATAAAATCTGTGAATAATTAAATCTGCAAACGTTAAAACTGCAAATGTGGAAAGCTGAATATAGAATATACTACCTTGCAAATAGTAATCTCCTCTACTTTGCATATTTTAAAATAGAGGTTGAGCAGACACTTGAATGAATGATTTCACCATAGGCTACTGCATGGCAGATGGTAGGTCTAGATCAGTGGATCCCAACCTGTGGTTCGTAGACCACCAGTGGTCTTCAAGAACTAAAATATGGTCCACGTACTCACTGTTGCAATGAGAGTGGCTGGTGTCACAAAACCCTCTTATAGTGCTGAGGCTTATTAAATATGGTTTTCTGTGGGTGAGCAGATGGTGACTATTGGATGGCATATGTTCTGTATCTGAAGCTAGAGCTGATGTGGTCTATCCGATGCAATTTTCTGAATCAGCGCCCCAAATAACCAAACCGAATCTACAGTTGACCAAAAACTGATTTGTAACCCTTTTGGTACTAATGTTGGAGAGTGGTCCCTGGTCAAGTGGTTCTGCTCAAAAAAAGGTTGGGAAGCCTTGGTCTAGCTAGTCCCATGAATGCCTTTCAATTATATGATTGTATAAGCTAGTGAAAAGAATTGGAAGACCACACCATCAGTTACCATGGTTACAGGGAGCGGTCAACCCTCCTGTTTAAGGAGCTCCATTGGCTGCTGTTCATTTACTGGTCCCAATTCAAGGTGCAGGTGCTTACCTACAAAGCCCTAAACGGTTTGGGACCCACCTACCTGTGTGGCCGCATCTCTATATACGAACCCACACAATTTCTTCGATCATCTGGAGAGGCCCTGCTCGCGCTTCCGCCTCCATCGCAAGCGCGATTGGTGGGGACGAGGGAGAGGGCCTTCTCGGTGGTGGCCCCTCGACTCTGGAACTCACTCCCCAAGGACATCAGGCATGCCCCAACTCTGGCAGTCTTTAGGAGGAGCCTGAAAACATGGTTGTTCCAGTGTGCCTTCCCAGAATAAGGAAACTCCCAGCAATATGTCCCTAAATGCACTTTATCAGTGATCTAGGATTGTCTGCATGCTCCATTCGTCTTCAAAATTCCTATCCTAGTTATATGTCACCTGGTCATGCACAGCATTATTTTTAAAATTGTAATTATTACATTTGGCCCAGACATAGGTTTTTAAATGTCACTGTGTTATTGCTAATGTTTATTGCTTATTTTCTGTTTATGAGTTTATTTATTGTTTGTATTACTGTTGCTATTGTTTTTATTGTTTTGTTGTGGGCTTGCCTCATGTAAGCCGCACCAAGTCCCTTGGGAGATGGTAGCGGGGTACAAATAAAGTATTATTATTATTATTTTAAAAATATTGATGATGCTTAAAGAAGAGATTTTGGTAGTGAATACTGGATGCACACAAACACATTTGTGACTTTGCTTCCATCACACTGTAGCACAATAAAGGATAAGAGACTACTAGAGTCAAAGCAGACCCCAAGGGCCATCCAGATTTTGGTTATCCTTCTATAGAACATCTGCAAAGAGAAAGAGAGAGGTATATTGATACCTTTTTGCTCTATTACAGGAATAGTTCAGCTATCTTGGTTCGGTAACACATTGTACTCTTCTAAATGTTCCCAGCTGTGCCAGGTTGATCCGCTACGGATATAACGTTGCGGTTAATGAAAAACAGCTGCTCGTTAGCCAGGAGGAAACCATGTCGAATGTTTAGAGATATAATTATTTTCACTGTTCTCATCCTTTCTACCATTATAAGCAGATTATATTATTATCAAATCATGTTCGACGCCATCTCCGATTGCACATTTTAAAAATGAATGTGGTTCATTAACAACATGATGAATATTTAAGCAGGTTCATGGTGCATAATGAACTCCCTTTATTTATTTATTTTAAGGGGAGAACCTCTCTGGCTCTGCCCCTGATATATTTGTTAATAATTCAGTGTAAAATTCAGCAGTTAGGAAGATGCGCTCTTTCTTTCGTTCAGTCTTTCTTTCTCAACTTCTGCATTTGGAGTTTGGGGGACAAATTAAAGGACCACATTGCATGTTGTCAACTTTAATTTTTGAAATCCAGATTTCTAAATAGCTTATCAGTTCACAGGCACAGATTGCTAATGGTGCAAAGACAACTCCAGCTGAAGTAGATATTTGTTTAGGGTTGCAAAACTGTGCAACTCTGAACAAAGGAGGCACATTGTTGCAACCCTTAACAAATGTCCAATGTGGCTGGAGCGATTTTTACATAATTAATAATCTTTGCTTATGGATAATACTTCAGGTCTGTTCACCATGTGTAAAGTGCAGTCTTGTGTATATTCCTCTTCCATGCCCACTGAGCAGGAGGCTTTCCTTGAGATCTTGCTCCTGCTGCAGCTTTAGGTTGTCTCCAAGGGCTGCACGAGGAAAGGATATTCCTTGGGGAGTTAAGAGGAGAGGGAAACTTTCACTAAGAATTTGTTTTCATTGCTGCTACCACTGGATCATATAGAGGGAAAGAAGGTCATGAGGCAAGGGACAAATACTGAAGGGAAAGACAGGGGAGGGACTGAGCTCATCATACTAGAGTGGGCTATAAATAAAGTATTTACAAAACAATCATGCAAAAAAAAAAAAAGCGGCAAAAAAGCCAATGGTATTTTGACCTGCATCAATAGGAGCATAGATCTAAGGGAGTAATGCTACCCCTCTATTCCACCTTGGTTAGACCACACCTGGAATATTGTGTCCAATTCTGGACACCACAATTCAAGAGAGATATTGACAAGCTGGAATGTGTCCAGAGGAGGGTGACTAAAATGATCAAGGGTCTGGAGAACAAGCCCTATGAGGAGCGGCTTAAGGAGCTGGGCATGTTTAGCCCGAAGAAGAGAAGGCTGAGAGGAGATATGATAGCCATGTATAAATATGTGAGAGGAAGCCACAGGGAGGAGGGAGCAAGCTTGTTTTCTGCTTCCTTGGAGACTAGGACGCAGAACAATGGCTTCAAACTACAAGAGAGGCGATTCCATCTGAACATGAGGAAGAACTTCCTGACTGTGAGAGCCGTTCAGCAGTGGAACTCTCTGCCCCGGAGTGTGGTGGAGGCTCCTTCTTTGGAAGCTTTTAAACAGAGGCTGGATGGCCATCTGTCAGGGATGATTTGAATGCATTATTCCTGCTTCTTGGCAGGGGTTGGACTGGATGGCCCATGAGGTCTCTTCCAACTCTTTGATTCTATGATTCTATGTGTAAATCTAGCCTTAGTGAGACTTATACAAGCATCTGCCGTTGTTATGACTCACTTATTGACAATTTGTTCTTTGATTATCTTGACCTATATATCCATGGCATTACTATACACTATTCCCTTTATACACATTCATTCTACAGTTTTCTTTTAGAGCTTATCATTTTCACAGTCTATTGGGGGTGATCTGATTGCATTTTCCTGCATGGCACGGGGTTGGACTAGATGGTCCATGTGGTCCCTTCCAAATCTATTGTTCTATGAATCTATGATTCTATGATACCATGAAAATTCACAAGTGGTGATTTTGCACAGAACAAATGTCTTCCAGCCAAGGAACAGCATTTTCTGAGTAAAAAACTTTCCATGCACCAAAGATAGTGTTTCCTGCACAAAACAACCATGTAAACATTGTGTGCACTCTTAAATCCTGAGCTACAGTGCTTTCCTTGGCAGGGTTTCTCAACATTCAAGACCCCTCTTCCAAATATTTTCCAATGTTCTTCCTACCTTACCCACTCCCATCACCGATTTGGTTTCCTTTACAATCTTGGTCACCTTTCTTTAGAAACAGTCCAGTTTCTCTAAAGATACAGAATGGGGGGCACCTAGCTCGACAGCTGTACATGTGAAAAAGATCTTGGAGTCTTCATGGACAGGAAGGTGAACATGAGCCAACAATGTCATGTGGTGGCTAAAAAAGCCAACGGATTTTGGTCTGCATCAAAAGAAGTATAGTATCTAAATCCAGGGAAATCATGCTACCCCTTTATTCTGCCTTGGTCAGACCACATCTAGAATACTGTGTCCAATTCTGGGCACTCAATTGAAGGAAGATGTTGACAAACTGGAATGCGTCCAGAGGAGGGTGACCAAAATGATCAATGGTCAGGAGAACAAGCCCTATGAGGATCAACTTAAATAGCTGGGTATGTTTAGCCTGAAGAAGATAAGGCTGAGAGAAGACATGATGAGGGCCACGTGAAGGGAAGTCATAGGGAGGAGGGAGCATGCTTGTTTTCTGCTGCCCTGGAGACTAGGACATGGAACAATGGTTTCAAACTACAAGAAAGGAGATTCTACCTGAACATGAGGAAGAACTGTAAGGAGAGCAGTGGAGCAGCAGTGGAATTCTCTGCCTCGGAGTGTGGTGGAGGCTCCTTCTTTGGAGGCTTTTAAAAAGAGGCTGGATGGTCATCTGTCGGGAGTGCTTTGAATGCGATTTTCATGCTTCTTGGCAGGGGGGTTGGACCAGATGGCCCATGGGGTCTCTTCCAACTCTATGATTCTATGATTCTTGATATCATTCTGAAATAGTAATATTGCCTCCTTGGGTCTCCCTTTTTCACACAGAGGTGGCAAACAGCACAATACCAGGACTGTAAGTAAAGGTAACAGAGCCTAAAATGATCAAGGGTCTGGAGAACAAGCCCTATGAGGAGCAGCTTAATGAGCTGGGCATGTTTAGCCTGAAGAAGAGAAGGCTGAGAGGAGATATGATAGCCATGTATAAATATGTGAGAGGAAGCCACAGGGAGGAGGGAGCAAGCTTGTTTTCTGCTTCCCTGGAGACTAGGACACAATGGAACAATGGCTTCAAACTACAAGAAAGGAGATTCCATCTGAACATGAGGAAGAACTTCCTGACTGTGAGAGCCGTTCAGCAGTGGAACTCTCTGCCCCGGAATGTGGTGGAGGCTCCTTCTTTGGAAGCTTTTAAACAGAGGCTGGATGGCCATCTGTCGGGGGTGATTTGAATGCAATATTCCTGCTTCTTGGCAGGGGGTTGGACTGGATGGCCCATGAGGTCTCGTCCAACTCTTTGATTCTATGATTTCTATGATTTCTATTGCCCAACATTGTGGCTGATCTGCCACTTCTTCTGAAGTTGCCAGAGGCTATTGATGGGGAAAACCTGTAAATAGCCACAGCAGGAGAACTTACTTTATGCAATCAGGTCCTGCAGCTTCTGTGATGGCATCTGCTCCTTTCTTCAGGATTTTTTTTTTCACAATTACAAAGTTAATAAATCCTGATGCTCTTTTTATATATGGTAAATGCAGCAGGAATTGTTTATGCTTACTACTGGAAATAAGAATAAGTTCCTACTCAAGATTTATGGATTATACAAATGTTGGACTTGGCAGAGATCGACAAATTGATGAGGCTTGTACAATTGCCAGATTCTTCAAAATTTAAAATAGGATGGAAGTTCTTTAATTGACTATGTTAAAAAAGAAAAGAAAATGAAAATATTTGAGTTTTCATAGCATTCAGGGAAAATTGGTAGTACAGTATAGAGATGTTGGAATAACAAGAAAAAAATAGAGAAGTTAGTGACAAGAATAACAGGGTCAACAATGATATCCAAAGGATCTTGGAAAGTTAATCTACCAGAGATAAATATTAGGGTTTTTTTATTATGAGGAAGGCTACAGAGATGGAGTAGGAACTATTATGGCTTTCTATTTCCCAACTTTTCTATCGCCTTTGTTTCAAAGCACTATACATCTGCTTTTTTATACTTCTGTTTTCGATTAGAAAAGATTTTTTTTCCTTTTCAACATCATAGAATCCTTTTTTGTATTAGATAACAATGGATGAAGACAAAGATGCAAGGTGTTAAAAATGTCCCCGTTCTATAACCACTCTTGTATCCTTCCCTATTCCTCATACATTTTACAATATTATGAGGGGGGGGGGGGAAGAAAAGGGGAGAAGTGGCACAGCAAAAGGCCAGAGTTAGGCTACATTTATTTATTTACAACCTCCAAGCCTAATTCAAAGTGCTGGTTTTGACCTATAAAGCTCTATATGGTTCTGGCCCAGCTTACTTGTCCAAATGTATCCATCCCTACGTCCCATCTCGTAATCTAAGATCATCTGGGGAGGCCCTGCTCTCGCTCATGTCAATTGCGCAAATGCACCCTGGCGGGGACGAGAGACAGGGCCTTCTCAGTGGTGGTCCCTCGCCTATGGAACACACAGCAGAGGGGCCACCACTGAGAAGGCCCTGTCTCTCATCCCCACCAGTCACATCTGTGAAGAAAGCAGGACTGATAGCAGGCACTCCCCAGACAATCTTGAGCTTCTAGATCAGGGGTAGGGAACCTTTGGCCCTCCAGCTGTGGTGGACTTCAACCCCCACAATTCCTTGAGGCTCGGCATTGGGCCAAGGTAAGCCTTTGGGGCGAATGCCGAGCCTCAAGGAATTGTGGGAGTTGAAGTCCACCACAGCTGGAGGGCCAAAGGTTCCCTACCCCTGTTCTAGATGGTTCATAGGGAGAGATACATTGAGACAGGAAAGCTGGGCCAGAACTGTTTAAGGATTTACAGGCTGAAGTCAGCACTTTGAATTGTGCTCAGAAGCAGACTGGCAGCCAGTGGAGCTGGCGTAACAAGGAAGTTGTATGCTTCCTGTATGCCACTCTGGTGAGAAATCTGACTGCCACACGTTGGACCATTTGAAGCTTCCAAACAGTCTTCAAAGGCAACCCCATGTAAAGCACGTTGCAGTAGTCTATATGAGATATAATCAGGGCAAGGATTACCTTGGCCAAGTCTGACTGCTCTCGCTCCTGTCAACAGCACAGAGGCATCTGGCGGGGACGAGAGACAGGGCCTTCTCGGATGTGGCTCCCCGCCTATGGAACACACTCCCTCTTGGCTTTTTAAAAAATATATAAAATCATGGTTTTGGAACCAGCCTTTGGGCAGTAGAAGTAAATGTATGCAGTATTTCAGAAAGACAATGACTGGAATGGCGATTCGACGGAAGAGGCTGTTTTATTGTTTTAATGATTGTTTTATTGCACTGTTTTTAACTTGTTTTATTGCTTGTGGATACACTGTTTTTAACTTGATTTATATCTAATTGTAGTGTATAATTTTAATTGTTTGTACTGGCATTCAACTTTGCCATTACTTTTGTCTAAACCGTTTTGAGTCCCCCTCAGGGTGAGAAAAGCAGTATACAAATACTGTAAATAAATAAATATGGGCGCAATTGGCACACAAGCTTTAATTGTACAAATGCCCCCTGGCCACCACCAAAACCTGAGGTTCCAGGCTCAGCAATGAGTCCAGGAGAACTCCCAAGCTGTGAATCTGTGTCTTCAGGGGGAGTGTAACCCCATCCAACACAGGCTGTATCCCTATACCCTGTTCAGCTTTACGATTGTCCAGGAATACCGCTGTCTTGTCGGGATTCAATTTCTATTTGTTCATCCAGACCGTCACAGCTGCCAAGCACTGGTTCATGACCTGAATAGCCTCCTTAGTAGCAGGCGGAAAGGAGTGATGGAGTTGAACGTCATCTGCGTACACCTGGAAGTATGATTTTGCACAGCAGAGGCATTGCAATCGTAAAGTGTCAATGGGGATGTGAAGCTGCCTGTCAACATGATGGTAAATTGCCAATATCCCATATTGCGGCAACAACACAGGATAGCGACAAGTGTGCTTTAATGTCCAAAATGGAAGCAGTATTTCAGGTGAGATCTGGCAGAATTCAAGGGCAGTTTTCTGTTCCTTGATATAGACATGAAACTATGTGATATACTTCCTTGGAAATAAGCTGGGTGGCTTTCAGTGGGGACTATTGATCCAGTTTGAAATCTCTTATTGAACTGACTTGGGATTTTCTGGTGCTTGAAGCTGCCCTCGGCTCCCCACAGGGCTGATTAAGTGCTGTGCCACTTCTGTCAGAGCAGTTTCCCAGTGAGCGCCATCACAGGCTCCATGCAGTGGGTTAGAGACCCATGTTAACTCCGTCACCTAGCTCTACTTTTTGCAGCAGATGGAGAGAAGCACCCACACATTGTGGGAGACTGGCTGTGAAGCAGCTGCAGTCCACCCTGTGATGTTCTTTATAACATTTCTAAGAAATGATCAAAAGACTCTGAAGAAAAATGGGGAGACAATGAAAGAGAAACGTGCCATTCTTGTACTACTACACTTTGGTTCATTCTGTGAAGCAGTCTGGAAGGAAGCATAGGAAATAATTATACATCCCGTGGAAACTCTATCTGTGAAATTGGCTCTTTCCATGGATGTAATGATGGTGTTTTGTTGTCAGTTCAGCAGAAGGTGGCAACCAGGGCTGGCACAAGATATTTGCTGCCTGTGACAAAAAACCCAAGGGACAATATCCTAAATCAAGGAGGTAGAATGTAGATTCATCCTTCGCAGTTATGGGATAATTGCATATCTTTGCCATGTTGATAAATTGTCATGATGTACAATTGAATGCACAATCAAATGTGGATGTGTAGGCTTGGTTGATTAAAAAAAATGGTTCAAAACTCGTTTCAGATATAGGGGGTACTGGTGGTTCGATTCTAAAGTCACTTCCAAATATTTTTTTGAAAAAATTCAAAACTTTCTGAAACTTCCGAAACTTCCGAATTGCTTCGTTTATGGCAGACACACATTGCGCAGTAGGAAAAAAACAGCACTGGCACTGGGGAAACTTCAGGGGATTCTTACTCCCTCATTTTTAGACCAGTCCTGATGAAACTTGCTACAGTGGTAGAAGACATGTATCACTGTTAGTTTACCAAATTTCATAACATTTGACATATCCATGGATTTTAGGTGAATTTTCAAAGTGTTATAAAAAACATTTTCTTAATAATAATGAAAGTCTGTTCCTGGTTTGAAAGTGTTATTTCCTGTTTCATTGTGTGGTCTTTACTTTGAAAGTAGTTGTTCTACTCCAGAAACTTTGTTACACAAACTGTGTTAAATTGGCGGAGAACAGAAATTGTAGTACAGACCTCATCAAGGGACATCTAGACTGACCCCCTTCTTCTGGGTAGAAAGGCACCATCCAAACTTTCCTGACATCCGTTTACTTCCTCTACTGAGTTGGAGGGGATCCTCAAGATACATCCATCCGTTTATTACTTTTGACAGATGCAATCAATCATTTTATTTTATCATTACTTACTGATGTAAAGGGCTGGCTGGCTGTGGCTGGCTACCCCAGTGCCTTGTTCATGGCAATCAGGCCAAAGTGAAATGTTTGGTTTTAAAGCAGTTTACATAGTCTTGGCTTTGCAAAAGTTGCTTATTGATTTGCTGCCTTATTTAGACCTCTTTGTAGATTCAATCAATTTATTTTATATTTAGACAAAGACTGCTACAGACAGCTATAGGGGTCCTTCAGCCATTTTGGTTAATGAGCAGCAGGGCAGTGTGGGAAATGTAGTTTAACAGTTTTACATTAAAGGAGACAGACATCAGTTTAAAACCACTTTTCTCCATGGGATTCTATTGTTCTGCAGCAAACCCCATACCATATGCTAATCAAGGTGGTCAGTTGAAACATTCACACCTAGCTTCAGCAGAAAAGAGTCCTTTGTCTCACCCTGGTCATTCCACAGATCTATAAACCCATTGTCCTATTTCTAACAGACCTCACTACCTCTGAGGATGCTTGCCATAGATGCAGGCAAAACGTCAGGAGAAAATGCCTCTAGACCATGACCATATAGCCTGAAAAAAACCTACAACAACCAATGTTAAAGATTTTGAAAAATCTGAATTCTCAGGAATGCATAGCAGCATTGAGCTATGGCAGCTAAAGCGTGTGTCAAACTTAATTAATTCTGCAGTGTAGATGCACTCCAGGGTTCTCCCCATAAAGGTTTCCCAGTACTTGAGAAACAGTTTTTAAAGCATTTAAATATTTCTGAATAGTCTTTCAACTGTCACTCCTGAGAATTGATATCCAAAACACAAAATTTAAGAAGCCCTGATTTAGAGCACATCCTTCCTCCTTAAGCAAGGTATGTTAAAACCATAAAACTTAACAGCCTAAATTCACAGCAGGACTCAAGTGCCTGATTAAAAAAGAAAAGTCTTCATGCCAGCCCTGAAAGAAAGGTACAGATCTCAGGTTCTCTGTACTGCAGATGTGCTGAAGTGATGGTGGTAGAAAGGAAATGGAATGCAACAGAGTTCAGAGGATTTCTCTGAATTCCAGATCCTTCAAGGCAATGCCATCGCCTTTATTGTCATAGCTATTCGGCTAATGATCTATATTTTACATCACCTTATACGGAAGTTTTCAGGGTGAGTTCACATGAAGTAGAGGGAAAAAGTGGTTCCTAAATAGGTGTTGGTATAACATGCCTCATGCTTGTGAATTTATTTATTTAGTTAATTGGGTGTATATCCTCTCTTTCTTCTTGAACAGGGGTCCCATCACTTGCTGGCTCTCCTTGGAGAAATGGTGGTGTATAAATAGTAGGCATGTGCATGAAATTTGTTCCTACCATTTCAAGTCTTCTGTTTATTTGGAAGCATGAAATGGGAAGCCCCCTCCTCACGTGAAAATCTGCTCGACACAAAAAGTTGCTTTTGTGTGCATTCGAACTTGCCTCCTTGCCTTTGAAAGAGAGTATTTGTGTGGTGGGGCATGCAGGCAGGCAGGGTGCACTCTAGGGTCTGCACACCCTACCACACATACACTCTCGGAGTATGTGGTGGGGCATGGAGGCAGGCCCAGAGTGTGCCTAAAGCAGAGCGCTTCTTACTCTAGGGTAAGAGGCACTCGTTTACAGGCATGGGCAGGCGTGCGTGCTTTCCGAGTCTGCTTGCACACCCCACCACACATGCACTGTGCATGAGTGGTGGGGTGTGCAGGCAGACCCAGAAAGTGTGTGCACCTGCCAGTGTCTACAGCTGAGTGCCCCTTACTCTAGAGTAGAAGCAGCAGGTGCCAGGAAGGGGAGCCCCCTCCCAATAATGATCTGGTTATCAGGCCCCGAAACAAAAGAACTGAAAACAACTCTCCCAATTTCAGGCGGCTTACAAAAATGGATCAGGGCCCCCAATAAATAATATGCACATGACATAATAATAATAATAATAATAATAATAATAATAATAATAATAATAATAACAACTCCATCTTTTCTATTAGGAAACACTAGGAAGAACTTCCTAACTGTGAGAGCTGTTCAGTAGTGGAACTCTCTGCTCCAGAGTGTGGTGGAGGTTCCTTCTTTGGGGGCTTTTAAGCAGAGGCTGGATGGCCATCTGTCGGGGGTGCTTTGAATGCAATTTTCCTGCTTCTTGATAGGGGGTTGGACCGGATGGCCCATGAGGTCTCTTCCAACCCTTTGATTCTATGATTCTATGAGACCTCATGGACCTCATACAACACTCACAAGCATTGTATGCTTTTGTCTTCCATGGGAAGACAATTATTGTCTTTGTCTGTCATAGACTCATAGAATCATTGAGTTGGAAGTGACCTCGTGGGCATCCAGTCCAACCCCATTCTGACAAGAAACAGGAAAATCACATTCAAAGCACCCCCAACAGATGGCCATTCAGCCTCTGCTTTAAAGCCTCGAGAGATTCCATCTGAACATTAGGAAGAACTTCCTGACTGTGAGACCTGTTCAGCAGTGGAACTCACTGTCCCGGAGTGTGGTAGGCTCCTTCTTTGGAGGCTTTTAAGCAGAGTTTGGATGGCCATCTGTTGGGGGTGCTTTGAATGCAATTCTCCTGCTTCTTGGCAGAATGGGGTTGGACTGGATGGCCCACGAGGTCACTTCCAACTCAATGATTCTATGACAGACAAAGACAATAATTGTCTTCCTGTGGAAGACAAAATCGTACAATGCTTGTTAGTGTTGTATTGTCATCCATTGGTTCTAGTGCTGGTGTTGTCGTTGTCATCAGTAGAGACAGCAAGCTTCTTCTAAAGCACGCAAAAGCAAAAGCAAGCTCTTGATGCATAACAGGGCTCTGTGGTTTGTATAATCCAGGATTTCCTATGTGATCATCTGCACAGCAAAACCACTTCCATCAATGACAGTTTGAAACTGCATTACATGGTTAGTGGAGAGGGGGTCAGAGGAATATAACCCTGTATGCATTTTTGAAAACTCAATTTTCTACCCAAACTTCCAAAAACCCTTCCCTTTCTTTCCCTCTTATGACCCCCTTTCCTTCCCCATTTTTTAGATTACCGATTCCAATGTGGATTCCAGCAAAGGAGAACTGGGACGTTATTCCCTATAAGTTTTAAATAGAGGTTTTATGGGCATGTCATCGCAGTTGGCTTCTATTGACTTTTTTATTTCTATATGGTACAATATCTAAAATTATCTCCAGCTTTGTTAATAAAAGTACGGCCTAGTTTCTTTTTTATTTCCTTCCCTGTGTCCTTTTCTCAGAATATAGCACATCTGAGTAAAAAGTGAGATTTTGTATTTTTTTTTTAAATGGGACATGAAATATTTCTTTCTTTGTTGCTTCCAGCAATCCTAGGGGCACCTCCAAGTGAAACCCTATACCACCACATCACCTGCTTACCTCTGCTCTTGCACTGAATTTTGAAGGTCTTAAAACACACCCAACGAATACTGGCTGCTTCAGGCTATCTTTCAGAAGCAGAAACTGGCAAAACTAGGAAATTCATGGGTCAACCTGCAACTTGAAGCCAATTGCATACACAAAGTACAGGCACCATGATTCCAAAACAAGACATCTTTTCTCATGTCCGTTTTCACCAAATAACCTTACTTTTTGGCGTGTCTTGCTTGAATAAGAGATCTGGAGATCTCAAAAATGTGTGCTTTTTGTGAGCTTTTAAATGGATTTTGGAATATATCTTTTGGCTGTCATACTTATGTTTGCCTTTAGACAGATCCTATATAAGGTTGAATTGTGGGATTTTTTTGGCACTGATTTTTGCAGAAATCCAGAGAATTTCTAGTAGTGGAAAGGAGTCAATAAATGATACCATGTTGCATAAAACCTTGGCTGTAATCTTACTTCTTGTACATGGAGATCAAAAATGGATTGAGCTATGTATTGGTTAGACCACACCTGGAATATTGTGTCCAATTCTGGGCACCACAATTCAAGAGAGATATAGACAAGCTGGAATGTGTCCAGAGGAGGGCGACTAAAATGATAAAGGGTCTGGAGAACAAGCCCTATGAGGAGCGGCTTAAGGAGCTGGGCATGTTTAGCCTGAAGAAGAGAAGGCTGAGAGGAGATATGATAGCTATGTATAAATATGTGAGAGGAAGCCACAGGGAGGAGGGAGCAAGCTTGTTTTCTGCTTCCTGGAGACTAGGACGGAACAATGGCTTCAAACTACAAAAAAGGAGATTCCATCTGAACATGAGAAAGAACTCCTTGACTGTGAGAGCCGTTCAGCAGTGGAACTCTCTGCCCCGGAGTGTGGTGGAGGCTCCTTCTTTGGAAGCTTTTAAACAGAGGCTGGATGGCCATCTGTCAGGGGTGATTTGAATGCAATTTCCTGCTTCTTGGCAGGGGGTTGGACTGGATGGCCCATGAGGTCTCTTCCAATTCTATGACTGTATGATTCTATGATTCTATGACACCATTGTGGTTCCTCCTAGGTCCTGGAACTCCCTACCATGGGAAGATAGGACATAGTCTTTTTGTGAATGGGAAGAAACCTTTCTGTTCAGACTGTCTGTGGCTGAATGGTCTTGCTTATTATGGAAGGGCCTCAGACTATGATGCTATATTTTACTTAATGGATATAGATGAGATCCTGAATCTGGAGGTGTATTATAACATCTGCATCTCATCTTTCCAAAAAAGTAAATAATCTTTTAAATAATCTTTTAAACAGATACAGATCTCACAGCATGCTGATATACTGGTTGTTCAAGAAATGGTGAAGGTGGACGAGCATAAAATTATGTTCCTACAGTTGGATACAAATGAGTAGGTATCTTTTGAGACTTCCTGGGGTCCTCTGGAGGTCCACAAGGATGATGTCATTGGTGTGTTTCCAGTTATAGGGACATGATGGGACTTTGCCCATCTGTACACTTCCTAACCAGTATCAAGGGATGAGGAGAATGGGCAAAAATATATAAATGGTGTGTATGAGTGGTGAGGGTTTGTTTGTTCCATAGTCTCTAAAGAATTCTGATTTTCACAAAATACCAAAAAAAAAGTGTGCTACGTAGGCGTACGTTGGAGCAGGATGCCAGCTGTGTATCTTTTATTCTTGTGTTGATTTCACATTTTCATTTTCTTTGTTTTATTGAATCTTCTTTGTAAGCTGCTTTGGAGTCTTATTCTTAGGAGAAGGATGGAATATAAATCAAACAAATACAGGCGTTAAAAAATTAACTGTCTAGCAAAAAAGCTTTTTTTTTTCCTTTGTGAGAACTGAAACTCAGCCTTCAAAGAAGGAGTCGGGGAAAGGGAACATTTGGGAGGGAATATGATATGCTCAGAGTTGTTTCTGCAGCCTTCAACTCTTCCAGACACTCCAGACTTTGCTATTTCTGCCCCCAAAAAAGCCTTCTACAATTTGAAAGAAAAACATTAAAAATATCATATTGTCGAAGGCTTTCATGGCCGGAATCACTGGGTTGTTGTAGGTTTTTCCAGGCTATATGGCCATGTTCTAGAGCAGTGTTTCTCAACCTGGGGGTCGGGACCCCTGGGGAGCATCCTCAGAGGTAGACCTCACTACCTCTGAGGATGCTTGCCATAGATGCAGGCAAAATGTCAGGAGAAAATGCCTCTAGAACATGGCCATATAGCCCAGAAAAACCTACAACAACCCATTAAAAATATCCTCCTTATCCTTATTTTACCCTTACCCTTACCCAGTGGCTCAGTGGGTTAAACCACTGAGCTGCTAAACTTGTTGACCAAAAGGTTACAGGTTCGAATCTGGGGAGGGGCGTGAATTTCCGCTGTCAGCCCCAGCTTCTGCCAACCTAGCAGTTCGAAAACATGCGGGAAGGTAACGGTGCTTCATGCAGTCATGCTGGCCACATGACCTTGGAGGTGTCTACGGATAACACTCTTCTGCTTAGAAATGGAGATGGGGACCAACCCCCAGAGTTGGACACGACTGGACTTAATGTCAGGGGAAAACCTTTACCTTTACCTACCCAAAAAACAGAGCTGTTAACTATTTGCCTCATTGATTTTTTTTATTGTGGTTATTTCTGTGGGCACCCAAGATTTCTATAGGTAGACATGAGACCCCCAGATATGGTGCTGTTGCTTGACAGCGATTTCAATTTGTTTTAATTTGCACTTCAGAGTTTATTGGTTCAGTCTCAAAATTTCCCCCTCATATTATTATTTTGTTAACTTCTTCATGGCCGAACTTCAGCACATCATTTATATTTTTGTGAGTGGACTTTGGAATGATGACCTTGCCCATTACGTGGGCAACAGAAGTAAGGAGGCAATCAAATGGTTGATGAGGTTTTGGACTTAAAGTTACATTCATTAGAGCCAGCATCACAGAAGAGCGCCGAACATCACAAGACCCCATGGTCCAATGAGGCTGACCAGTTGCCAAAGCTTCCAGAGGCTGTAAACATTATAAAAACTCTAGAGCTCAACAAAAGTTTAGCAGAGAAGCTCAGTCTCACAGCCCCATGAAAAGCCCTGGATTCAGAACAACCGATCATAGGTGGAATAGGAAATAATAACTACTTTACATTATGAATTATGTTTCCTTTGTATTTGATTTCATGGCTGGAATCACTGGGTTGTTGTTGGTTTTTCCGGGCTATATGGCCATGTTCTAGAGGCATTTTCTCATGACGTTTCGCCTGCATCTATGGCAAGCATCCTCAGAGGTAGTGAGGTCTGTTGGAAATAGGAAAATGGGTTTATATATCTGTGGAATGACCAGGGTGAGACAAAGCTAGGTGTGAGCTAGCTATCCCCTAGCTGGAGTGAGCTATGTTTCCTTTATCCGTGGCTGAATAAGATTGCAATTACTCTTTGCCTTCAAGTAAAAGGTATCCTTTTGCCATTGCAGATCACTTATCTAAAAAAGAAAAGCTTTTCTAAGATATTTCTCTTCTACACTCTATTCAGGAACCTTTGGTTTACTAAGTGAGAATGTGCTACAATTTCCAAATCCCAAAGGAAGGAAAGGGAGCACTTCAGTAGAGGCAGAAAGTATAACTTAAAGCCTCAGTTGCTTCCCACTGAATTACTAGTCATAGGAGTTTCAAATCAGTGGGTTGTAGCAGATAGATTGAATTATATCCAGGAATACAATCTCCTTCTGGGAAGGAAGAAAGACCTCATAGATTTATGTGTACAGGAATTAGACTTGAATAGTTTTGCAATGTTACAATTGTGCTGGTACATATGTACCAGGAGCTCCAACTTCATTTTCTTTCTATTAAATGTTTGCATGCATTCCAAGCCTTCAGGGATTTTGCAAAAGGTGACTTCCCTTGGTTTGCAGTCATGGGGCAAGCCACCTGTCTATCATTGTTAAGTTTGGATCCACCCCTTCTCCCAGGGACATGAGAGGGAGCCATTTTTAATTAGTCTTACAGAAGGAAACCAAGCTATAGGATGTGGAGTAGATTCACCCGCAGAAAAGCTTCACTTCTAAAGAATTCCATGGAGAACAGTCTCAAAGCTCTGGCAGGGAGCTTACAGCCTCTCAGCCTTACAGGATCTGAGGGAAACAGCCCTAAAAGGTTTGTTAAGAAATTCCAGGGGAAAGCAGCTTTACAGACCCAAAGAACTCCAGCTGGAGAATCTTCAAGCCTTTACTGGTGTTGCATCCCAGATCAGGAAACAGGACCATAAGATTAAATCCACCACACTGGACTGTAGGAAAAACAATCCTTTTTTATTGATGAAAAATTGGTTACAAAAGAAAGACAAATACAAAGTCAAAGAGCCACAATAGAAACACAGCAATCAGGAAAATCTCTGAGCTTGAGCAAAATTCCAAAAACCAGAATACAAAAACCAGGAACCTGTTAGCATCTCACTAACCATGTACTTGAAAACTAGAAGCCTCTGGGATTACCGGCCATGGAACACAGGAATTCTGCCAAGGCACAGCTGCAGTCCAAAACGTTGCTTGATCTAACGAGACACCCGGAAGGAGGCCCCTTAAGCCAAAGAAACTATTCCTTGAAATGCCCCTTGACTTCGAAGCCTGGGCCTGTGTCTCCTGTAATCTATTTGACCTTCGTAGAAACTGTGAATCACTCCTGTTTCTAGCTATCTGTTCCCTTTGGTCCTCATTAAAAAAAACCCAGGTGTGATTTCCTCTGGAGAGRTATCARGGCTGGATTCCAAAACATTTTCATCAGGCTGTTCAGTTTCACTTTCCTCACCACTGACRTCAGCATCAACAACAGTTTCAACACTATCAGGGAGAGATACATGTTCAGTGGCTTGCTCAGTTGGAAATACAATCAYAGAATCAGGTTCACACAGAGATTGGGGCTCAGGTTCACACAGAGCAGGCTGAACCCCAACAACTGGTAGGTCTACTCAGTGCTCAAGARGCAGTTTGAATCCGGTAGTAGGACCCACATRAGTAAGGCTTAGATAGTAGACAGCCTGGGAGAGGTTAAAAAAGGGTTTTCCTCTTAAAGTGAAAGAACAGTTAACAAAGACAGTTGCCTGTCCCTTGAGGACAAGAGTAAGGAAGCCACCAGTTGACTCAAAGCCTTAAAGCATTTGTTTGACTCATTGAAGATTTGAGAAGTATCTGTTTAATTTGTTCAATAATAAAGGACTTTGTTAAATCATTAAAGACTCTAAGACCATTTCTACAGGAAAACCCTTGAGGGCCTCTCTTCGAGGCACCCTGGCTTCCCGCTGGGCACAAAGTGCAGAATTGTTACAGGCCCAGCGCATGACAGAACAACAATGCATGGACATCCCATTGCACAATGTCCCACGCACACTGTCCCATGCACTATGCTGCTAACGTGCAATTAAACGTGCATTTTAAACTATGTGTAATTAAACTATGGGGTAAAAAGGGATTGCTAACCTGGAGTGCCTGAGGAAAATCAGGAATATCTCATGCACATTGGAACCTTTTTGCAAGTGCCCAAGGATCATCGAATCAAAGAGTTGGAAGAGACCTCATGGGCCATCAGCCTTACAATTCACAGTTGCATTGCAATTCCATTATGTAACTGCAGATTTGTGAAGTTACAAAAGATGAGGTAGCAACAACAACAACACTTTATTTGTAACTCTTCCTATCTCCCTGGGGGGGGGGGGCAGACTCCTTGGGTAAAACCTTATAGTATCATAGAGTTGAAAGAGACCACAAGAACCACTCGGTCCAACCCCATTCTGTCATGAGGAAGACACAATTGAAACAATCCTGACAGATGACCCATCTGGCCACTGTTTAAACCTTCCAGAGAAGGAGACCATACCTTGAGGCAGCAGAGTATCCCACTTCAAATGACTCTTAGGGTCAGAAAGTTCCTCCATAATGTTTCGGTGGAATCTCTTCCTGTGGTTTCTGGAGCAGCAGGGAAAACATGTATCTATCTTCAATATGGTCTCCTTTCAAATATCTAAGCATGGCTATCACGTCTCTTCTTAACCTTCTCCTAGAATCATAGAATCAAAGAATCAAAGAGTTGGAAGAGACCTCATGGGCCATCCAGTCCAACCCCATTCTGCTAAGAAGCAGGAAAATTGCATTCAAATCACCCCTGACAGATGGCCATCCAGCCTCTGTTTAAAAGCTTCCAAAGAAGGAGCCTCCACCACACTCCGGGGCAGTGAGTTCCACTGCTGAACAGCTCTCACAGTCAGGAAGTTCTTCCTCGTGTTCAGATGGAATCTCCTCTCTTGTAGTTTGAAGCCATTGTTCCGCGTCCTAGTCTGCAAGGAAGCAGAAAACAAGCTTGCTCCCTCCTCCCTGTGGCTTCCTCTCACATATTTATGGCTATCATATCTCATCTCAGCCTTCTCTTCTTCAGGCTAAACATGCCCAGCCTCTCTATGCTAAACAGCCAACTCCTTAAGCTGTTCTTCATAGAATAGTCAAATCTGGACACAGTGTTATTCCAGGGGAGGTCTGACCAAAGCAGACTACACTACAGAATGATGACTTTCTTCAAAAAGGTAGCATACCCTACCATTTCCCCAAATGGGATCCAGTGCAGCTCAGACAATAAATTAAAGGACGATGCAACCATTACAAAGTGGAATAAAGGGCTTTTAATGCCATCAAAAAGCTGCCACATTAAAGAAACAGTACTTTAAAATGGTACCTTGAAACAAGATCATGTAAATCATATTAGAAATTATGAGTATTATTTTTACACATGGCCTCTTTACGTGACTTCTTCCCTCTTGCTTGTTTGCTTACCATGAATGGCTACTTTCATCTTAAAAGACAAGTGCTTTTAAAGAAAACCTTGAAAATGTAATATTTTTGAAACCTTACCTTCCGCAGCCTTGTACTTCTGGACTTCACTTGTTGACCCTGGAAGGCAATCACAATCTTTATATATGGAGTTAACTAGCGGCTGCTTTCTTTGTTGGCCTTGAATTAAAAGAGAGACAAAGAGTGAGCTAAACTGAACAGCCTAACACGAGGAAAGGAAAACAAAAGAGCTTTTTTCTACCAACACGTTATTTACAAAAAAAAAAAATCTTCATGTAATAGCAGGTTATGTTGCCCTCAGTGAGTTCTTCCCCAAGTTTACTTTGGAGCCAGAAGGAGATTTCATTGCATCATATTGCTATTTTCCCCCATAGACAATCTCACAATGTGATGCTTCTTTATGGGTTTCCTGGACAGCTTATTTATGTCCAAATCCTGAAACCTTTATAAGGTTGGTTTTTATGTTGCTGCAGATTACTGTCTTGATCCTGCATCACTCACTAAATATGGTGGTGATGACAATGGGAACAGTCATTCCGAACACCCCTGGCCTTCAAGGTCTTATCTTGGATTCTCTGAGAATATCTCATTGGTCTATTTTTCACTCCTTTTGTTCTCAGGCCTAATCAACTTTCCCAAGAAAACTCCCCATTGGCCCACAGCCTTTTCACAAGGGAACTTGAACTTTCCCCACTTTGTGCTGTTTACGGGGAATGAGCATAGGAATCATAATCATTGGCCTCATCTACCTGCAATTCTCTCTGATCACTCACAGACTCCTCAGTTTGAAACCCATCAATTCCCCCATCCTCTGAAATGTCAGAAAAACCCTCTGCCACTTGCTGGACTACAACAGATCCCCTCCCTTCGGGCCAATGGGGTCCTGTGCTTAATCACACCTAAATATACAATGATAAGTGGGTTGTAGGATTTTTCGGGCTATATGGCCATGTTCTAGAGGCATTTCTCCTGACGTTTCGCCTGCATCTATGGCAAGCATCCTCAGAGATAGTGAGGTCTGTTGGAACTAGGAAAAAGGGTTTATATATCTGTGGAATGACCAGGGTGGGACAAAGGACTCTTGTCTGCTGGAGCTAGGTGTGAATGTTTCAACTGATCACCTTGATTAGCATTTGATTGCCTGGCAGTGCCTGGAGCAATCTTTTGTTGAGAGGTGATTAGATGTCCTTGTTTGTTTCCTCTCTATTGTTGTGCTGTTCTAATTTTAGAGTTTTTTAATACTGGTAGCCAGATTTTGTTCATTTTCATGGTTTCCTCCTTTCTGTTGAAATTGTCCACATGCTTGTGGATTTCAATGGCTTCTCTGTGTAGTCTGACATGATGGTTGTTGGAGTGATCCAGCATTGTGTTCTCCAATAAAATGCATGTCCAGGTTCGTTCATCAGGTGCTCTGCTATGGCTGACTTCTCTGGTAGAAGTAGTCTGCCGTGCCTTTCATGTTCCTTGATTCGTGTTTGTGCGCTGCGCTTGGTGGTCCCTATGTAGACTTGTCCACAGCTGCATGGTACACGGTAGACTCCTGCAGAAGTGAGAGGATATAAACCCTTTTCCCTAGTTCCAACAGACCTCCCTACCTCTGAGGATGCTTGCCATAGATGCAGGCGAAACGTCAGGAGAAATGCCTCTAGAACATGGCCATATAGCCTGAAAAAACCTAGAACAACCCAGTAATTCCGGCCATGAAAGCCTTCAACAATACAATGATAAGTCTGGCACTATAGCTCAATGCTACAGAATCCAAGGAACTGTCCTTTGGTGAGGCCCCAGCACTCTTTGGCAGAGAAGGCTAAAGACCTTGTAAACCTATAATTTCCATGATTCCATAGCATTTTGCCATGGGAGTTAATGTGCTGTCAATCCGCATTAATTCTATAGTGTAGTTTCACCCTTGGTCTACTTCTCAGATGCATTTGAGAAACTATACTAAAGGTACATCTACACTGTAGAAGTCTGACAACACCTTAAACTGAAAAAAAGGCTTACCTACAAAAGAATAGTAAAGAGGTGCCAGTCTAAGCACTTTAGAGGGGAGTTCTAAAACCTGGGAGCAAGCACCAAGAAGGATCTCTTCTGTATTCCCACAATATGTATCTATGAAAGTGATGGAATAAAAAGAAGGGACTCCCCACAAGACTACAAAATGTAGGCAGGTATGATATGAAGCCCTTTATGGCACCTGAGCCATATAGAGCTTCATAATTGTAACAAACTTACAGTCAATTGCACTGTTTCAACAAGGGGGTTGCATACCCCTTGAGTTACTATACTATATCTTAACAGTAAACACACTTTCCACATAATGATATTTATGTAGGCCAAATGGCATGACTGACATACAAAATGTCCGTCTGTCAGCTGGCTGATGGGAACTCCAATTAATTTAAAGCCAAGACAAAGTTTTAGGATTTGGTTGCTCCAATGCCAGTGGTTTGGAGAATGTACTCTATGTGGACACAACTCTCAGCATTCTGACTGGAATTTTTGAGAACTATAGTCCTCCAAAAGTAACTTTGCTCAATTTCAATACATCATTCATGTTTCATTAGTTTTGGAGGATGTAACTGGTGCGAAATGCTGTAACTCAATTTGTGATTGCACACACAAACACACACATGCCTTGCCTTCCTTTGGAATACTAGAGGGAGAATCAAAAAAACTTCCAACACAGTGCGAGCTCACAGCTTTAAAATTACCAATGTAATCCTTTGATGCAAACAGCTTGGGTACAAAAGGGCATATATTAAAATTAAACGCTGCTTTAATTTGATCCCTGTGGAAATATTTTCCCTGTAAAAGCTGGCAAAATGTTTCATTTCAGAGATGCGTGAAACTTCTGGGGGCATTAGCGAGCCTGGAAGATTTGCATTCTTATGCTAATGGAGCTGAAATGTAAAACTCAGATAGTGCTTATGGGCTGATAAGTGTGTAGAGAGATCTGTATCTTCCTTCTGGAGCTCTGAAAGAGAGATGGGAGGCGATTTCCAAAAGACTGAGATGAGGTGATCACAAGGCAAAGTTCTCAATAAAAGGAATGGGACTTGATGGAATTTAAAGGAGTACTAGACCCTCTCCACAAAGTAGGTTTGGGTGGATCCCATTCAATTTGTGTTGAGCTTTCAGTTTGGATTAAAACACAGAATGGATTCATCATGTCACCAACATAGTCTTAAAGGCAATTGACACCAAATTTGGACAGCATGCACCTAACAACCCAATGTATGTCCACTCAAAAAAAATGATTTTGTCATTTGGGAGTTGTAGTTCCTGGGATTTTGATTTCACCTACAATCAAAGAGCATTCTGAACTCCACGAATTATGGCATTGAACCAAACGTGGCATACAGGACTCCCACGACCAACAGAAATCAGAAGGGTTTGGTGGGCAATGACCTTGAGTTTTGGAGTTGTAGTTCATCTACATCCAGAGAGCACTGTGGACTCAAACAATGATGGATCTGGACCAAATTTGGCACGAATATTCCATATGCCCAAATATGAACAGAGATGGAGTTTGGGAGAAATAGGCCTTCACATTTGGGAGTTGTAGTTACTGGGATTTGTAATTCACCTACAATCAAAGAGCATTCTGAATCCCACCAATGATATAATTGAACCAAACTTCCCACACAGACACCCCCATGACCAACAGAAAATACTGCGCTTTTTGATGGTCTTTGGTGACCCTTCTGACACCCGCTTGTGACCCCCCCAGGGGTCCCTACCCCCAGGTTGAGAAATGCTGCCTTAAGGTCATCCAGTCCAACTCCCTTCAGCAGAGCAAGAAAACATAATCAAAGCTCTCCAGACAAAGAGCCATAAATATAGATAGATAGATATGATTCACACACACACATGTATATGACAGATATAGTATCACAGATATGAAAGGGACCCCTAAAGAAGAACAATATGCTGCATGTTCTATAGTAGGCAAATCAGACAATCTCTACATCAACACTGACAAAGAAACAACAAGAAATGCTGTTTACCCACAAGCATAAACAAATTACATAGATTAGAAACCAACACTTTCTCATTAATTTATTTTCCAAATCACCAGACTGGGCCACAGCAATGTATGGCAGGAGACGGCTAGTCAAATATATATTTGCAGCCATGCCCAAAACATCATGAAAACTGCAATAGATAGCCGCATACCAAAGGCACCTTATGCCCAATGCTTTTCCACAATCTTGAATTGAAAGAAGAAATTCCATTACCATCAAATCTAACTGCTTTTGAAGGATTCCAGACATTAATATATTGTATGATGTTTTAGACTGTATTATTAGCATTGAATCCTTGCTGTGGATGGTCTGAGTCCCTCTACGGAGGTAGAGAAGATTGGGATATAAAATTTTTAAATAAATAATAAGAAAATAAATATCAAGCTAATCACTTTGCAGCCTTTTCACTATACACTGCTGCATGAGGAGTCACCTCACTTTGCCTAAAAGTAGGTCTGGCCTATCAAGAATAGATTGAAAGAAAGATTGGAGATGTCTTTATTCTCTAGTACTGGACTTGTTGGTTATCTCCAACTAGTGGGTGTAAGGACCTTTATGGCTCCGAATGAAGCAGAGAGTGTTTGAGGACCGGGACATCCGTAGGGATACCAAGGTGCTTGTCTATAAAGCTATTGTCCTCCCAACCCTGCTCTATGCCTGCAAAACGTGGACTGTCTACAGGCGTAACATGCAACTCTTAGAACGATTCCATCAGCGCTGCCTCTGGAAAATCCTGCAAATCTCTTGGGAAGACAGGCAGACAAATGTCAATGTGCTGGAAGAAGCAAGGACCACCAGCATTGAAGTGATGGTCCTTCGCCATCAACTCCGCTGGACCGCCACGTTGTCCGGATGCCTGACCACCATCTCCCAAAGCAGTTGCTCTACTCCAAACTCAAGAATGGAAAACAGAATGTTGGAGGACAGGAAAAGAGATTTAAAGATGGGCTCAAAGCCAACCTTAAAAACTCTGGCATAGACACGAGAACTGGGAAGCCCTGGCCCTTGAGCTCTAACTGGAGGTCAGCTGTGACCAGCAGTGCTGCAGAATTTGAAGAGGCACGAATGGAGGGTGAAAGAGAGAAATGTGCCAATAGGAAGGCGCGCCAAGCCAACCCCGACCGAGACCGCCTCCCACCTGGAAACCAATGCCCTCACTCTGGGAGATGATGCAGGTCAAGAATAGGGTTCCACACCCCCAGAACGCACCCCCAGAACACCGAACCTGGAGGACCATCATCCTTGGACTACGAGGGATCGCCTACGTAAGTAAAGGGTATAAGGAACAGGATTTTAACCCTGTGGTCTGATTATTCAGTACAAAATTTGCTTGTTGTATTTTTGTGCCAAAACCAGTGCTTTCTCAAAGAAAACAGCATTTTCTATTCAAAATATTTTTTCTTCTATGATAATGCTGTTTTCTGCACAAAAATCGGTCTTCTGTGCAAAACATCCATCTGTGAATTTTCACAGACTACATCTCACTTTGCATAAAAGCAGATCTGGCCTATCAAGAATAAATGGAGGGAAAAATTGGAGATGCCTTTATTCTCCAGTACTGGATTTGCTCATTACCTCCAACTAGTGGGTGCAAGGAACAGGATTTTAACCCTGTGGTCTGATTATGCAGGTCAATTGTGTTTTTAAAAGTAATACTATATTTTTGAATAATGTTTATGACTTGATGGATGTTACCATCATAATCCTGTTTCAATCTTGTGTTTTGTACAATCTAATTTACTTCTTTTTTTTAAAAAAAAGAGCAAATACATTTAAGCAATTGATTTTGCAAATGGGCATAAAAACAGTCCAGAAAATGAGGTCTGCCATGGATTCACGGATGTGACCTCTTCAATATGGCCACACCTTCATTTTGTCATGATTCCCCAAGGACATTAGGAGATATTTATGGACTCTCGATGTATTTGAACTGCCAGAAATAGACAAACTAGCTTAATAAATGAAATGTCAACACACAATTATTTGAGAGAGCACAATTTTGCAATTTATGTATGATAGTGGTGAAAAGTGTATGTATGTATGATAGTGGTGATGCAGAGTGTGGCCAGGAAATCAGAAGACGTTTACTTCTTGGGAGGAGAGCGATGTCCAGTCTCAATAAAATAGTAAAGAGCAGAGACATCACACTGGCAACAAAGATCCACCTAGTCAAAGCCATGGTATTCCCTGTAGTAACCTACGGATGTGAGAGCTGGACCTTAGGGAAGGCTGAGCGAAGGAAGATCGATGCTTTTGAGGTGTGGTGTTGGAGGAAAGTTCTGAGAGTGCCTTGGACTGCGAGAAGATCCAACCAGTCCATCCTCCAGGAAATAAAGCCCGACTGCTCAGTGGAGGGAAGGAGACTAGAGACAAAGTTGAAGTACTTTGGCCACATCATGAGGAGACAGCAAAGCCTGGAGAAGACAATTATGCTGGGGAAAGTGGAAGGTAAAAGGAAGAGGGGCCGACCAAGGGCAAGATGAATGGATGGCATCCTTGAAGTGGCTGGACTGACCTTGAAGGATCTGGGGGTGGTGACGGCTGACAGGGAGCTCTGGCGTGTGCTGGTCCATGAGGACACGAAGAGTCGGAGATGACTGAACGAATGAACAACAAGTGGTGAAAAGATTGCATATCTAGATTTTGAAAATTCGCTTTTTAGTAGATGGTTTGCTTAAATAATGAATAAGGCAGTTAATTTTAACATATTACCTATGCCTTTGGTAAGAATGTTGGAAGTCAACCTTTAATAGGATATCTGTTTAGTTCTGTAGTGCTAATAATTATTCTATAGCAGTAGGGGTAGATGGGAGAAAATTATGAGATATTTGTATGTTTTTGCTGCATTGTATGCTAAGTGTTAATTTCTGTATTATCTAATAGAAAGTATTAAATAAATAGATGGCATCTATTGCCTCCCCCTGGTTTTGTATTGCATGGGAAGACTGTAACACAAAGCAGAATCATTCCACCTCCATTTAACTGTCAGCAGATGCCACAAACAAGATGGAAGACAAAGCAAAACACTTTTGCTATCCTTCATTAAGCAATGAACTACCGTAATTAGATCTCTGCCTTCTAAAAATATTTCTGAATGCAGAGGCTTAATGAATCCTATCTCCTGAATGCTTCCTGTTTTTTGGGAGGAAGATTTTGGAAAATACATTTTAATAAACCCAGGTAGTCACAATATTGGATTGTGTGCCTATGTATGTGCACATGTGCATAACATGTATTGATACAAGATTTGCAAAATCATCAAGGAGGAAAGGAGCAAAAGGCAGGAAGAAATTGGGTCTGTGTTGGGAGAGGCACCTTTATGGTAGCATATTACACATAAATGAAAAAGCATTTATAATAAGGATGCAATTCCTGGGCAATGTTGCTATTGAAGGAAACTATGAAGAATTTTAACAATTTTCTTCCGACTGCACAGAGGTTTTTCATAACTATGAAATTTTCAAGAAACTATTCTCAGTGGGAAGAAAATTCACAGTTGAAGATTTATTCTGTACAAAATTTGCATGTTGTATTTTTGTGCCAAAACCAGTGATTTTTCAAAGAAAACAGCATTTTCTATACAAAATATTTCTATACCAAAATTATTTTTCTTATAAAATAATGTTCTTTTCTGCACAAAAATCCTGTCTTCTGTGCGAAACATCCATCTGTGAATTTTGCACAGAATACGTCTCAAATCCTAAAGATTCTCATCAGTTCAAAATGATCCTCATTAGGGTTTCCCAACACACAAATAACATGTTTTCCAATATGTTTTTCGTATATTTTTGAATATTCTATCCATTTCTAACATATAGGATCACAGATATTTAATCTGAAATCTGAGATTTAACTGATGGAGCCAGTCCAACCCATCTGAAACAAAACATAATGTTCCTTGCCTAGAATATATCAATTTAACAATGTGGATTGGATACCCTTCTCTTGTTGATGTCGCCTACAACAGTGAGTCAACAAGAGTTGACTACAACAAGAGTTGACTACAAGTCAACAAGAGTTGACTACAACAGTGGCCTACAACTCCCAGAAATCCCAGCCAGTTTACCAGCTATTAGGATTTCTGGGAGTTGAAGACCAAAACATCTGGGGACCCACTGTTTGAGAACCATTGGCCTAGTATCACATCAGCTTTTAAAGCTGGTATAGCACACTATTAACTCACAACCAGCTTGTGGTCTACTAAAACTCCCAAGATCCTTTTCACGTGTACTATTTTCAAGCTCATCACTCATTTCATATCTGCATTTCATTTTTTTTTCTTGTTCAAATTCATTTTGTTAGTGTGGGCACAGATCTGTTAAGATCCTATCTTCTCCCCACCAGTAATGCCTATTGAATCGTATTTTCTTTTCTGTGTTAAGAGTTCAAGTTCATCTTATTTATTTCCCATGCTCTGTGCACTAGATACATATAAGGCCTTTGTACATTCCTCATAGTTGCTTATTTAAGATTTTTTCCCTTCTGCAGTTGGGTTCTTGTACTATTTGCCTAGTTTTATCTGTAAGAGGAGGGCTATTATCTCCAGCACCTGATCAACTATTGCTTTGAAGAATACTGACTTCCTCCTGCACATAACTCAGTTTACAGTCACCCTCCTGATCAAATTTGCGAGATTATTAGCAAACTGCTTAACATTCATTCCCCACCTTCATCTATAAGTTGGTCTCTGTGAGAGAGGCAGATCACACCTCCAATGGATTCAGCTCCCTCAAGAGTTTCTGACTCAACCTTTATCAGCAGACTCTCTGGTTCCCAAATCAAGAAAACTGTTTGGCATGTCAGTTAAACCAACAAACACACACCATTCTGTGTATTTTATGGGCAACTTCATTAAGGAGAAACAGCAAGGGCTGGAATTTGAGGCTATAAAACTGACAGTGGGACTGTAATGTAAGTCGAGTAATTAGTCCATTTAAACTTTTTTTAAAATGAAGTTTCTTGGTTTCCAAAGTGGTAAAATGGATTCTGAAGGCTATTTGTGTTTTTGAGTTTCTCTGCATTTCCCTTTCCGTCTCTTTTTCTTTCTCTCTGTTTGGAAGAGAGGAGAGGACAGGGAGAGGAAAGAGAGAGAGAGAAACAAAAACACAATGCTTCCCCAAATCTATGATTCCCAAGCTCTTGACTGAGCTTGGAAATCACAGAATCATAGAGTTGGAAGAAACCCTAAAAGCCTAGTCTTATCAGGTCTTTAGCTTTCTATGCCAAAACAGAGCTGAGGCCTCACCAAACTACAACTCTTGTGATTCCATGACATTAAGCAATGACAATTGAAGTAGTGTCAAACTGCATTATTGTACAGTGTAGATGCACTTTGTGATAGAATAGAGAGAGGACTATGTTGTTGTTATTGTTTATTCATTTAGTCACTTCCGACTCTTTGTGACTTCATGAACCAACCCACGACAGAGCTCCCTGTCGACCGTCACCACCCCCAGGGGCTGCTTCAAGGTCAAGCCAGTCATGTCCATCCATCTTGCCCTTGGTCGGCCCCTCTTCCCTTTTCTTTCCATTTTCCCCAGCATCATTGTCTTCTCTAAATTTTCCTGTCTTCTCATTATGTGGCCAAAGTACTTCATCTTTGCCTCTAATTGAGAGGACTATACAGTCAGAATATTTAGGCTGCTCAGTATTCCTAATGGCCAAGAATGACAGGGAACAAAAGCAATGAAAGGAAACAGTCAGATGTCCTATCTTCGCCTCAAAATACTTCCTTCTTAAATCTGAGTATGTTTCTTTTCTTGGATAAGAGTGCACAGCCCTGGCAACAAGTGCAGTTATTTTCTCAAGAAGACCCCATACTGCCAGGTCTCAAGATAAATGCAGGTGTTGTAATTAGGGATATTAATATTTGATTATCCCATTCTTGCAAGTGAGGATGAATTATTTCTACATTTTCCTCCCTACTGCAGAGAAAATGAACATGTACATAAACACACTTTTTTATTTGTGCATGCATGAGAGAGATAATCATGACATTTTGTTCGAAAATACTGGTTGGCATCCTTTTAGTTAGGTATGCTTTTGCAAGTCTCCACTATAACATCACAAGATTTTGTTCATTGTATAAGCTGGAATTCTCTTCCAAGCTTGCAGTGGGCAAAAGCACACAACCCACTTGTAAACAACATAACCTTCACTTCAAGGCAGCCATTTGCAGAAAGCAAAGAACTCTAACCTTGCACATCCAGTTATTTTCTTGTAGCAGGATATGATGCATGGATGTTCTAGGACAGTGGTTCTCAACCTGTGGGTCCCCACATGTTTTGGCCTCCAACTCCCAGAAATCCAGCTGGTAAACTGGCTGGGATTTCTGGGAGTTGTACGCCAAAACACCTGGGGACCCTCAGGTTGAGAATCACTGTTCTAGGACCTTTAGATGTTTTTTGGGGTGCCTGTCATAGCAAGTCCAGCTAAAGGAAAATGTTCTCGCTACATGCCTTCAAGTTCTTCCTAACTTATGGTAACCCTATCGCAAATCTATCACAGGGGTTTCCTGGCAAATTGCCACTGCCTTCTTTCGTGGCTGAGAAACTATGACTTGTTCAAGGTTGCCTCGTGGGTTTCCATCGCTGAGTGGGATTTTGATCCCTCATCTCCCAAAGTCTTACCACATGTCTACATGAGTGAAATGAAATATCCTTACTCACTGCAAGCAGTCCACAATCAATTCTGCAGCAGACATGCTTCTCTCAGATCTTAATCAGATACAAGAAGAGCCATACATTATTCTGGAGAGTCCAGGAAACTACAGAACGTCCCCCAATAATTTTAATGTGAACCATCAAGATTACTAAGATCGTCTGGAGATGCCCTGCTCTCGGTCCCACCGGCCTCGCAAGTGCGTCTGGTGGGGACGAGGGACAGGGCCTTCTCGGTGGTGGCCCCTCGACTCTGGAACTCTCTCCCACTGGAGATCAGAACCACCCCTTCTATCCTGACATTTAGGAAACAGGTGAAGACATGGTTATGGAGACAGGCATTCGACGAGTGAGCCAATACCATGAGATATGGATGGAGGATGATGAACAACGATTTTAGTGTGACGACTGACCATTGTAGTTATTGAATGTAATTGCTGTTTTAATGTTTTTCTGTAATATGAATTATGATGTTTTATTGACTGTATGTGATATTATGGTTGGAAACCGGTGTGAGTCCCTCAAGAGAGGTGAGAAGGTCGGTATATAAAACTTTTAAATATAAATAAATAAATAAATAAATGTGTGGATATCTGCATTGGGATGAATGCAGGGTGATGCAACCTTATCACATTGGGGGTTTTACGGTCCCCTTTTCCTCTTCTGGATGGAACCATCAGATTATGCTGGCTTGGTCCTACCCGCATTCCTCCTGAAGAGGAGGGGAAGCATTGCAAGATGCTTCCTCTGCCACATGTTTTGGAAAGCATGTTTTGGGTAGCTCAAACAGAGCGACCTGAATTTTGTTCCCTTTCCTCCATCTGATGGGGAAAAGGGAAACATGGCAAAGTGCCTTGTCCTGTCCCTACCAAGCATAGGGAAAGGAGGGAGGGTGCTCAGGGTGTCATGAGGCACCCCACACACCTGCCATTGTTGGCAAAATGGCACCTGTGACTGTTGGCAAAATGTCATAAGTGTCTACATGTCAAAAAGACCCACCATGACGTCATCTGCTAGAATAATGAACATATTGTTGGGTGCCCTATTGTGACATTACTGGAAGCAATGTTACCAGAAATGTTCTGCTGGGGAACTGGTTCTGACTGGCCAAACAGTGGCAGCAGCAGTCCCCAAGAGGACAAGATGCTGGTGCTAATGGTCTTTTGGCCTGACTGGTCATATAAATTGCCAAACAGCTTAGGGTGCTTCCATAACATTACATGTGGACTTCTCATGGTGTATCTGGGGCAGTCCCAGATAGGACTATTTCAGATTATTTTGCCTTGTGTAGACACAGCAATAGTCCAGCATTCAAACTACTACAATCTTGCTGGCTGTTTAATGAAAATAGCTGGATGCAGTGCTGTCGTATCTCCAATAAAATTTGCCCTTGACCATAGCCATTCTCTATTTTAAACAGCCCAAGCTTGTTCAGAATAGAATAAATACCAAGAAGGGATACTGTGATCAAAATGGATTCAACTTCCAAATAGAGTTTAGCCCAAATTTTGCCAGTAGAAGAAAAAGCAATATATTGCCATTACTCAGCACTGTAAAAACATTATTAAATTACTTATTTTGTTGCTTGTTAATTTTTTACAGTAAAAATGCATAAGGGAAGGCAGAAGACTCACTGGGAAAAACAAATTTCTAGCATAAGTCATTGTGCACTGCAGTCTAGTTTGTGAAGAGGCACCAATGACCTTTTGGACTATTGTTGTTACTTCTTCATTACTATTAATCTTTTTTTTGAAAAGTGCTTTGGCATAGCACTTGAAAAAAAATCTTATTGAAATGTCTTTAAAAGGCTCTTAAAAGAAACTAGGAAGCTTGATGTATTAGTTGAATGGCTTCATTCATATTGGTTGCATTAGCTTGAAAAAATATTCTATACGGGCTGTTTTGTTATATATGTATATTAGTCTTCTGTCCCCAAATCCTTTGTTTGCTCAGCCTGCTTCTGAGTTGGGTCAAGGAATTCTGTCATGTCATTTTACTATCTGCTCACATTTTCTGTGTTGTATGCTCTCTGGCCACAACATGGGTCTTCTGATCAGCCGTAACCTGCAGAGACATTGGTCAGGATGATGGGGTGATGAAGGAAGGGGAAAGGAGGAATCCCCCCTCTTTCCTCTTACCTTCCCAAATCAGCCCATTGCCCTGGCCAAGGTAACTGCAGACAATGACTAACTAGTAAGACATAGATTGCAATCGAAGCTCTACACAACACAGAGAACAGGAGGGGGAAATTAATGCCATCCCATGTCTCTGGCCTGCACAAGCCCAGGACACATGTGATGACAATGAAAACATCTGTGAATGTTTCCATCTCAGAAGCAGTGCAACTGTCTTCATGGGCCAAAGTTGCAGGATCCTTGAAATTCTGGGCCAGAATTCAGATTATCCTCCACCTTTGGTTAATGCAAGGTAAAGCTGCATTAAGTTGATATTGACCCGCATTATCCTGGATCAACTCCATGCAGTGTTGGTCACTATGGAGCTGATCCACAGCCTTTTCACATCACATGGTCAATGTGTTGTTGTTGTTTCTTCGTTCAGTCACTTCTGACCTCATGGACCAGCCCACACCAGAGCTCCCTGTCGGCTGTCACCAACCCCAGCTAAATCAAGGTCAAGCCAATCCCTTCAAGGATACCATCCATTCATCTTTCCCTTGGTTGGCCCCTCTTCCTTTTTTCTTCCATTTTCCCCAGCATCATTATTTACTCCAAGCTTTCCTGCCTTCTCATTATGTGGCCAAAGTACTTCAACTTTGCCTCTAATAATCTTTCCTCCAGTAAGTAGTCAGGCATTATTTCCTGGAGTATGGACTGCTTGGATCTTCTCGTGTTCCAAGGCACTCTCATTGTAGATGTGCCCATTATCACCATCTTGGTGGCTGATGGGAAAGACCCAGAAAATTATTCTCTTTGCACCATAATCTATGTATGGTTGAGCATGCCTTATTTACTCAGTTTGGTTGCTGACTATTAAGGTGGGCTGTGAGGGACATTTACTAGAATGCAAAACAATTATGGTCTGTTACCACAATACTGAATGATATCTGTAATTTCATTACACATTTCCTACCATACAGGAAACCCATTGTAGCTAACAATGGGTGCATCTATACTGTAGAATGAATACATTTTGATGCCATGTTGACTGTCATAACTCATTGCTGTGGAATCCTGAGCCTCCCCAATAAAACAATTTCTAGGATTCCATTGCACTGAGCTATGACAGTCAATGTGGTATCAAAATGTATTCATTCAACAGTTTAGATGCACCCATTGTTAGCTACAATGGGTTTCCTGTTTACTAGGAAGGATGGAATGAAATTACAGCTATCATTCAGTATTGTGGGAGCAGGCCATAATTGTTCTTATTTATTTATCATGTCAGGAGCAAACCAAACAGTTGTATTGCATTTTTAACAAACAAACAAAGCACAAAGTTTACAAGCTTGGTAGTTGATTAAATGTCCTTTGGCCAGTAGCTGGCCACTTGGAGTGCTTCTGGTGTTACTATAAGAAGGTCCTCCATTGTGCATGTGGGAGGGTTCAGGTTGCATTGCAGCAGGTGGTCAGTGGTTTGCTCTTCTCCACACTCGCATGTCATGCATTCCATTTTGTAGCCCCATTTCTTAAGGTTGGCTCTGCATCTGGTGGTGCCGGAGCGCAGTCTGTCACCCAGTTTTCTGTGTGCCCAGGGGGGAGTCTCTCATTTAGTCTCAGCCATGGATTGAGGTTCTGGGTTTGAACCTGCCACTTTTGGACTCTCGCTTGCTGAGGTGTTCCAGTGAGTGTCTCTGTAGATCTTAGAAAACTAATTCTTGATTTAAGTCATTGATGTGCTGGCTGATACCCAAACAAGGGATGAGCTGGAGATGTCACTGCCTTGGTCCTTTCACTATTGGCTGCTACTTCCCGGCGGATGTCAGGTGGTGCAATACCGGCTAAACAGTGTAATTTCTCCAGTGGTGTAGGGTGCAGACACCTCGTGATAATGTGGCATGTCTCATTAAGAGCCACATCTACTGTTTTAGTGTGGTGAGATGTGTTCCACACTGGGCATGTGTACATAATTACTCTGCCTTCTAGTGAATGTCCTTCTCAGCCCACTTTAATAGTCAGCAACCAAATTGAGTAAATAAGGCATGCTCAACCATACATATGGCGGTTAAAGTGGTGTCAAACTGTATTCATGCTACAGTGTAGATGCACCTTGTATTCTTTGCTACACATTCCTTTTAATCCTTAGTTTCTGAACCTACCATCTGTTGTATACGAACCAATTCTAGTTGTGCATAATAGCGATTCTTCCATTTCAAGACATGTAAAATAAAGGTTAATGAGTGAAGGCTGCTGTTCATTGTGAGAAGGAAAGGTCGCCTATAATATTCTCCCATTCATTTATTTCTCACTATAGTAATGAAATGGTAGAAAGTTAACTGGAAAGGAAATTAAACAATTGTTCTTTTGGTTTGCAGTCTACCTCTGCAGATGCAATTTGGCACTATCAATGAACACGATTCTCTTCCATTGAAAACTTTAACTGATTAATCTCATCAATTAAACCAATTAAATTTTGTGACGTTAGATGTTGACCATTTCCATTTACTGGATGGTCATCAGGAGTGGAAAAAACAGCAACAAAAAGATGCTTCTTCCTTGCAGAAATCTGTTTTGTGTTATTACTTTAGTAAATAATGCATAAAGTGGCTTCTTCTCTCTTTTTGGCAGATGAAAGTTGCACCAAAAATAATATGAGTCAACATATTTTAATAAAATATACAACTAGAAAAAAAAGCAAACTGCAGAATAGGACTGAATCGACACTCCTTAGTATGTGGAAATTTCCAAGGCCAGAAAAAAAATTCTTTGCAGAAGTTAAGACTAGATCTTAATTCACTTGTTACTCCAATTACAACTGACTCACTGACATTTATATATAGGTTGACCTAACAAGTTCCCAGTGACTCAATGAATCATTGATTCAATGGATTTGGGACTAACCATTGCATTTAGGTCATAATCAGATTGGAAACAGTGAGACAGAGCCCAGAAAAGTTGCTTTGAAAGACCACACTTCTGAAATCCAGCATGCATTGAAATCCCAAGGAGTTCTTAACCCTCTAAGACAAGAGTCCTCAAACTTTTTAAACAGAGGGCCAGATTGCAGTCTCTCAAACTGTTGGAGGGCCGGATTATAATTTGAAAAAAGCATGAATGAATTCCTATGCACACTGCACATATCTTATTTGTAGTGCAAAAACACTTAAAAGCAATACAATAATTAAAATGAAGAACAATTTTAACAAATATAAATGTATTAGTATTTTAGCGGCCCTAGGTAATTTTCAATGGTAAGCAAAAAGTATTTTGGTGCCCCCCCCCCAAACCAATAATTGATATATATTTTCTGTTCGTTGTGGGAGTACTGTGTTCCATATTTGGTTCAATTCCATCATTGGTGGAGTTCAGAATGCTCTTTTATTGTAGGTGAACTATACATCCCAGTAACTACAACTCGCATATGTCAAGGTCTATTTTCCCCCAAGAGCGCCTCAAGAGTGCCCCTGGGCAAATGCAAATGCTTACTTTGCGTAATAGGGGGGGGCACCAAAATACTGTTTGCTTACTGTTGAGCTGAGGGGGCGCTCCTCAAGTGGCGGTCGAGGGGCATTTACAGAGGCGCCTCTGCGCCCCTGGCAAAAAAAAGTGTTCTGCGACCGCTTATTTCGTAATGGATGAGCCGCCCCTGTGGGCCTGCTTTTGGCTGATGAGATAGGATTGTTGTTGTTGTTGTTGTTGCTGCTGCTGCTGTTGTGTGCTTTCAAGCCGTTTCAGACTTAGGCTGACCCTGAGCGAGGGCCGGGTAAATGACCTTGGATGGCCGTATCTGGCCCTCGGACCTTAGTTTGAGGTTTCCTGCTCTAAGACTTTCTGTAGACTCAACTCATGTAAGAGGAACATGCCATGGTGATTAAGGAGCAGTTTTAATTTGCAATTAGTAATTAAGTAACACAGTCAATGTCCTATCCTGTCTGGAGAGGGTCTTCTTAGATAAGGAATGAGGAGGAGGAGAGACCAGATAATAGATTCCAGTCAAAGCAGACTGGTAGACCTGCCATGCAAGCAAAGGCTGGGCATATTGGTTCTGAAGGCTAAGCTATTTCATCCTTTGGAGCCTCACAGCCTAAATTAACCCTGGGATATTGAGGCCTGGGTTACAGGTAGTTATATGTTGGTATAGGTAAGGCTGTGGGTGCATCTGCACAGCAGAAGTAATACACTTTGACACCACTTTAACTGCTATGGCTCAATGCTATGGAACTTTGGGATTTGTAGTTTACACCAGCAGTCTTTGGCAGAGAAAACAAAAGACTTGATAAAACTGCAACTCCCAAGATTCTATTACCAAGGCAGTTAAAGTGACAACAGAGGTTGGATGACCATCTGCATATAGTGCTTTAATTGCGTGTTCCTGGATGGAGAGATAAGATTGGACAGAGTGCCCCTTGGGGTCTCTTTCAATAATTTATTTGATACCTTTGGTGTGATTAACAGCTTCAAAACATCTGCCTTGCCTTGGGGTCCTGGCATGTTCCATCGGTTTCCAAACAGAGTTTTCTTTGAACTATTAATTTTAGCTCCCTTCGGACTAACACCATAATCTGGACCACACACTGCCTTGATTACGCTTCTTCTGATCTCCTGTTCCTGGCCCTGAATTAGTTTAAAAATATTTTTGATTGTATTTATCATGTCTTAACTGTATTTTAACTTACATCCATGACACAACTATTAAATAATTTTTAAAAAAGATTTTGTACAGATAGCCCTCAAGTTATGAACAAATATTCAACTTACGAATGACTCATAGTTAAGAATGGGGGTGAGGCAACAGGACGTGAGATAAATCTTCCTCTCAGAAGGAAAATTCACTCCTGAAAGAGTTATCATGGGGAAAAGGCATCTCTCCCAATCGTTGTTTCCACAACAAGCCACATTTTTCAAAATCCAATTATCAGAGAGACAGAAAGTGGGGTGAAATCTTCTAATCAGGGGCACAAATAGCAAAACAAACACCACAGGGGTCTGAACCCTTCCCTATGCTATCTAAAGTTTATATATCTATGGCTGGAATTTCACTTAAAAATTAGGGTTGTGCGTGGATCCCATTTCCTTCAGTACCTGTGGCAACTTTGGCACCTTCGGGAGCATGTAATGGGAAGGGAGCCACCAACGCGAAAAACCCGCTTGACATGAAAGCAAGTGGGAGCTAATCACTAGCTCATCCTCTGCTTTTATTTATTTATTTATTTATTTATTTATTTATTTATTTATTTGTTTCAAATATTTCTACCCCGCCCTTCTCACCCCGAGGGGGACTCAGAGCSGCCTCACAAAGGCACAATTCGATGCCGGCATCAATACAACAATACAACAATAAAATAAACAATGTAGCAGCAATCAAACWATTAAAAACAATTAAAATCAATTAAACAGTCGGTTCTCAGTTCTACAACATGTCAATAAACCAGTTTAACACTCAGCGTTCGCCGTCTCATAGTCCATAGTTTCAATTCCACATTGTCAGTCCTGTCAATTCTAGTCGTCCATTTTCCTTAACTGCCAGATTGCCCGAAGGCCTGGTCCCATAACCAYGTTTTTAATTTCCTTCTAAAGGAGAGGAGGGATGTTGATGATCTAATTTCCTCAGGGAGTGAGTTCCACAGGTGAGGGGCCACCACCGAGAAGGCCCTGCTCCTCGTCMCCACCAGCCTCACTWGTGATAGAGGTGGGGTCGAGAGCAGGGCTTCCCCAGAYGATCTCAAATTCCGAGGTGGGACRTAGAGGGAGATGCGTTCRGACAGATACGCCGGACCGGAGCYGTATAGGGTTTTGCTTTCTTGAGTACAAGGGACTCCTTGCCTTGGAAAGTCTCTGTGTGTGTGGTGTGCAGGCCCAGCATGGGTGTCTGCCTGCAGCCAAGCGCCTCCACTAGAGTAAGAAAGTCAGAACATGCCTCCTTGCCTTTGAAAGAGAGAGTGCTGTGTGGTGTGCAGGGACAGTGTACACACCTGACTGCAGCTTTTCCTCTACTCTAGAGTAGAAACAGGTAAGAAGCCTCCTTAAAGCATATACCTGCCTGCAGCTGAGCACCTCTCCTCTAGAGTAAAACAGTTCAAAAATGACAGGAAGGGGAGTCTGGAAAGCCTCCCCCCCCCATAATGGGCCTGATAGAAAGCAGATCTTTCAGCACCCCACAGACATCTGCCCTCCTGATTTCGGGAGGCTCCCAAAAAATTGATCAAGGCTCCCACCAAAAGATTCCTTCCCATTACATGGTCCCAAAGGTGCCAGAGTTGCCACAGGTACTGAAGGAAATGGGAAATGTGGCAAACATACAGGAGACGTTATCCACATGTGGTGGAAATGCAAAAAAGTCAAGACTTTTTGGCATCAGATTTATAAAAGAATAGAACAAATTTTACAAATCAAATTCATCTTTAAACCAGAATATTTTTTGTTGGGGATCACAGATTTTGAGATGGATAAAAATACGAAAAATTATTTTTTTATTTAGTAACAGCCGTGAGAATCAAATTAGCGCAGCTTTGGAAATCCAAAGAGATACCCACATTAGAACAGTGGATTTAAAAAATGCTAGATATAATGAATTCGGATTTACTGACTCAGAGAATGTCATACAGCTACATTAAAAATAAGGAAATGGACTGGGAAAACTTTTTAAACTTTCTAGAAAATGAGAATAAGGAAATAAACATTCTCAGAATGAAATAGAGATGAAAGAATACATCCTAAAGTGGCCGAGGACCGAAAGACAAGAAGAGTGAAAAGACTGACAGTTTAAAAAAGATCAATCTTGACCCTGGGAGACCTGGAAGTGTACTCCCCTCGTCAGAGAACACTTTCTTGTTTCGCATTTTTCCTCTTCTTCTTTTTTCTTTTCTGTTGTAGATTTGATTCCATCCTAAGCTATCCTTTTTTCTTGCTTCTTGCTTCTTGCTTAGCATATCACATTGTTCCCCCACTTTTTACGTAGCAAGGTTACTTTTATTTTACAACGTTAAAAAATCTCTATTCTATCACGCTCCACTCTTGCAAACTTTTATTCCAAATAACAATAATTACAAAAAAAAGTGAGGACATGAAACAGGTCAAGGTTTACTCCAAATGCACAAACCTATTAAAAATGTACCTGTTCCAAGTTAAATACAATTTCAACTTATGAACAAACCAGCAGAATCTCTCTTGTTCATAAATTGGGGGCTGCCTGTATTTACTGTGTTTAAATTTATTTATTGTGAGCCACTTTAAATCCCCATGAGGAGAAAGGCAGGGTAGAAAATTGCTCCAACCTGATCTCTCACTGCCCCAAAACCAGATATTCCATTGTCATAGAATCATAGAATCATAGAATCATAGAATCAAAGAGTTGGAAGAGACCTCATGGGCCATCCAGTCCAACCCCCTGCCAAGAAGCAGGAATATTGCATTCAAATCACCCCTGACAGATGGCCATCCAGCCTCTGTTTAAAAGCTTCCAAAGAAGGAGCCTCCACCACACTCCGGGGCAGAGAGTTCCACTGCTGAACGGCTCTCACAGTCAGGAAGTTCTTCCTCATGTTCAGATGGAATCTCCTCTCTTGTAGTTTGAAGCCATTGTTCTGTGTCCTAGTCTCCAGGAAGCAGAAAACAAGCTTGCTCCCTCCTCCCTGTGGCTTCCTCTCACATATTTATACATGGCTATCATGTCTCCTCTCAGCCTTCTCTTCTTCAGGCTAAACATGCCCAGCTCCTTAAGCCGCTCCTCATAGGGCTTGTTCTCCAGACCTTTTATCATTTTAGTCGCTCTCCTCTGGACACATTCCAGCTTGTCAATATCTCTCTTGAATTGTCGTGCCCAGAATTGGACACAATATTCCAGATGTGGTCTAACCAAAACAGAATAGAGGGGTAGCATTACTTCCCTAGATCTAGACACTATGCTCCTATTGATCTCTCCCCAAGCAGAAGTTATTCACATATGGAGAACTTTTTGGTTGCTGTATGGACATTCCTACTCTGCAGTTTTGCTGAGTCCAGCCTTGAGCTGCTAAACTAAGGCTTATGTGTCCCGGTCGCCTTTAACACGTACTGAGCTGACTACTGAATCCCAAGCCTTCTCATTTCCTTCTATTGTATCAATATTTATAAAATCTGACAGGGACTTAAAATATGCAAAAAGGGATTAAATCAATTTAGCAAAGATCAGAGGCCTGTTTTGCATTTTGCGCAGATTTAATATGTCCCTCCACCATTGCGTCTCTCGTGCCCATTACCAATTCATGAAATGTCGCCCGGAATTAGTAAATCTCTTTCATTTACTTACTTAGAAGAAAATGCTTAATAGATGCTGCATGAATTTTAGAAATTGTGCTCAGTCGGATGCTGATTAATAGAAAGACAGGGAAGATGCATCAATAATTTCCCGTCTGAAATTAGTGCCGTTTTCTGCTTACTTCCAAATGAAGGACGGGCAGGGGAGGAAGAAGCTTAATTTCTTTCTTTCACCTGGTTGAGATGCCGTTTCTTTCCGTCTTAATTGAGGTTCATGTTAAAGATTAAATTGGAGCATATTACAGGATAGAAATGATGGCTTCCCTGTCATTATCTCAAGACTACAAGATGATGTGTGTCTCAAAAGATGCTCAGCCAATCTGAAATTGCCCTGATTAAATTGGGACGCTGAACGAAATTCTCCTCCTTAAGCAGCTTTATGTTAAATGGGTAAAACTGGAAGATGGAGGGAAAAAAACGATCTCATCTGCTTTGTCGAAAGCAAAGCACAGCAATGTTCTCGGAGCCGAATTTAAGCGCATCATCAATCCTCTCGCCAGCAATCTTGATGGAGGGGGTGAGCTAGATTTCTTCAAAGTTGCTTAAGTTAATGACTAGCAAGCGGAAAATGGACCAGATTTCTTCTGTCAAGTTGCAGATGTGTCTGTCAGCTGCAATGGGAACATTGGTACAGGTCCTGAGAACAGTAGTGCTATTCTTCTTTAAAGGCAAGGACTGTAATCGGTGACACTGACATATCCTTCTCAAGCAATATATTTTAAGTAATCATGGGTAAAGTGGAAGGAAGGAAGGAATCATAGACTCATTGAGTGGGAAGAGACCTTAAGGGCCATCCAGTCCAAAACCATTCTACCAAGTAGCAGGAAAATCACATTCAAAGCACCCTCAACAGATGGCTATTCAGCGTCTGTTTAAAAGCCTCCAAAGAAGGAGCCTCTCACACACTCTGGGGCAGAGAGTTCCACTGCTGAACAGCTTTCACACAGGAAGTTCTTCCTAATGTATGGTGGAATCTTTTTTTTTTTTTTTTTTTTTTTTTCATGGCCAGAAATCCAATGGGTTTTTTGTAGGTTTGTTCCGCGGGCAATAAATGGCCATGTTCTAGGAGGCAGAATCTAACGCTCAACAAAAGATTTATCTGTTTTATTTATATGGTAATTTTTTTTTTTTTTATAATTTTAAAATATATTTTTGGAAGTTAATTTTTTTTTTTTTTTTGCTGTTGCAATTTTTGAGTTTTTTAATACAATAGTATTCCCCCCAGGCACTTCCAAGCCATTAAATGCTAATCAAGGTGGTCAGTTGAAACATTCACACCTAGCTCCAGCAGACAAAAGTCCTTTGTTTCTCCCTGTTCATTCCACAGATATATAAACCCATTTTCCTAGTTCCAACAGACCTCACTACCTCTGAGGATGCTTGCCATAGATGCAGGCGAAACATCAGGAGAAAAAGCCTCTAGAACATGGCCATATAGCCCAGAAAAACCTACAACAACCCATAAATAAAAATAATTAATGATCAAAATAATAATGTAATAAATAATAACTACCTCTGAGGATGCTTGCCATAGATGCAGGCGAAACATCAGGAGAAAAAGCCTCTAGAACATGGCCATATAGCCCAGAAAAACCTACAACAACCCAGTAAGGAAGTTCTTTCTCAGGTTCAGGTGGCATCTCATTTCCTGTAGTTTGAAACCATGTTCCATGTCTTAGTCTCCAGGGCAGCAGAAAAAAAGCTTGCTCCCTCCTTGCTATGACTTTCCCTCACATATATACATGGCCATCATTTCTCCTCAGTCTTCTCTTCTGAAGGCTAAACATGCCCAGCTCTTTGAGATGCTCCTCATAGGGTTTGTTCTCCAGACCCTTGATCCTTTGAGTTGCCCTCCTCTGGACACATTCCAGCTTAGAGTCAACCTCTCCCTTCTATTGCAGTGCCCGGAACTGGGCACAGCGTGATTCCAGGTAATGTGGTCTGACTCAGGCAGAACAGAATAGAGGGGTAGCATGACTTCCCTGGATCTAGACACCAGACTCCTTTATGCAGGCCAACATCCCATTGGCTTTTTTTGCTGCTGCATGACATTGTTGGCTCATGTTTAACTTGTTCCTCATGAGGACTCCAAGATCTTTTCCACACAAACTGCTGTCAATCCAGGCATCCCCCATGGTGTCTCTTTGCATTTCATTTTTTTTTTTGCCAAGTGGAGTGTCTTGCATTCGTCCCTGTTGAATTTCATTTCGTTAGTTTTGGACAATTAGTAGATTATGAAGTAAACATGAGTTAAAAGTGTGATGTGGCAGGTTAAAAAGTCAATGAGATTTTAGGCTGCATCAATAGTGTATCATGTTGAGATTGAGGGAATTTATAAACCACACTATTCTTTATTGGTCAGACCTCACCTGGAATAACCTTGTGTCCAGTTCTGGGCATCAACATTCAAGAAGGATATTGACATACTGGATCACATCCAGAGAAGGATGACCAAAATGGTAAAAAGGTCTAGAAGCCAAGTCCCATGAGGAGTTGGGAATGTTTATCTTGAAGAAGAGAAGGCTGAGAGGAGGCATGAGAGCCATGTTTAAATATCTGAAAGGAAGTCACATTGAAGAGGGAGCAAGTTCATTTCTTCTGTTTTAGAGACTAGGACACAGAGCAATGGATTTAAATTGCAGGAAAGGATATTCCACCGAATGACAGTAGAATAAGCTGCTTTGGAGTGTGCTATGGTCTTTTTCTCTGGAGGTATTTAAGCAGAGGCTAGATGACCAATTGTTGGAAATGCTTGGATTTTGTTGGACTGGGCCTCTTCCAACTTGACAATTCTATGAATATATGACTGGCTGTGAATTTTCTGGTCAGTGTAGACTTATCCTAAAACCACCAAAATCATTAAAAAAGGGGGAAATGACCTTTACTCATTATACACCTGGAAAATATCTGCAAATATTAGATTGGTCAAGCTGATATATGCCATCTCTGTAAGTTTTGGGGAAAGTGCAAAAAAGCTACAGAAGATCTGTAGTCTACTGGAAATATTGCCTACTGCTGCTTCCTTTTCACACATTCTGTTTTTGGTGGCTTCGTCAGCATTGCTTCAATTTTTTTAGTTTAGCCCTGCAGACTTTAAATAAAACCCAAGGCTGCTTTGTAAAACTAAAAAAAGGGTTCCCAAAAGACTGTGTACCATGCCAACATGTATTCCTCGGATTCTAACTTCTAACTAGAGAGAAATTATCAATATTATTTTTCTGACTCGGTAAAAGAGCAGGTGACAAACAGCTTTGGGCATGCAAGGTAGAGGTTGTTCCAGGAGGACCTGGGATGCACAAGGGCACATTATCGCTGAGTGGGCACCGCCTGATTCCAGGACAGCATTGCATTTTGTAAAAATGCACCTGCGTTTCAAGACAAATGTGCTCATGGAAGCACCTGCTTTCTCCCCGACATCTTTTGCTCTTCATATTCTGTTTGAACAGCACTCTGCAAAATGCCTTTTCTCGACACATCCACAACAGCAAAAGACATAAGGAGTGCAAAGCAAGTTGTTTGGTGCCTTTCAGAGACATTCACTGTCTAAAGATCCATTTTGATTAGCGAAAATGAGCTCCCCTTCTAATCACTCACACCAGTCTTATTTCCCATTTAAATGCCATGCATTGTTGTCCTAAATCCTGTTGCAAGGCCCAACTTCCTTTAATCACTTGGATTTACTTATGCGTTGACTGAACAGGTCTACTGAAATTGAGATTATCCAACTAAGTTTAGGCCATAATTATGCCACACACAAAAAAACTCTAGGGGTCTATGGGGTAATTGTTGCACTATAGGCTTGGACATCTTTTCACTAACTACAGCAGTTTATTAAGAAAGGTATGTTCAAAGGGGAAAGGAGTTGCGTTCCCTCTAATCATTAATTACACCACACCTTGGATGAAAAAGAGTCATCTTTATTTGAGGAATAATTAAAGTCAATAAAAGAGATGAATATAAAGTTGATAAAAGTCCAAAAGCAAAAAGCCAAATTAGCAGTAACATAAACAGTGTCCAAACATAGGAATAATATCAAAGATCCAAAAGCTTGCTGTTTAAATCCAGCTGCAAAGAAATATCAAATGCCTTCTATAAAACCATGAACATAGTCACTGCTAATCCACTTGAAAAGCCAGGCAACCTAGGAGACGAGGCCACAAGAATATCCAAAAGACATGACTTGAAACCAAACTATGCCTGGTCTGAAGGAAATTCCCTAAGAGCTCAATTTAAGTTCCAGAAACCAATTTCTACTCCCCCCAGTCTTTGACCTTAATTGCCGAATTCTTTCTGACCTGCATAAACATTGGGCCTCTCTATGGTTCTGGCTAATTTCCAGCAGGCGACTGGTCTTATCTATCTCTTTATTATCTGCAGGTGTGAAACTATCTTGCAGACTTGCGCCTGGAGAAGGGAGTGAACTTTCCTGCAAACTCGAGTCTGGAATTTTCTCATGAGAATTTAGCCTTTCCCCTGACCCTTCTCTATCAGAGTCTGTAGTGACCTTATTGTCCAAAGTGTCTCCATTTTGCACCTCATCCTCATTGGCATCCAAGACAGGCTCAGAAACATTAGAAGGGGGGAGTACTATAACAGATTCAGGGTGAAACACAGGCTGAGTTCCAACAAAAGGACATTTCCCAAAGGAGCAGTAGAAAAGGAACTATTTTTATCTATCTATTTATTTATTTGACTTGTATACCGCTACTCCCAATAAAAACAAGAACAATCATAGTCCCGAGTTATTCACCCATCGAAAGCTTGTCGGAAGAGAAAGGTTTTACAGGCTTTCCGAAAAGCAAGTAGGTCTCGGATAGATTGGGTTTCAACTGGCAAGGCAGTATAAAATATAATATATAAAATAGCAGCAGTCCATATACAAAAGAGCAGTAGTCCAATCATGGTAAAATACATGAGGTCAAAATCACAGGCATAAATCCGTGAGCATGAGAACAAGAACTTTGTCCAAGTCAAACCCTTCCAGGAACAAAGGCAAAAACAGGAAACTTGAATTATGAACTTGAGAGCTGAGACAGGAACCCACACCTTATGGCAATGTTGTCTCCTCTGAGAGACACCAAGTAAACACCACTTAATTTAAGCCCAAGCCCAGCCAAGAAGCCATGAGATCATGCCTCACACATCTGGGATTCAAGGACTTCTCACGGAGTCTCTCCAAACACCTAATTAATCTACCTTTCACTCCCTCCATGGGGAGTCCTAATCTGATATCTCTGGAAAACTCCCCGTCAGCTGAAGGCTGATTCCCAAGAGAATTGACCTTACACCTGTTGCTAAGGAATGAACATCAGAATCCAAAACATCCTCTTTCTCATCTTCAACTGCCTGCAATTTTCTGATTTAAGGCCTGCAATTCTCCCTGATCACACACAGACTCCTCAGTTTGAAACCCATCATCCCCCTCATCCTCTGAGAAATCCCCAGACCCTTGCTAAGTCCCAACAATAATTCCTGCTGCCCCCAACTAGTTCATTTCCCTGCCATGCAGAGACATACAATCAAAGCATCTTAAACTCATAGCCATCCAGCCCCTGCTGAAAAATCTCTGGAGGAGGACACTCCACTGGACTCTCAGGCAGCAGTAGATTCCACTACTGAATGACTAGCTCTAACTATGAGGAAGTTATTTCTGATGTTTAGACAAGATCTCTTGCAATTTGAATCTATGGCTCCATTGTGTCCTTATTTCTAAAGCAGCCAAAAACAAGCTTCCCCCTTCCTCATATAGGCCCTGAGTCTAGGTTTATTGGAAAATGTTTCTAAGATCAAAACATCAGTTGTCAAAGAGAAGGGTGGGAAAATTTTCTCTATTACTTTTTGTGAACGGTGCTGGATGAGAGGCTGTGAAGGTACCAATGGAACTGTGAAATAGCATTTGGTTTATTGGGAGCAAAAGGCATTTTCAACCTTGATGGACTCAATCATCTGCTCAGCTTGTTCATTCAGGCTACATAGCATCTGTAGATAAAGCTATTTGTATTGTTTATGAACCGCAAAAAGATGAGATCTGTTTTTTCCTATTCCTTTGTGAGAAATGTGTGCACTGCATTGTTTTGGTACATTTAGTAAAATGACATCTACTATTGTGTTATGTTTGAGGTTTATTCTATAGAAAAAACTTGATTTGGCCCATATCCTATTGATGTCTTATGCATGTGTTGTTGTTTATTCGTTCAGCCGCTTCTAACTCTTGGTAACCTCATGGAACAGCCCAAGCCAGAGCTCCCTGTTGGCTGTCACCACCCTCAGCTCCTTCAAGGTCAAGCGAGTCACTTGGCAAGAATACCATCCATCCATCTTGCCCTTGGTTGGCCCCTCTTCCTTTTTCCTTCCATTTTCCCCAGCATCACTGTCTTCTCATGATGTGGCTTCATCTTTGCCTCTAATATCTTTGCCCTCCCTATAGAGATAAGATCAGCTCCCTCGCTGTTGGTATTTCGAAAAAAACTTAAGACATGGATGTTTGAACAAGCATTCGGGTAATCCGGTGCGATGAAGTTGATGACAAGGACTGGTAATTATTGACGATGAATTCGGATTATGATTTTAACTAAGAGATGCATTGGTCGGTATTGGTGGCCCGATACTGTGTACTGTATATGTTTTTTATGCTTTTAAATTGTTTGATTATTGTTGTTTTTAAGTACTGTTAACCGCAATGAGTCGCCGTTGTAGGCTGAGATATTGCGGTATATAAGCATACAAAATAAAATAAATAATAAATAATAAATATCCTTCCCTCCAGTGAGCAGTCGCACTATATTTCCTGAAGTATGGACTGGTTGGATCTTCTCGTTGTCCAAGGCACTCTCAGAATTTTCCTTCAGCACCCAGTTCAGAAGTATGTATCTTCCTTCGCTCAGCTTTCCTTATGGTCTAACTTTCACATCAATAGGTTAATACAGGGAATACCATTGCTTTAACTATGCGAATCTCCATTGCCAGTGTGTTATGTTCCCTTACACAGCAATCAGACATTTTTTTGTCAAATGAAGAATGCCTATACTGAGTTAAATGTTGCAAAGTGAGTCTGAACATATGCTATCATTGTGAATATACATGCATCTGGGTACACATGTGCATTTGTGAAAACAGCAACAATAAGCACCTACCATCACTATTTATTTGAATTAATCCTATACCACTTTACAGGGTGGTAAATGAGGTTCACCCACAAATCTCAGCCATGGATTTTATCATGTGAGGATCCACGATGCATGAGTAAGCCAAATTTTCACTTTTAAATGTGAGCATTGTGAAATAAAGCTAGATGGTAGTGCAATTCCTAGTGACATGTAGAAAAATCAGACAGCAGAAACACTACTTGGAAGCTTACATACCATCTTTCCACACAAGCAAATGTTCCCAGAAATAAAAGATACCTGGAAAATAAGTAGAGATATTTTGCAAATAGTCTTATAACAATTACTGCTCGAAGTCTGAGCTGCCCAGGAACATTACATTTAGGCTGTTGCCTTCAAGGTAATGAAAACTGGGTTGCCTGTTTTGCCATGTTCTTTTTCCTTCTTGATACACTCACTTTGTAGCTGTTCCATATTAATTCTGAAATACTGTTAGTGGTGCAGCCAATGGTTTCCAGTAAATGACCCAACTCCAAATGCATTAACTCAAGCAGAAACTACCGCCTGTTGTCTTCTTGGACCCGCTGCTTTCTAAAAGATTTACCGATAGTGTATACTTTCCTGATGCATTAAGTGAAACATTGGCTGTCTTTCTGCTCTACGTAGAAGCGTCTAAAACATCATATGATCACCTTCTAAACAGGATTAAACACCTGCAATTTGCACTCAGAATAAGGCACTGCAGAAAACTGCATTCCTGTTATCAGAACTGCAGAATGGCCCATCTTTTTTTTCTTCCCATTTCCACTTCTTCACAAAATTCACCTGTCTTAGTAATGATGAGCACAAAACAGCAAATGGCCTTTGAAAAACACAGTGGATCCCCACAAAACATGAAAACACACAAAAGTGCCCCAAGCAGCCTTCCAAACTCCTTTCAGTTCCCAATGCCTGGGGCAAAAATATTGGAGGTATCACAACTTCTCTTTTTCCATCTTCTTCTGACTTCTGGATTTCCATATCTATCAATCTCTCTATTTAAAAGTCAAAGTATGTACGTTTGTCTGCCTGTCTGTATGATAGGGGCAGTTGCTAGGTGAAGTGGCCCTCTGTGAGGTCATTGGGAAAGAAAGGGAACATGTGAGAGTGGGAGGAAGGAAGGGAGAAAAGATATGAGACAAAGTGAGGTGGGCCTACTCAGAGTTGGAGAAAAGAGGAAGGAAATAAAGAGGGAAAAGAAGCTAAGGAAAGGAAGAAAGAGAAAGAAAGGAAGGAAGGAAGGAAGGAAGGAAGGAAGGAAGGAAGGAAGGAAGGAAGGAAGGAAAGATATGAGACAAAGTGAGGTGGGCCTACTCAGAGTTGGAGAAAAGAGGAAGGAAATAAAGAGGGAAAAGAAGCTAAGGAAAGGAAGAAAGAGAAAGAAAGGAAGGAAGGAAGGAAGGAAAGATATGAGACAAAGTGAGGTGGGCCTACTCAGAGTTGGAGAAGGGAAGAAGGAAATAAAGAGGGGAAAGAAGCTAAGGAAAGGAAAGGAAGAAAGAGAAAGAAAGGAAGGAAGGAAGGAAGGAAGGTCCCCCCATTATTACTATTATAAAGAAGAAGGAGAGTGGGAGGGAGAAAGAAAAAGGAAGGAATGAAGGAAAAGAAAAGAAAGGGGAAAAGTTATGAGGGGAGGAAAGGAAGGATGGAAGGAAGGAAGGAAGGAAGGAAGGAAGAGAAGGGGATGAAAGGAGGCAGGAGCAGTTCTAATGACATTCAGGCAATCGTGGGTAATGTATTGTCAAAGGATTTCATGGCTGGAATCACTGGGTTGTTGTGAGTTTTCTGGGCTGTATGGCCATGTTCCAGAAGCATTCCCTCCTGACATTTTCCCCACATCTATGGCAGGCATCCTCAGAGGTTGTGAGGTCTGTTGGAAACTATATATAAAGTGGGGTTTATATATCTGTGGAATGTCCAAGGTGGGAGAAAGAACTCTTGTCTGCTTGAGGCAAATGTGAATGTTGCAATTGGCTACCTTGATTAGCATTGAAAAGCAAGTGAGAATTGACTCACTTGATTAGCATTGAAAAATTCTAATATCAGAATGGTAAACAAAGTAAACACTCAGAAAACCAGACAGGAAAGAATCAGGAACAGCTAAAACTTCCCAACAAAGGATTTCCCCAGGCAGGAAGAAACCAGGCTTTGAAGCTGCAAGGCCATTTAGTGCTAATCAAGCAAGCCAATTGTAACACACACACTTGCCTCAAACAGGGCAGAGTTCTTTATCCAACCCTGGAGATCTATAAACCCCACTTGTCTAGTTCTCAACAGACCTCACAACCTCTGGGGATGCCTGCCATAGATGTGGATGAAATGTCAGGAGAGAATGCTTCTGGAACATAGCCATACAGCCTGGAAACCCACGGCAACACAATGGTGGGTAACTTATAATTTCAGCCATAATTGGAGGGTTTATTCAAAAATGATAATTGTGTAATTTCCAACTCTTTCCCCCTCCCTTTGTTTTTTCTCCGAGCTACAAATGTTCCTTACTGCAGACTCACCATGTAGGATAATTGGTTCTATCAATAATTAATAACTGCCAAGCATATATAACAGCTGTAACAAATGCAACATTTCCATATACAAATACAACTTTTTAAAAAACTCCACAGAGATCTGCAGATCCTTTGACAAATATTTGAGTTCAGCTTCACATCCTTTGAGGGTTTCACCATCTGATCATAAAAGCATCATTTGCCTTAATTAGATTTGCTTTCATTTAAGTTGTGAAAGTTTTGCCATTTGCCTTAATTTGTTTAACTCCCTTTAGTTCCTGTAACTTGATTAATTTCTCTTCAGGTGATCGATGCCAGGACACACCGAGTCTTGAGTTTTCACATACTCCCCAACATTGCAGAGATGAAAACCATGAGACATGTGGCCAAATAACATCAGAATGAGGTCAAGATGTCAAAAGTTATTAAGGAGGAAGAACACACAAAATACGAGAGACTGCAGCAGTTTGCTTTTGCCTTAGCTTAATGGGAAGGTCCAAATTTTGCTCCTGTAAGTGGATGTATATTTGGAGCAAACCTTGATCTATTTCATGTCCTGGCTTTCGATGGGGGAGCCTCCTGAAATTGAGAGTGTAGATATATATTTGTGCCCTGGGGTGCTTCCCAGATTCCGCCTCCTGTCATTTTAGGCATTTAAGCTGTTTTACTAAGACGCGGAACAATGGCTTCAAACTACAAGAAAGGAGATTCCATCTGAACATTAGGAAGAACTTCCTGACTGTGAGAGCCGTTCAGCAGTGGAACTCTCTGCCCCAGAGTGTGGTGGAGGCTCCTTCTTTGGAAGCTTTTAAACAGAGGCTGGATGGCCATCTGTCGAGGGTGATTTGAATGCAATATTCCTGCTTCTTGGCAGGGGGTTGGACTGGATGGCCCATGAGGTCTCTTCCAACGCTTTGATTCTGTGATTCTATGCTCTAGAGGAGAGGTGCTCAGCTGCAGGCAGGTGCATGCTTTAATGATGTTTGACTTACTGTTTCTTACTCTAGAGGAGGCACTTGGCTGCAGACAGGTGTGTGTGCTTTCTGGGCTTGCACACCACACACACACACTTTTTCCAAGGCAAGGAGGCAAGTTCTGTTTCTTTGCTCTAGAGGAAGTGCTCATCTGCAGGCAGACACAAACATTTTTTTTCCAAGGCAAGGAGACAAGTTTTGTTTCTCTACTCTAGAGGAGGCACTCAGCTGCAGGCAGGTACGTGAGCTTTCTGGGCCTGCATGCAACACACACATACTCTTTCCAAAGCAAGGAGGCTGCACACAAAATGCAGATGGGGAGCTGGGATCAGCTTCCACTTGCTTTCGTGTTGAGCTGATTTTCATACCAAGAGAGGCTGTGCTGTCACGCGCTGTGCCTATAGCGGTTGGCTTTTGAACAGAACGTGCTCTTTGTGCCCAGCGGGAAGCCGGGGTGCCTCAACTGAGAGGCCCTAAGGATTTTCCTATACAGAGTCTTTAGAAGCTTGAAAGGTTTAACAAAGTCCTTTATTATTGCTTAAGTCTTCAACAAACAATCAAATACTTCTTAGATCTTCAACAAATTAAACAAATGCTTCAAGGCTTTGAATCAACTGGTGGGCACCTTGCTTGGAGAACTATTTCTTTCTTTAACAAGGAAAACCCTTTTTGACCCCTCCTGGGCAATCTGTTTTCTAGGCTCTGCTGGTGTGGGCCCTACTCCTGGCTCCAATTGCTTCTGGTTACCCGAGTAGACCTACCAGCCAAGACCTTGTAGATTTTCCAGCTGGAGTCCTTTTGGATTTTCTCCACGAATGATGTGGATCTGTATCTTTAACCCCAACAAGGGTTGTGCTGTAAAACTGTTTTCCTTAGAAGCTTTAGGGCTGTTTCCCCCGGATGTTGTGAGAAACGAAGCTTCTCTACAGGTGGGGAAAGCTCACGTCCTGTAACTGGGCTTCCAAACTGAAAGACTGCCTGAAGTCTTTCTTTTCCCTCCCAGAGCCCTGGGGAAAGGGGCGGAACTAAAGAACATAATGATGATTGACGGGTCATTGGCCCTATAATTGCAGAGCAAGGGAAACCACCTTATTGCAAAATGCATGGAACCTTGGAATACATGCAAATACTCAATAGAAAGAAAATGAAGTAGGAGCTCCTGGTACAGCCATACCAGCACAGAGGCCTTTCCATTATATGACCCCAAAAGTAATGAAAAAATGGATGATCCGAAGGAAAACAGTTCCTCACACAACCCTAGTAAACAGTTGGATCACTCCCAAGGTGGAATTGGCTGGAAGTTTTTACACAGTCATCCCATGTTTCCGAGGCTTGGATGGCCTGGGGACATGAGACAGCATGTACTGAGGACATAGGACGACACTTACCGTTTCCTCAATAATAATAATAATAATAATAATAATAATAATAATAATAATATGCTCAATTTATATTCTGCCCTATCACCACGAGGGGATTCAGGGCCGATTACAGTACACACATACGGCAAATATTCAATGCCGTTATACAATTAACAAAGACGGAAGTAGAGAAACAGAGGTAAAGGCTTCCCATCTTTTTCCATTTCCGGCATCTGGAGGCTGTGCTTGACTCCAGTCATGGGAGGGGGCTGCTGTCATTAAACCACCAGCTGCAGAAAATTTTACCGATCAAAAGGTTGACAGTTCAAGATTTGATTGGGAGAGTGTCCAAAGACAACAAAGCTCCTCGGCATAGAAGATGGAATGACATCTTCTATGCTGATGATCTTTGTTGTCTTTAGATGCTCTCCTCATCGAATCGCCAACATGTCCACATGGGCGCCTTTGTATTGCCTCCCCACCTAAGCAGCACCTCTTTATCTACTCACAATACTGTTTTTGAACTGCTAGATGAGCAGAAGCTGGACTGATGGTTAGGAGCTCACCCCAACTCAGGCTTGAACTGTTACCCTTTTGATCAGCAAGATTTTCTGCAACTGGTGGTTTAATCCACTGTGCTAAAGCCAGGCCCAGGGGCGGCTCAATCCATTACGCAAAGTAAGCATTTGCAGTATAGTTGCTTTTGCCCAGGGCCGCTCTTGGGGGAAAATAGACCTTGACATATGCGAGTTGTAGTTACTGGGATGTATAGTTCACCTACAATCAAAGAGCATTCTGAACTCCACCAATGATGGAATTGAACCAAATATGGCACACAGAACTCCCGCAACAAACAGAATATATATATTGATTGGTTGTGGGGGGGGGGGGGTGCCAAAATACTGTTTGCTTACCATTGAAAATTACCTAGGCCCGCCTCTGGCCAGGCCCATATATGGAACCAAGAGGACTCTGTCCTTGGTTTACATTTGGATTATGTCTGCTCTAAGGATGAAATGCTGAAATGCACTGAAATGCTTCAGTGTCCTCCATGTGCAATTTAGTTTGCTTACTAAATCAACACAAGCTGTTCTCTTTGCTGTTCTCTTGTCTCACTGCATGGAGCTCTTCCAGGTGGTTCACTATAGGAAAGGTTATACAAAGTGATTTCTGTGTGCATTCTGTTAAGAAGGCACATGTATAATCTTGTTAATGGCTGGAAAAAGATGCATCCATTTAACTTTCTCCCATTTTCAGTTGTGCTGACACATTTGTGAAGAAGTCTGTCAATGTTAGAACCAATGCTTGATTCTCACAGAATGGAAACCCAAACAATTCTCGTCTATTTATCCTGGATGAAGTACAGCTATTCCTAGAATGGGACTAGCTGCACTTCATTATTGGATGAAGTCCTTGGAGCATTCAAACCACATAATGAAAACATTGTGATTTCTCTCTAACTGCCATAGGATGGAACCATGTCAATTAAAGTGGAGTAATATAGATGAGTACTTGTTTCCAAAATGTTTGGGACCAGAAATGTTTTGGATTACAGATCTTTTCAGATCTAGGAGATGGAACCCAAAGTCTAAAGGTGAAATTAATGTATGTTTCATATACACCTAATAATAATAATAATAATAACAACAACAACAACAGCAGCAGCAGTAATATCTATTTATTAGGGCTGGGTAACCACGGAAAAAATTGTTTCTAAACTCGATTCGTTTCCAGGGGGCGCTAGCATTTCCAAATTCTAAATACTTCTGAAATTTTGAGATTTCAAAATTTCGTTATTTACGAAATTTCGTTAATTTCGAATCGATTCGTTAATGGCGGACGCGATTGCGCAATATGCTAAAAAACCTCCAAATGGGACAGGGGGAACTTCTGAAGCTTCCCTCTCCCTCTGTTGTTGACTGTTGGTGTGATAATTTATTTTTTATCATTGATAAAACAAACAACAACTATAAAACTTGCACCAGACATGCGAAAAAAATAATTACGAAAAAATTACGAAATAATTTCGAAATAATAACGAAACAATAACGAAATAAATTGAAAAAATTGTTTCGAATCTAATTTACTCCTCACGCTATTCCTGCATGGCTCAATATCGGATCGTAAGCTAATTTAAATACAAATTAATAACGAATTACGAAATTAACGAACGAAACCGCCCAAGCCTACTTTTTATATCCTGACCCCTCTCCAAACAGGACTTTGGATGGCCTACAGAAAATAAAACACAGTACAAAAACCTAAGCAAAAATAAAAACATAATACATAAATGGCAATCTCAAAACTTAACAGACTAACATAACACTAACATTTTTGCTGGATTTAAAACATACTGTCCAATGTCTACCAGAGGCAAAAACAATTCAAGCCAGTTGGTATTGGTACAGCTATAAAACCACCATCACAATAGATTATAAATTAACCATTCTTGAATGACTGCTTCCACAACCATGTTTTTATTTCTTTCCTAAAGGAAGCTAAAGAGGGAGCCTGTCTAATTTCTTTAGGGAGAGCATTCCAGAGCTGGGGAGCCACTATCGACAAAGCCCTTTCCCTCGTCCCCACCAACCGCGCTTGTGAGGGTGCTGGGACCATGCGAAAGGCCTCCCCAGAGGACCTTAAGACCTGAATGGATTCATTCAGACAAAGTCACACAAATAGGCTGGACTCAAACCATAAAGGGATTTATAGGTAATTACCTGCACTTTGAATTGGACCTAGAAACTCAAAGGCAGCCAGTGGAGCAGCTTTAACTGGGGAGTTGTGTGCTCCCTGTAGTCAGATCCTGTTAGAAGTTTGGCTGCTGTTCTCTGTATTAATTGCAGTTTCTGAACTATATGAAAATAGGCAGCCCCATGTAGAGTGTGTTGTAGCAATCCATCCGAGAGGTAAGTAAGATGTGGACCACAATGGCCAGATCAGATATTTCGAAGTGTGGACACAGTTGGAGCACAAGTTTTAATTGTGTGAAAGCCCTCCCAACCACCGCTGACACTCGAGCTTCAAGAGTCAGTGCTGATTTCAGGAGGACCCCCAAGCTGCGGACCTGGGTCCTCAGGGGGAGTGTAACCCCATTGAGTACAGGGAGTCACCCTATACACCGGTGGGTCCTGTGACTGACCTCTGTCTTGTCAGGATTAAGATTCAGTTTGTTAGTCCTCAATCCAGCCCATCACAGCTGGCAGGCACTGGTTCACTACCTGAGCGGCTTCTTTGGCATTAGATGGAAATGAGTAAGGGAGTTGTGTGTCATCTGCTTACAGATGACACCAAACTCCAAAATTCCGGATGATTTCACCCAGTGATTTCATGTAAATTTTAAATAGCATAAGCGATAGTATCGAGTCTTGTGGGACTCCACAAGCCAAGAGCAGGGGCCTGAGCAGACACCCACCAACATCACCTTCTGGGTCCAGCTGTCCAGGAATGAGCAGAGCCACAGTAAAGCAGTGCCCCCAAGTCCCACCCTGGTGAGCCGACTCAGAAGGATACGATGTTTGATGATATCGAAAGCTGCTGAGATGTCCAAGAAAATCAATAAGGATACACCCCCCCCATCTAGTTCTCTGTGGTCAACCACCAATGTGACTAAAGCCATCTCTGTTCCATGGCCAGGCCTGAACCCAGACTACGATGGATCTAGATCAGGGGTTCTCAAACTAAGACCCGGTGGCCGGATATGGCCCTCCAAAGTCATTTACCCAGCCTTCGCTCAGGGTCAACCTAAGTCTGAAATGACTTGAAAGCACACAACAACAACAACAACAATATCAACAACCACAACAATCCTATCTCATCAGCCAAAAGCAGGCCCACACTTCCCATTGAAATACTAATAAGTTTATATTTGTTAAAATTGTTCTTCATTTTAATTATTGTATTATTTTTAAGTGTTTTTGCACTACAAATAAGATACGTGCAGTGTGCATCTATTTTCAAATTATAATCCGGCCCTCCAACAGTTTCAGGGGCTGTGACCTGGCCCTCTGTTTAAAAAGTTTGAGGACCCTGGTCTAGATAATGGGTTTCATCCCTGAATCCCTTATACCCTGAAGGTAATTTTATACATAACATTTTAATATTTTTGTGCATGTAACAAAGTCTGTGTAATGTATTGTCGAAGGCTTTCATGGCCGGAATCACTGGGTGGTTGCAGGTTTTTCGGGGTATATGGCCATGTTTCTAGAGGCATTCTCTCCTGATGTTTCGCCTGCATCTATGGCAAGCATCCTCAGAGGTTGTGAGGTCCTCACTACGTCTGTGTACATTGAATCCGAAGACAGTAAGGGTGTCACTATCAACCACTCATGTGGACAGTTCAGGATTTTGGAGTATTTTGAATTTTCGATAATGGATGCTCAATCTATATTGTGGACTCCTTCTTTCCTATTTATTATTAAAACCCAATAACATTTTACAAAGCTTTTGAATTCCGATTTAATATTGCTTTAGAATCTTGTATATTTTTATCACATATATTTGTTAGTTTACTTTACATTATATTGCATTTTTGTAGTCAATCAGCATAATTTGTTTCACAAATGTATATTATGATTTTATTATTCCCTTTCTCTCTGCTTGCATATGTATACCCATGTATTTTAGATTGCATGACTCTGACAGGACCCACTGCATTTAGTTGCAAAGTGCCATGCCGCTTAATGGCGCCATATAAATATATGATAATGGCAACAACAAATTAGCTTTATAATTCTTTTGTGTGCATGGGCTCCGTGTCGTACCTGTAGACATTAAAGCTAAGAAGGGTTGTTTTTTTTTAAAGTTCAAATCAGCACCGTCCACAACCATCATGGGATCCAAAGTCAGACTTTTAAAAGCTAAGCTCTTCAATCCAATTAACAATTCTCCTTGAGGCAAGTTGCATGTTCAAATCCAAGATGGTTTTAAGACATCAAAAAGTTAAGAACTGAGGGATGGAAATGAACAAAGCAGGGCCTGGTTATCTAAGAGGCATTTTGTGCAGTTTAAGTCACCTGCAAATTTATGGTGATCCCATGAATCTCATAGGATTTTCTTAGGCAAGGAATATCTATCTAGAGGTGGTTTGGCCAGTTCCTTCTTCTGAAATATTGTCTTCAGCACCAGATATTTGCTGGTGGTCTCTCCTCCAAGTACTAACCCTGCTTAGCTTCCAGGATCAGCCAGATTTGGGCCCATGAGAGTTGGTTCCTATGCAAATGTTTCCATGCACATAATATACTCTTTGTACCCTTGTTCTATTTCTCAAAACAAGGGAGATGATACATCCAACAAGTTGTTCTTTGAGATGATGCTATAGTTATGCTGATTGTTTGAGTCTTGAAAGAACAACTAAAATTTTGGTTCTTTATTACATTGTAAGCTTTGGGTAAAATCAAATGAGCAGCTTTTGTATTTGACTGTCAAACTGTTGGGATTGTCCTGTTCTTTTTGAACTGTTTTCTTACCTGTAACTGCTATAATTTTGGTTGTCAAGAGGCTAGATGATGTTTGTGGAGTGTAAATATGCACTCATTTAATTGGATGGTGATTACCTTCCAGCCCCCTTCTGCTGAATACTGATATTCTTCAACCAATTGTACTTCTAGTTGCTAGTGTGTCCAGATGCCCCACCCACAGCCAAGCAAAGCTTAAGATGCGGGAGGGCATTTTGAATTACCCCACGAAGGAGGCAGACTTGGTTTGGGCCAGCTTGTTTGCTGGCCCATGCATGTGAGGGGGCTGAGCAGCAAGTTGGGTGAGGCTGCTCCGTCCCCCTCTTTCAGTTTCCTTTTGACGGCGTAACCCTCCCTCCCTCCCTATGGACAGTGTGAGCATAGACTGGTCACATGTGGGCCGGGTAGGAATTCCCCCCCCCCCCAAAGAAGTTTGCATTGGGGGTTTTTTTGCCTACCCCATACTGTTTCAGATGGATGTGGTAATTGGCTTTGGGGTGGTGTCATTTAAATAGGTTTCCTTGAGTATTAATAAGTTTCCATGGCATGTTAAAGATTAAATTGTTATGGTAGGCACCGTGGCACCCCCGCCTTAGGGGGTGAAGGGTGGACTCCCACAAAAGTCCCCAGAAGTTTTCATAAAATGGGAGCTACCCTTGGGGCTGGATTGAGAGTTCTCATTCTTGAAAAACTCTGAGGTTTGGTAGGGAGCGTCCTCAGGATGGCCTTCCATCTATGATTGGCCGAGATGTGCAGACAAAGAATTTTGCTTGGCCCTCGGGATCCTTGGTGCACGCTTGTCCTTGGAGGTGGTCAGAGGGAGTGACACCTGGCCCAGGAACTAGGCTCACTAGGTGGCCATTCAGCCATGAGTTATATTTGGCATTTTTACAGATTTTCCATCTACAGCTTGTTACAAGTTCTTTCAATAAATAGGCCAGAAAATGGTCCATGATACATTGAAGGCACTAATAAATAATTATGTACTATCCAAGAATGTTCAACTGCATGGTTAGAACTTTGTTAGTACCAATTAGTAAGCTTGTGTGTGGATCCGTTTTAGCCATTTTCCTTTGGCCAATCCAACTTCTTCAGCTCTATCAGTCTGGATCTGGATGTATATTTTGACTGTGGTCCAATAAATGGCCATCCAACTGCATGCCCATTTTTGGCAGGCACACGAAAATGGGGGTCTACTGGTATCTGGCCAGCCAAAACAGATTGAGGTTCAGCCGGAATGCACAAACCTACTAATTAGTGAGCCTCCTTCATCTTCAATATGACTTCCTTTCAAATATTTAAACACAACTATAAATTCCCTTGTTGCCAACTAAACATACACAGCTCCATAAACCACTCCTTATAGGGCTTGGCTTCCAGTCCTTTGGTCATTTTAGTAGCCCTCTGTTTATATTTTTGTTTTTTTGTTTGTTTGTTGATAACTGCCTTCAGATCAGCTCTTCTTCCTCATGTTCTTCCTCATGTTCAGATGGAATCTCCTTTCTTGTAGTTTGAAGCCATTGTTCCATTGCGTCCTAGTCTCCAGGGAAGCAGAAAGGAAGCTTGCTCCCTTCTCCCTGTGGCTTCCTCTCACATATTTATCCATGGCCCTCATCATATCTCCTCTCAGCCTTCTCTTCTGAAGACTAAACATGCCCAGCTCCTTTAGTCGCTTCTCATAGGGCTTGTTCTCCAGACCCTTGATCATTTTAGTTGCCCTCCTCTGGACACATTCCAGCTTGTCAATATCTCTCTTGAATTGTGGTGCCCAGAATTGGACACAATATTCCAGGTGTGGTCTTCCTTCTATCTATCTGGAATGTAGCCTTCCTCTTTTCCTTCTATCTTACCACACCTTTTTATCATTTCTAATAAGTCATGACTTCCCATGATATGTCCAAATTATGACAGTCTCAAATTACTCATTTTAGTTTCTAGGGATAGTTCAGGCTTCTAGGACCCAATTATTTGTCTTTTTAGCACTCCATTGTATCCGTACAATTCTTCTCCAGCACCACATCTCAAATGATTTGGTTTTCTTCTTTTCAGTTATTTTCACAGTTCTGCTTTCACAACCATACAAAGAAGCAGGAACTATGCTACCACAAACTGAATACGTAAATTTAAGGGTACATCTGCTTGTGTAGGAAACTTCTCATGTGTATGACACCGATGGGATTCCAGCCTCTGTTTGAGATTTTGGAGAAGCTTTGCAAAAGAAAAGCAGGGTAAGAATTGCTTTTAAAAAAAGATTTCACACTGCATGTCATCAGAGGAACTTGTTTTCTAAAGTCAGACCATTGGTCCATCTGGCCCATCAGCGTTGACACTCTCTGACAACAGCTCTCCAGGGATTTATGCAAAAGGCATTTCTATCAGTTGCTATGTGACCCTTCTTCCTCCTGTTTCTCCACTCAGAAATGGCAGAGTTGGAACCTATGACCTCTTGCATGCAATGCATGTTTTCTATCTGAGAATGTGAAGAAGACCTATCACAAAATTGCTCATTCTCAGTATATAATTGTCTGTCTCTACAGGTATTTCAGATGGCCTGTTAAAAGTTTTCACCTTTCCCTGAGAAGAAAACATTTCATATCCGGAGAAGCAATGAAGTTGTTATGAAGTTCGTTGATGTTATGAAGTTCTCAGAATGTCTTCCAATTTATCTCTGAGCACAATTGCAGACTTTTTTTCCCCTTTGTGACACAAACTATACACAAAGAGCAAGCATAGCAGGCAGAATTGCTCGATCAGAAAGATGCAGACAACCCATTCAATGCTTCGAAGTTTTGAATGAGCTCAGTGGGTTAGGCGTAGGAGGCATTGTATTACGGTGAATCCTCTCTTTTCTTCAGGGCTATTACCAGAGAGTACCACCAAGAGACTTCTGCTCAGCTCCATGACAATTACATTGTGTGGTTCAACAAGATTCAATATTGCCCCCTATGTTGCATAACAACTATATGGCGCCACTGAGAGGTATTATCTGGGGATCTGAAATACAGTGTCATCAATACATAGATGACATCCAACTCAATCTCTCTTTTGAGGTTGTACAAGTGCTGGGCCGTTGCCTGAAGTTAGGGTTAGTCTGGCTGAAGGCCAAAAACCCACAGTTAAATCCTGAGAAGATTGCAATGATAATTCTCACATTCCAAGCATATTTTTGATTGGGTAGTATTCCTGTAGAAAGAGGAGATACATAGTTTGGAAGCACTTCTCAGTTCAAGGTTATTGTTGAAAGACCTAGTAGACTCATAAACAAGCATTTGTAAACAGTTAAAAGTTGGTTCACAGCTATGAGCCTTCCTGTTATTGTTCATTTGTTCAGTCGTTTCCGACTCTTCGTGACCTCATGGACCAGCCCATGCCAGAGCTCCCTGTTGGCCGTCACCACCCCCAGCTCCTTCAGAGTCAAGCCAGTCACTTCAAGGATCCATCTTGCCCTTGGTAGGCCCCTCTTCCTTATTCCTTCCATTTTCCCCAGCATCATTGTCTTCTCTAAGCTTTCCTGTCTCCTCATGATGTGGCCAAAGTACTTCAACTTTGTCTCTAATACCCTTCCCTCCAATGAGCAGTCGGGCTTTATTTCCTGAAGTATGGACTGGTTGGATCTTCTCGCAGTCCAAGGCACTCTCAGAACTTTCCTCTATAACACCACAGTTCAAAAGCATCTACCTTCCTTCGCTCAGTCTTCTTTATGGTCCAGCTCTCACATCCGTAGGTGACTATGGGGAATACCATTGCTTTAACTATGCGGATCTTCATTGCCAGTGTGATGTCTCTACTCTTCACTATTTTATTGAGACGAGCCTTCCTAGAGCAGCATAATCCAGCCGTAATTGCCCATGCTCTGACAGCTTCCCAATTGGAGTTTTGCAATAATTATAATGATGGAGGATTGTTTTATATTGCAATATCTGGAATCCTCAGCCAGAATGGCCATGGATTCTGGGAGTTTTAGTACAAGATATAATTTCTTTGAATTCTTAGAATGGCAGAATGATAGAGTTGGGAAGAGGCCACAAGGGCCATTTAGTCCAACCTTGAACTGCATCGAAACCTCAAGATTCAATTTCACTTCCATGATTGTTGCTATATCGCCTTATTCCCATCCTGGGAAACGACAGTGAGCATAATGTGGTCTATGGACTGCAGGCAGTGTCTGGACTAAATTTTTGTGCAACCCCAAAGCCCACCATGACTTTTTAAAGTATTGCTATCATTTTGGGACAACCTTTGCCCCCAAATCACTAAGAACCCCCCTCCCCGAACAAGTAAAAGACATGAAAATATCCCGTCCCTCCCCAAGCACCCCAGAACCTTGTGTTAAACACAGAATACTTCTGTGTTCCTCCACAGTTCCTTTCAAAATGGCAGTAGGAGTGATAGAACATCATTTCCTCTCATAATTTTGAGAGGGTCTGCAGAAGGAAACAGGTGTATGAGTCTGTTGGGAGAGTGTGTTCTACCAATAGGGGGAAAATCCTCTTCCGTTATCTACCCTGTGTTCCAATTAATTTTGAACTAAAACAGAACTTCTGAATGGATTGTCCTTCACAGTTGAGATCTCCTATAATGGCATCCCAAATATTCCAGAGTGGATATGCCCACCTCAAGACCCCTGGCACTGTACCCACTTCTCTCATTCCACTTCTCTCCTTAGACTATTTGGAATGATCCAGAGAAGACTGATTTATTTCTCCATCTTCCTGACACTGGGCTGAAAGAAAGGAAAAGGGCTATAAAACAAGTTCTGGAGAATGATGCCATCCTCTATAAAATACTGAACCTGCCACTCGACCCAAGTGCACTGGAAACAAAAATATTGGTCTTTCTGGATTGAGATGATATTTCTTTCTCCTCATTGTCATGAATGTGAGCCCTCAGATAATGACCTTAACCCTGCATCACCACATTATTCACTCTGAATGTGAGCAGAAAGTGCCATTTTGGTCTGCTATCTGTACTGCTCACGAGACCTAAATTACACTGCCAACATAGATGGATGTCTAAAGAGTCTTCTATGGAAATTGATTCCCCTGTTTGAAATTATTTTGTGTGTGTAGTTGTTTTTTTTCCTGGTGAGAGCATCTCTAGCCTTAGTAATAATTGGAAATCATTTTTCTTCTTTCTTTCCAACACAATAGACCAAATAGCTGCTTGACTAGAAGCAAAGAGAAAAGGGTGACACCCAATTAATTCAGGGGAGAACTCCAAGCTGAGGTCACTTTTGGATAGCAATACCATTCAGAAATTGGGTATTGATCATTTCTGAGAATCAACTGTACTACAGACTTTATCAGAATAACCTGCTATTCCACTACAGTTGTATTATCATCAATAGTCGATACATAATGCATTGAGCACCCTCGATGTTGCACCTCTCTTTATTGGCATGATTGTTCCAATTTGCTAGTATGTGATGCCACATTTGTACTTCTGCACACCCTCACTTTCATTAAAAAAAGAGAAATATAATTATAAAATCTAAAACTAAAAGGAAAACAGTAAGGTTGAGAATAGGCCAGGGGAAGAGAAGAGGAGATTCTCACTCCTTGACCGTACCAGAACTTTACCACTTTGAGTCTCCTTGTGGAGAGAAAAAGCAAGGTATAAATAAACATAAACATAACAACAACAACAACAGCAGCAGCAGCAGCAGCAATGCCAGCATACCGGCACAGGAGTGGAAAGGGCCTATCATCATATCTAAGTAGGAAAGGGATACAGGATTGGGAGTTATTGATGGGAGAATCACATGGTGGGAAAGACAGGCAGACTGGCAATGGGATGCATCAGACAATAGGGACAAGCACCATAAGTCAACTTCAAAGCATATAACTATAAGAATTACCATGGATCTGCAGCCTCATTGTGTTTAGCAGCTTGTAGCTTTGCGATATGTCAGAGCTTCTTAGTAAGAAGTTGGAATGTGTCCAGAGAAGGACAACCAGAATGACCAATGGTCTAGAAACCATGAATCCCCTTGAGAAGCATCTTAGGAAGCTGCAGTTTGGAAAAGAGAAGGTTAGGAGAGGACATGAGAAACATGTTTAAATATTTGAAATACTGAAGGGGGAGCTGGCCTGTTGCTTTGGAGACTAGAACATGAAGCAATAAATTCAAAGAACAGAAAAAGAGTTTCCACCTAAACATTAGGAAGAACTCCCCGGTGGTAAGAAGTGTTTAGCACTGGAAGATGCTTGGGGGTTTGGTCTCCTTCTCTGGAGGTTTTGAAGCAGAGGCTGTATGGTCATTTTCCCACAGTGCTTTGAATGGCATAATGTGGGTGGACTGGGATGGCCCTTGTAGTCTCTTCCAACTAGGATCCTATGATTTTAAGATACAAGCCATGGGAACTGGTGACTGATGTCAACAGGGTGGCGGATTCATTCAGATTTTAATCTAAAAATTAAAAGGTCTGTTGAAGTCAGTGGTTCTCAACCTGTGGGCCACGGGAGAATGAAAATCCAGTCTGTGAACCTCCTTCCTCTTTATTTTATTTTATTTCTGCTCTTTTCTGCAGAGCTGACCAGCCCCACCCCCTTTGCTACTAATGTTGAAGTGTGGTCCCTGGTCAAAGTTGGCCCTGGTCAAAGTGGGTCCTGGTCAAAGTGATCCCTGGTCAAAGTGGTCCCTTGTCAAAGTGGTCGTGGTCAAAGTGATCCCTAGTCAAAGTGATCCCTGGTCAAAGTGGTCCCTGGTCAAAGTGGGCCCTGGTCAAAGTGGGCCCTGGTCAAAGTGGGTCCTGGTCAAAGTGGGCCCTGGTCAAAGTGGGCCCTGGTCAAAGTGGATACTGGTCAAAGTGGGCCCTGGTCAAAGTGGGTCCTGGTCAAAGTGATCCCTGGTCAAAGCGGTCCCTGGTCAAAGTGGTCCCTGGTCAAAGTGGATCCTGGTCAAAGTGGGTCCTGGTCAAAGTGGGCCCTGGTCAAAGTGGATACTGGTCAAAGTGGGCCCTGGTCAAAGTGGGCCCTGGTCAAAGTGATCCCTGGTCAAAGTGGTCCCTGGTCAAAGTGGTCCCTGGTCAAAGTGGTCCCTGGTCAAAGTGGATCCTGGTAAAAGTGATCCCTGGTCAAAGTGGTCCCTGGTCAAAGTGGTCCCTGGTCAAAGTGGATCCTGGTCAAAGTGATCCCTGGTCAAAGTGGTCCCTTGTCAAAGTGGGTCCTGGTCAATGTGGGCCCTGGTCAAAGTGGGTCCTGGTCAAAGTGAGTCCTGGTCAATGTGGGCCCTGGTCAAAGTGGATACTGGTCAAAGTGGGCCCTGGTCAAAGTGGGTCCTGGTCAAAGTGATCCCTGGTCAAAGTGGTCCCTGGTCAAAGTGGTCCCTGGTCAAAGTGGATCCTGGTCAAAGTGGGTCCTGGTCAAAGTGGGCCCTGGTCAAAGTGGGTCCTGGTCAAAGTGGGTCCTGGTCAAAGTGGGTCCTGGTCAAAGTGGGTCCTGGTCAAAGTGGGCCCTGGTCAAAGTGGGCCCTGGTCAATGTGGGCCCTGGTCAAAGTGGATACTGGTCAAAGTGGGCCCCGGTCAAAGTGGGTCCTGGTCAAAGTGATCCCTGGTCAAAGTGGTCCCTGGTCAAAGTGGTCCCTGGTCAAAGTGGTCCCTGGTCAAAGTGGATCCTGGTCAAAGTGGGTCCTGGTCAAAGTGGGCCCTGGTCAAAGTGGTCCCTGGTCAAAGTGGTCCTGGTCAAAGTGGTCCCTGGTCAAAGTGGTCCTGGTCAAAGTGGTCCCTGGTCAAAGTGGTCCTGGTCAAAGTGGTCCCTGGTGAAAGTGGATCCTGGTCAAAGTGTCCCTGGTCAAAGTGGTCCCTGGTCAAAGTGGTCCCTGGTCAAAGTGGATCCTGGTCAAAGTGATCCCTGGTCAAAGTGGTCCCTTGTCAAAGTGGGTCCTGGTCAATGTGGGCCCTGGTCAAAGTGGGTCCTGGTCAAAGTGAGTCCTGGTCAATGTGGGCCCTGGTCAAAGTGGATACTGGTCAAAGTGGGCCCTGGTCAAAGTGGGTCCTGGTCAAAGTGATCCCTGGTCAAAGTGGTCCCTGGTCAAAGTGGTCCGTGGTCAAAGTGGATCCTGGTCAAAGTGGGTCCTGGTCAAAGTGGGCCCTGGTCAAAGTGGGTCCTGGTCAAAGTGGGTCCTGGTCAAAGTGGATCCTGGTCAAAGTGGGTCCTGGTCAAAGTGGGCCCTGGTCAAAGTGGGTCCTGGTCAAAGTGGGTCCTGGTCAGGGCCCTGGTCAAAGTGGATACTGGTCAAAGTGGGCCCTGGTCAAAGTGGGTCCTGGTCAAAGTGATCCCTGGTCAAAGTGGTCCCTGGTCAAAGTGGTCCCTGGTCAAAGTGGTCCCTGGTCAAAGTGGATCCTGGTCAAAGTGGGTCCTGGTCAAAGTGGGCCCTGGTCAAAGTGGGTCCTGGTCAAAGTGAGTCCTGGTCAATGTGGGCCCTGGTCAAAGTGGATACTGGTCAAAGTGGGCCCTGGTCAAAGTGGGTCCTGGTCAAAGTGATCCCTGGTCAAAGTGGTCCCTGGTCAAAGTGGTCCCTGGTCAAAGTGGATCCTGGTCAAAGTGTCCCTGGTCAAAGTGGTCCCTGGTCAAAGTGGTCCCTGGTCAAAGTGGATGCTGGTCAAAGTGATCCCTGGTCAAAGTGGTCCCTTTTCAAAGTGGGTCCTGGTCAATGTGGGCCCTGGTCAAAGTGGGTCCTGGTCAAAGTGAGTCCTGGTCAATGTGGGCCCTGGTCAAAGTGGATACTGGTCAAAGTGGGCCCTGGTCAAAGTGGGTCCTGGTCAAAGTGATCCCTGGTCAAAGTGGTCCCTGGTCAAAGTGGTCCCTGGTCAAAGTGGATCCTGGTCAAAGTGGGCCCTGGTCAAAGTGGGCCCTGGTCAAAGTGGGTCCTGGTCAAAGTGGGTCCTGGTCAAAGTGGATCCTGGTCAAAGTGGGTCCTGGTCAAAGTGGGTCCTGGTCAAAGTGGGTCCTGGTCAAAGTGGGTCCTGGTCAAAGTGGGCCCTGGTCAAAGTGGGTCCTGGTCAAAGTGGGTCCTGGTCAAAGTGGGTCCTGGTCAAAGTGGATTCCTGGTCAAAGTGGTCCCTTGTCAAAGTGGGTCCTGGTCAAAGTGGGTCCTGGTCAAAATGGCTCATGTTCAAGTGGTCACTGGTCAAACTGGGCCCTGGTCAAAGTGAGCCATGGTTTTAAAAGAAGGTTGGGACCCACTGATTTAAGTTAATGGACCCTGAGAGACAACATCTTTTCAAAGTTCATATGAAAACCTGATGTAGATCCACTGCCCTAGTGTTATTGAAGTCACAAACCACTACTGGTTGAAAGTGTTTTAGACACCTCTAAGGAATCATATGGAATGGGAATAGGCAGCAAAAGTAACACAGTAAGTGAGCACATGGTTATTATGGTCTGCATCCAATCATTTAAATATGTAACATAGTTATGTTGTTGTTATTGCAAAGAAAAAAATTGATCATGGTGAACTCGTTATTTGTAACTAATTAATTCCAAGCTCTGAGCAAGCAATGGGGAAAGAATGGATCTATAGAAGCTAGCCAGGTAGTTGAGTTGGAAAGGAACTACAGTTGGGATAAAACTGGCAATGTACCTAGTTCACATTGTGAACATTAATGTCTATCTGTGAAAATTGACTTCCATCTGTGAAAGGATGAACTTGACATTTAATTCTCCTTTGACCTAGTCTACTTCGGTTTTTGCACTAATGGAAGACATCTCCAGCTGATTTTTTTTAAAAAGCTTGTCTTTTCAGTCTCACATGGAGGCTAAACATGTCAGAGGAGTTGACAATTCTTTTTCATGGAGGATTTCCTCTAAGGATGTGAGAAATGTCTGAGTCTTTGGGGAGAGAGAAGAAGGTGAGCTTGTGTTTTGAAGGTCAGAGGTGACTTTTCTGTTTGGAAACTTCTGGGAGTGTTTTTCTTTGGTTTTTGAGGTCATGTTCTGTCCCCAGATAGTCAATGTCTCAGCAGTTTTCACAGTATAGTAGCAAAACATGGGAGGGTCACTGCAAGAAAAACTAACAAGGAGAGGGACAGCAAGTGGGTATGTGAGATATTCTAATAATGGGTTTGTAATGGTTTGTTCATTTGGATCATGGCTGGAGACCAGGGTTTGAATCCTTTCTTGGCCATGAAAATCAACTGGGTAACACTCTCTCAGCCTCAGAGGAAGGTGATAGAAACCCCCCTCTCAACAAGTCTTGCCAAGAAGAATGATGTGATAGATTCGAGTCACCATGAGTCAGAAATGACTTGAAGGCACACAACAGCAATGATGATGTCTATTAATAGAAAACTAGAATAGATAGTCTGAAAACTTTTGAGACTTGCAGTCATATAGAAGAGATAATTTCAGAAGATGTTTACATGTTACCTGATTGCAAGAAAAGCAACATCTACTGAAATTCCTTCTTAAACCCATAAAGATACAGAAGCCCTCTCTGGTTTTGCATTTTGTAAGGCTACACTTGGTGGAGCTCCCATACATTTCCTCACTACCTCTGAGGATGCTTGCCATAGATGCAGGCGAAACATCAGGAGAGAATGCCTCTAGACCATGGCCGTATAGCCTGAAAAAATCTACCAGTGATTCCGGCCATGAAAGCCTTCGACAATACATTTCCTGCCAACTTTGTTGTCTTGAACAGCTGCAAAAGAGGCAGAAACTCAACATTTCAAAACATATAACTCGTTGTTTGAGAATTTTTCATCTTCTGAATGACTTTCTCAGCTATTTAAAAATACAGTGAATTGTACAAGAAAATCGTGAAATAATCCCAATCAGTCAATAGAATTGGGTCTTGAGCAGGTATGGACAAACTTTCTAACTTGTGGGCCGCATGGCGGGCTGGAGTGGAGTGTGCAGGCTGGGAGGGAGGGAGTTCTTTCCAAGTCCCCTCCCTGCCTTTTCCTCCCCTTCCTCTTCTCTTTTGGAGACAGAAAGTAAAAGAAAGATGAGAAACGTTTGGATCCCAAAAGGGTTAGCCTTAGTCAGGATGAGATAGTGGATGGGAGAGAAAAAGTGTATCCATGAGACCCTGTATTGCCTACTCTTTATATCGAATCCTAGAATCCTAGAGTTGGAAGATACCTCCAAAAGTTATCCAGTCCGACCCCCTGGCCATGCAAGAAGGCACAATCAAAGCACTCCCGATAGACAACTCCTGTGGAAAAGCCTCCAGAAAAGAGGACACCACCACACTCTGAGGCTGCCTATGCTACTCTCCAGGAAGTTCTTCCTAATCTTTTCAGACGAATTTCTTTCCCTGCCATTTGAAACCATTGCTCCCTTGTGCCCTGGTCTCTAGAGCAGCAGAAAATCATTTTCCCCTCCTTTTTTTCAATGGGACAACCTTTCCAATCTTGAAACATGGTTCTCATGTTCTCTCTCTACCTTCTCTTCTCCCAGCTAAATTTCCCCCAGGAGGAAAGGAGGAAGGAAAAAGAGAAGGAAGGAAGGAAGAGAAGGATGGAAAGAAGGATAGGAGAGATGGAAGAAAGAGAGAAGGATAGAGGAAAGGGGGAAGGAAGTATGAAAGCAAAGGATGGAAGATGAAAGACAGAGTTAAGGAAGGAAGGGAAGGATGGAAGAAGGAAGAGAAGTGAGAAGGAAGGATAGGATGGTGTGAGAGAGGAGGTCCTGAGAAAAGAGCCCAAGGGGCCACATTTGGCCCCCAGGTTTGCCCATACCTGCTCTATTGCATGCAAAAGAAAGCACACCTCCCAAGTTGCATGCCATTTTGATAGCTCCCAGGCTAAAATGCCCTTGAATGCTGTGTGGTGGATCATTTTTGTCACATTTGTGGGCCACTTGGGCCATTTGGACTAAGAAGAATCCTTTTTAAGAACTTGAAATGAACCTGAACTGACTTCTGGGTCAATACCTATTAAAACAAGATCTCCTCTGGGTCAAAAATATGGCAAAAATTCTCCCTACATTTTTTTGGATGCATCTTCACTATAAAATTAATTTGGATTGATATTGCCATGATTCAATGCTATGGAATCCTGGATTTATAGTTTGGTAAGGAAACACACTATTTGGCAGAGAAAGCTAAAGATCATGTAGAACTATAACTCCCATGATTTCATAATATTGAGCCATGGTAGTGGAAATGGTGGTGGTGCTTCACCAAACTCCCATGATGGGACAGCATGTAACCATGACAGTTCAAGTGGTTTCAACCTGCATTGATTCAAGTGCACAGATGCACCCTTAGAAAGTCCTGTGATAGGTTCTCCTTAATATTACAATGAATCAGAAACTGCTTGAATGCACACAATGGCAAGCTGTAATTTAATACAAAGGAGGAAAATGCTATATACTTTCTCAATTCCTAGGTTTGTTTTTCTCCAGTTTGCATTGGCTGTTTTATCTCCTTGGACTTTTTAGCCCATTTGTCCTCTTGAATCTATTTTAAATCGAGTGGAAGCCAAAGGAGGAACACAGAATGGCCCCACTAATCGTAACCCAGCCTTATCAGAGACCTCCTGCAAGTCTAGAATATGGCCCCTTGCACCCTGGGAAGTTATGAGAACCACCTTGCATTTATCTATAACCTCTGGCCATTTTCTAAATCCCACAGCGCCTGTTTTGCTTTGATAAGATGCTTTGGTGGGTATCTTATTTCTGTATTTGAAGAAGAGCTGGAAACAAAACATTATGAAAGTGATAATTTACCTGCTCCCTCCTTTTAGGTAGAGAAACTCTGGGTATATGAGTTTGTTCTATGCGTGTCAACTCAGAATGAAAATAATTGAGAGCCAGCATGGTTGTTTGAAGGTTGGACTCCTACTGTGGAGATCAGGTCTTCGATCCCTACTCAGATATGAAAACTCACTGGTTTACCTTGGACAAGTGACACATTCACTGGCCCAGAAAACTCTGTAATAGGTTCACCTTAGTATTGTCATAGCTCAGAAATGACTTGGAGTCACATAAACATTACAACTTTTCTCCCGGCTTTATAAGTCAGGTGAAAGATTTGATTAAGAGTATATCTACATGGGCTGAAATTGACCAGGGATTTCATGACTAGAGCATACATATGTATTGTTTAAGGCTTTCATGGCTGGAATCACTGGATTGTTGTAGGTTTTTTCGGGCTATATGGCCATGTTCTAGAGGCATTCTCTCCTGACGTTTCGCCTGCATATATGGCAAGCATCCTCAGAGGTAGTGAGTTTACATACATATATATTTATTCCTATGTTTTGTCAAGAGGTAGCTAGTATCTCCTTGGGCAGTTGGCTTGCCAGCCGTGTTGGGTGCAAAGTTGTTTCTACTCACAATGAGAACTGGGGTGTTGGTGGATGACAACCATAGACATGTTCTTGAGCACCTACAGAAACGTAAACTACATAATGTATGTGCTTGGCAAGCTGATGAAAGGTTGAATATCCAGGAATCCAACCCCATGTCCTGCTGAGAGGGAATCCCCTCAGGGAAGCAAGGTAAACACCAGGAAATCCCCTTTAAAGGAGTAATTAAGATTACATTCCAAGAAAGGCATCTAGGTGTTTTCAGAAGTCTCAGATAGGAAATGCATCTCAATGAAATCTATATTGTGGTACGTTTTCCATTCAGTTGTTTATAGTTACATAAGCCTGTTCTTTGTTTCTGAGTCTGGCACTTATTGTGAACCCCCATAATCTCATTATGGACTCTGTACATTGCCTCAAACCATATGATTATGTCCAAGCCTGGGTGGCACTCCAAATACCTCCAGCTCCAAAGGAGACAATGACAGCCTTCTATTCTTCCTGCCATGAAGGACACTCCATCCTCTCTGATGTTTTCAGGAATTCCCAGTCAATAAAAGCCTGGATCCTAGATTGAGTGCTCCTGAGCCAATCAGGGGAGAGAGATGGTCTTTTTTAATGGCTATCAATGTGGATACTGTACTGTGCTGTATGGTGACATCTGATTTCTTTTGAGCAAAGACTCTGTATCAGACATCCTTTCAAATCTGAAATCAAATTAATTACTGCCTTCAAACCTGGTTTATGTTTTTTCTGGCTGTCAAGATACCACAGTGTGCCAGGCAACAGATCCATTCCACTCCTTAAGTAACCAGCTGATTTCAGCAACATCAGGCTGACAGCATTTGTCCCCTGGACCTCCTTCTTCCCTATTCATAAATATAGTGGCTGAAGAATAAACTCCCAAACAGCATCTGGTATTTTCTCAGTGTTCTTTAGCAACCAGTTTTTTTTTATGTCAGGGGAGACTTGAGAAACTGCAAGTCACTTCTGGTTTGAGAGAATTGGCTGTCTGCAAGGACATTGCCTAGGGGATGCCCAGATGTTTTGATGTTTTACCATCCATGTGGGAGGCTTCTCTCATATCCCTGCATGGGGAGCTGGAGCTGATAGAGGGAGCTCATCCATGCTCTCCCCAAATTTGAACTTCCGACCTGTTGGTCTTTAGTCCTGCCGGCACATGGGTTTAACCCATTGCACCACCGGAGACAACCAGTAATAAAAGAAGAATTTAAATTTTCAGCATGTTTTGCAGTGGTTCCATAATGCCTCCAGATAGTTCTCTTGCCAGGTTGCATCTTCTTGCTAAGACCAAGACTACTCCAAAACATGTTAACCATGTTTGCCTTATTGCTTGCATCCAAGTACTTTTGCAAATAGAGTGTTGCATCCCACTGTAGAATATCCCACACCACCAAATTCCTACTTCAAAAGCAGTAATTTCAAAATCATTTTTTTGGAGATGCCTAGCAGTTATTCACAACTGTTCTTTTCTGTGCCATCTTCCCTTCCTGCTTCTGCAGCTTCTCTAGCAACTTCATTATTTTGTGTGGTGCCACCAAGTAATCCCAACCAATTATGGAGCAAATCCTTGATGGGATAATGGTGCAGTGCTCAATGCCCAAAAAGATCTAGTGATATGCTGACCTTATTAAGGGGAAATGGAACACATTTGAGTGAAGACCAATTAAAATGAAGGCAATGATTTCTACAAGGACCACTTGGCCCTTCTTGCCAGTCAGGGATCTCAGATCAAAGAGCTCCTTATAATGACTCACAGAAACTATCAAAGGGGCTCTCATGTTGATTTTGGCAGAGCTTTCCATGCTATGTAACTATTTTAGCTCAGCATAGATACACATTTTGCTTCTCTGAGAAGTAAAAATGACAGATACGTGTTGCACATTTATTCAGCATGACTGTGGACTCGGATTCTCTTTGTACGGTTTCAGCTGTTTTCGAAGTGCCTACTCCCAGTTCAACATCTTCCCTGCTACTGAAGAACAATCTCTTTAATTGCAGAAGGCCATAAATGCCACACAACTGTCACCAGATGGACGGCAAGAGATAACATCCTCCCTGTTGTTCCTTTCCCCCTTGGGCTAAGGCTAATGGCACATCATTACTGTATATCCAGTGCCTCTGAGCAAGCAAACTTTCAGGAAGAGAATTACATTCTATTTTCAGAGTCTTTCCTTGTCCCAGTTGCCTCTGTCAAGAGATTGGAGGGGGGTGGCATTGCTCTCTTTACAATGCATGCCGCTTTTCAGGACAAAACCCTCATTTGAGTTCTCTCTGAGGGATCTCCAAGGCTTCCCAGACTGATGTTGAGATGACGGAAGAAACTGGATCCAGTTTGGTTTCTGAACTTCCTAATAACTATTAGTCTCTTGTTTATTATCATATGTATACCTTTTTAATGTGTATATACAGATATAGTATTTTGAGTCTTAACTTTTAACTTCTGAGAGGTTACTAATTCTCCTGTTATCCATGGAGCTCTGTTTTATTTTCCATGTTTTGAGTTCCTCTCATCAGGAGGTTGGTTCAGCCTGCAAAGAAATGAGGCACTTATTTACAGGCCTTTTAAGAGGAAGCAATTACTGTAAACTGTTAATCTGCCCCCTACTTCCTTTATTCTTAATTCTTTCTCTACAGATAATGTGAACCATACATACACACTTGACAACCCACCATGACTTTGGGCTCCATGGGAGCTTTCACTAGAGGACTGATGGGTAGAGAAGCTACTGAAAACCGCCATGGGATCCATTGGTACTGATTTTCCTTGTTCATTGGGGCCTGAGCCTTCATATTGTCTTAGCTCAGTGGAATCACTGGATAGGTGGGATGAATTTTCTATTCTTGAAATTTGGTGGAGATATGTACCATAGGGACACAGGGCCTACATGAATATAGAATCCCTGAGCTGAAAGAGACCACAAGGACCATGCAGTCCAATCCCCTGACATGCAACAAAAGTAGAATCAAAACACTCCTGACAGGTGGCTATCCAACCACTCCTTAAATGTCTCCAGGCAGCAGTCTATTCCACTGCTGAACAGCTCTTACCATCAGGTAGTTCTTCTAAAAGTATAGGTGGATTTTTCCGCCTAGAAGTTGAATCCATTGCTCCAGGTTCTTATCTCTAGAGCAGCAAAAAACAAGGTTGCCCCCTCCTCACTGTGACATCCTTTCCAATATTTAAACATGGCTGTTATGTACCCTCTCAGCCTTCTTTTCTCCAAGCTATTTATTTATCATGTCAGGGGCAACCAGACCATTGTATTACGTTTCTAACAGAACAAAACAAACAAACAGATTAAAAAACACAAATTTTGCAAACTTGGTAGTTGATTAAATGTCCTTTGACCAGTATCTGGCCACTTGGAGTGCCTCTGGTGTTGCCGCAAGAAGGTCCTCCATTGTGCATGTAGCAGGGCTCAGGTTGCATTGCAGCAGGTGGTCTGTGGTTTGCTCTTCTCCACACTCGCATGTTGTGGATTCAACTTTGTAGCCCCATTTCTTAAGATTGGCTCTGCATCTCGTGGTGCCAGAGCGCAGTCTGTTCAGCGCCTTCCAAGTCGCCCAGTCTTCTGTGTGCCCAGGGGGGAGTCTCTCATTTGGTATCAGCCATTGGATTGAGGTTCTGGGTTTGAGCCTGCCACTTTTGGACTCTCGCTTGCTGAGGTGTTCCAGCGAGTGCCTCTGTAGATCTTAGAAAACTATTTCTTGATTTAAGTCGTTGACATGCTGGCTGATACCCAAACAAGGGATGAGCTGGAGATGTCACTGCCTTGGTCCTTTCACTATTGGCTGGATGTCAGGTGGTGCAATACCGGCTAAACAGTGTAATTTTTCCAGTGGTGTAGGGCGCAGACACCCCGTGATAATGCGGCATGTCTCATTAAGAGCCACATCCACTGTTTTAGCGTGGTGAGATGTGCTCCACACTGGGCATGCATACTCAGCAGCAGAGTAGCATAGCGCAAGGGCAGATGTCTTCACTGTGTCTGGTTGTGATCCCCAGGTTGTGCCAGTCAGCTTTTGTATGATATTGTTTCTAGCACCCACTTTTTGCTTGATGTTCAGGCAGTGCTTCTTGTAGGTCAGAGCACGGTCCAGAGTGACTCCCAGGTATTTGGGTGCGCTGCAATGCTCCAGTGGGATTCCTTCCCAGGGAATCCTCAGAGCTCTGGGATGCTTGTCTGTTCTTGAGATGAAAGGCACATGTCTGTGTTTTAGATGGATTAGGGATCAGCTGGTTTTCCCTGTAATAGGCAGTAAGAGCACCTAGAGCTTCGGAGAGCTTCTGTTCAACCATCTCAAAGCTCCCTGCTTGAGTGGTAATGGCACGATCATCAGCATAGAACCCAAGCTAAATGAACCCAACTACCTAAGTTGTTCCTCATGGGGCTTTCAAACCAATGGAAGTACACTACACTTTATTTTACCTAACAGAACAGTTCTCCAGGAATATCTAGGTTCTTCCTTGGAAACTGACCATAGAATAGCACTGGAGGACTTAGCAGTGATCTCTGATCTACCCTTAGTATGATGGTGCTCATGGGTAGAATAGGTAGTTTTTCTTTTGAACCGTTCTCTGAAACAGATTTTCTTTTGAATGTTGGGTGTTGCATTGGAGTGGGCTTGCTAGAGTCAGGCCAGATGGGAATGGATTAGATGCCATCTCATTAGGCCAAGTGTGGTACAAAGGGCCACATCCTCATGCAGCCACATTGTCCAGCTACTTGTAGAACATTGCTAATAGTTCGATAACATCCCCCAGCATCTAAGTCTTATTGTCTCCCTTCTTTTCTTTTAATGTCATGATGAGAATGTTGTCACCCAGTAAAAAGATGATATAGCATAAACTACCCCTAGGCCAGGGGCCCTCAAACTTTTAAAGCGGAGGGACGGTTCACTGTCCTCAGACTGTTGGGGGGCTGGATTATATTTTGAGAAAAACATGGAAAAATTGCTATGCACACGGCAGATATATTATTCGTACTGCAAAAAAACCATGAAAGAACAATACAATGTTTAAAATGATAAACCATTTTAACAACATTTCAATGGGAGTGGTGGGCCTGCTTTTGGCTGATCAGATAGTCAAGTTAATTCAGATTGTTGTTGTTGTTGTTGTTGTTGTTGTGTGACTTGAAGTTTCAGACTTAGGATGATCCTAAGTCTAAAGTTTAGACCAGGGTCCGAGTAAATGACCCATGGGCCTTAGTTTGAGAACCCCTGCCCCTCAACCTTTCTAATAACGCGACACCTTAATACAGTTCCTCCTGTTGTGGTGACCCCCAATCATAACATTTTGCTACTGTTATGAATCATAATGTAAATATATGATATGCAGGATGTATTATCATTCAGTGGACTAAATTTGGCACAAATACCTGATATACCCAGTTTGATATGCCCAAACTGGTGGGGTTGGGAGTGGAGGATTGATTTTGTCATTTAGAAGGTGTAGTTGCTGGGATTTATATTTCACCTAGTTCACCTAAAATCAAAGAGCATTCTGAATTCCACCAATGATGGAATTGAACCAAACTTGGCACACAGAACTCCCATGACCAACAGAAAATACTGGAAGGGTTGTAGTTTTGACCTTGAGTTTTGGAGTTATAGTTCACCTACATTGTGGACTCAAAAAATGATGGATCTGGATCAAACTTGGCACGAATACTCAATATGCCCAAATATGAACACTAGTGAAGTTTGGGTAAAATAGACCTTGACATTTGGGAATTGTAGTTGCTGGGATTTATAGTTCACCTACAATCAAAGACATTCTGAACCCCACCAATGATAGAATTGGGCCAAACTTCCCACACACACCCATGACCAACAGAAAATACTGTGTTTTCTGATGGTCTTTGGCGACCCCTCTGACACCCCCTCGGGACCCCCAGGGCCCGACCCCCCGGTTGAGAAACTGCTTTTAATTTTGTGGAGCTCCCTTCTTGGTGAGATTAGATCAGCCCCCCTCCCTCCTGTCCTTCAGAAGGATGGTAAAAACCTGTCTGTAGGACCAAGCTTTTGGGACAGTGCAATAAGGCAAAAATACAAGATCTTATTATGCCAACCAGATTGGATTCGGATTATTTAGATGGTTTAAACAGGGGATTTTAATGTCAAGATAAATGATTTTAGTATTTATGCATGTCTATAGTCTATTTACATCCCAGGATTGAATGTTTGCCATATATATGTTGTACTCTGCCCTGAGTCCCCTTCGGGATGAGAAGGATGGAATATAAATACTTCAAATAAATAAATAAATAAACAAACAAACAAACAGACAAACAAATAATGTTAGACAAGATGGTGAAATTTGTTTGCTTTGCTATTAAAACCTCTTTCTTGATTTATGAGTGTTGCATGATTTTTTTACACTAGCTGTCCCATGCCATGCATTGCTGTGGCCCAGTATGTGTATATGTGTTTTGTTTGTGTATATATGTGTGTATATATTTGTGTATATGTGTATATATGTGTGTTTGTGTATATATATATGTGGTTTTGCGCATGTTTTGTAATGTATTTCTTGTTTTTTGGCCTTTTAAGTCTCTTCTGCTGTGTTTTTCAGTGTTTTTATGAGTGATGGTCACTTGTTGGCCTGATAGGTGTATTGTGTCCAAATTTGGTGTCAATTCGTCCAGTGGTTTTTGAGTTATGTTAATCCCACAAATGAACATTACATTTTTATTTATATAGATTTGTTGTATTATTTTCTTTGTCATAGTGTAAACTGCTTCTTATCTCTTTCAACTGTATGCTTTAAGTCACTTAAATATTGTTAATAATTTAATTCTGTTTTAATGTTTTAAAGTCTTACTGGATGCTCACAGTTCACTCCCAAGGGAGGATAATTGTAGTGCAGTCCTTTGAAGGAAACAAAAGATCTTTTAATATCCAGAATGGGAAAAAATGACCTCTTATTATCAAAAGGTGTAAGAGTGCAAAAGGAAGAAAAGTTGGCTCCTTTTAGACTTCTTTGAGGATGATCGATTTGAAGATCAAGTGCCAACATGTGTCAGATTTGTTTCCTTTATCAAAAAAATGCCGAAATAGCAGCAAAAGGAAGACTTCAAATGAAGTTCTCACACTTTACTGGGAACAGACTTGTCCTTTCCTAAGTTGATTTTGCCAGTTCTCAACCATTAAGTTAACATTCTCAGTTTCAAAGAAGAAGCTTCAATCAAGCAAGTCAAGACCCCATTTTCGCACAGCCGGAAGGCAAAAGAAAGTGACAGCAAACAAACAAATATACAAGGAAATATGATGAAACCTATTGAGGATGTGGAACAGCTTCTGTACAAGGAGCCTATTGAAGCTCAGGAAAACGGGAAACTTCTAAACCCTATCAAGGTATTTGGTGCTCTTCTCGAGTGAATACAAGAAATCTGCCCCCTCCATTTTCAATATGACATCTTTTCACATCTTTAAATGTGGCACTTAACCCCTTTGTTGTCAAGTTGAACATACCCAGCTCTCTCAGCTGCTCCCCATAAGGATTCCTGGTTCTGACATTTTACCATTGTGGTCTCTCCTTTCTGGACACCTTCCATTCTGTCAATATCCTTCTTGAATTATGTTGGTCAGAATTAGACACAATATTCCATGTAAGGTCTGACCAGGTATTCTACCCCAGATAAAACATACTCCAGCTGGTTCTGCAGTGGAACTCAAACATGCATAAGACATCCATAGGATTCCGACTTTTGTCTCCTAACCTTCCTGCCTTTGTCTGTGTCTGGAACAAAATGCAACCACTGGTGTAATTTGTACCAAGGGGCTTAAGGTCTTTGTTCATTTATTGTTCTGTAGTTTTTCTTGTACAAGATTCAAGGTGACTTGATTCAAAAATCAAGGTACACTGCGAAAAGGTTTATAAACATGATTTTCTTTTTCAATCTATTTTCTGTAAAAAAAGATTGAAATATAATAAAATACACATTTATTTATGTCACATCAAAAGCATTGCAGGGTGCTAGAAACAATATCATACGAAAGCTGACTGGCACAACCTGGGGATCACAACCAGATACAGTGAAGACATCTGCTGTTGTGCTGTGCTACTCTGCTGCTGAGTATGCATGCCCAGTGTGGAATACATCTCACCACGCTAAAACAGTGGATGTGGCTCTTAATGAGACATGCCGCATTATCACGGGGTGTCTGCGCCCTACACCACTGGAGAAATTGCACTTCTTAGCCGGTATTGCACCACCTGACATCCGCCGGGAAGTAGCAGCCAATAGTGAAAGGACCAAGGCAGTGACATCTCCAGCTCATCCCCTGTTTGGGTATCAGTCAGCAAGCCAACGACTTAAATCTAGACAGTTTTATAAGATCTACAGAGACATTTGCTGGAACACCTCAGCAAGCGAGAGTACAAAAGTGGCAGGCTCAAACCCAGAACCTCAACCAATGGCTGGCACCAAATGAGAGACGCCCTCCTGGGCACACAGAGGACTGGGCAACTTGGAATGCACTGAACAGACTGCACGTTGGCACCACAAGATGCAGAGCCAACCTTCAGAAATGGGACCACAAAGTGGAATCCTCAACATGCGAGTGTGGAGAGGAGCAAACCACTGACCACCTGCTGCAATGCAACCTGAGCCCTGCCGCATGCACAATGGAGGACCTTCTTGCAGCAACACCAGAAGCACTCCAAGTGGCTAGATACTGGTCAAAGGACATTTAATCAACTATCAAACTCACGAATTTTGTATTTTGTCTGTTTGTTTGCTTTGTTCCATTAGAAATGTAATATAAGTGACTGGTTGCCCTGACACGACAAATAAATACAAGCATTGCATAAATTAGTATAAAACTGATGAAACATAGAAGGAGCACAAGCAGCTAAATATCTTTTGACCAAAAGCGGGCAACAGCGACCACATTGTCAGTAGCCTCAAACAAATCTTCCTCTGTACATGAGGCAGGACATTGCAGACAAGTATACAGATGCTGAGTTGTCTGTTCTGCTTCACAGCCACACAAGGTAGAGGATTCTTCTTGGTATTGCCATTGTGCCAGGTTTTCTTCTGATCTGCCCAGGCCACTTCTGAGTCTGTTCAGAGACTTCAAAGTTGCCCATTCTTGGTTTGCCCCTGGGGAGCCATCCAATTGGGATTTCCTAGTTTAGCTGCCAGAGGGATATTCTTGCTGTTGCTGGGGGGATGTTAAGAGGAATGGTGATTCTCATGAAGCTTTCCCTTGATTTGAGTTTACTGAGAGGAAGCTGATAGCCATGCAGTGGATGGCTTTCACAGTGGTCAACCTTATTTCTGTCATAGTTAGTAGCAACTTCCCATCACATACCTGGGGGTGGGGTGGGGGGGGGGGCAATATCAGCTAGCTTGTAGAGTTTATCAAATGAAGCAGAGAGTACTTGAGGACTGGGACATCCATAGGGAGACCAAGGTATTTGTTTATAAAGCCATTGCCCTCCCAACTCTGCTATACTCCTGCAAAACGTGGACTGTCTACAGATGTCATACACAACTCCTGAAATGATTCCATCATCGCTGCCTCTGAAAAATCCTGTAAATCTCTTGGGAAGACAGGCAGACAAATGTTGGTGTGCTGGAAGAAGCAAAGACCACCAGCATTGAAGCAATGATCCTCCACCATCAACTCCGCTGGACTGGCCACTTTGTCTGAATGCACGATCACCGTCTTCCAAACCAGCTGTTCTACTCTGAACTCAAGAACGGGAAACAGAATGTTGGCTGACAGGAAAAACGATTTAAAGATGGGCTTAAAGCCAACCTCAAAAACTGACACCAAGAAGTGAGAAGCCCTGGCCCTTGAGTGCGCTAACTGAAGGTTGGCTGTGACCAGCAGTGCTGCAGAATTCGAAGAGACACGAATGGAGGGCGAAAGAGAAAAACATACCAAGAGGAAGGCGTGTCAAGCCAACCCTGACCAGGACTGCCTTTCACCTAGAAACAGATGTCCTCACTGTGGGTGAAGATGCAGATCAAGAATAGGGCTCCACAGCCACCTACGAACCAACTGCCAAGACATCACATCTGGAAGACAATAATCCTTGAGCTACGAGGGATTGCCTAAGTAAGTAAAGTAAGTAAGATGCAAGTTGCTTTTGGTAACTTCTGGTCTGAGAGAATCAGCTATCTACAAACACGTTGCCCAGGGGATGCCCGAATATGTTGCAATCCTGTGGGGAGGCTTCTCTCTTGTCCCTTCTTGTGTGGAGAAGAGCAAACCACAGGTCTCCTATTACGATGCAGTCTGAGCCTTGCCACACGCACAATCAAGGATCGAACATCAGATGCACTCTTAGTGGTCAAAGGACATTTAATATTATGCTATTTTTTAACTTTGTCTTTTTTTTAAATACACTAGTTGTCCCCTGCCACGCATTGCTGTGGTCCAGTCTGTTGATCTGGAAAATAAAGTAATGAGAAAGTGATGGTTTCTAATATATGTAATTTCTTTAAGCTTTTGGGTAAACGGTATTTCTTGCTGTTTCTTTGTCGGTATTGATGTAGAGAGTGTCTGGTTTGCCCACCCTGGAACATGCAGTGTATCATTGTCCTTCTTCAAGGGTCCCTTTCAAATCTATGATACTATATCTCGGTGTGTGCGAATCATATCCTATCTCTATCTATCTATCTATCTATCTATCTATCTATCTATCTATGGCTGGATAGCTCTTTGTCAGGAGGACTTTGATTATGTTTTCTTGCCCTGATGAAGGGAGTTGGATTGGATGGCTTTAAGTATTTTCTGATGGTCATGGGGGTTCTGTGTGGGAAGTTTGCTCCGATTCTGTTGTTCATGGGGTTCAGCATGCTCTTTGATTGTAGCTGAACTATAAATACCAGTAACTACAACTTCCAAATTTCAAGGTCTATTTCCCTCAAACTCCATCTGTGTTCATATTTGGGCAT